>JAFBJQ010000268.1:98338-428164 GCA_016785345.1 Trinectes maculatus
ATATATATATATTATATATACTATGTATGTATATATATGTAGTGAAGGAAAAGGTTTAAATTGTGCATTCCCCTACAAGCCTCAGCTATAGCCCGCAACACGTAGCATCTGCCTGCCTCTGTCCACGTGTTTCTACTTGTAAGAATCAGAGTCGCTGCTGCTCCAAATTCTGACAAAGCCAAAACCTCTCTCTCTCTCTCTCTCTCTCACTTGTTTTCTCTCTCTCTCGACCCGACATGAGGAACAATTATTTGTTTATTGCTTTTTCTATTTAACCTATAATGTCTCCGCTGACTGGCTGTCTGACTGTACGGTTTGCATTAAGGCCATTGTTACTAGCTGTTTACGTTTCGTCCCGGGCCTTTATGATGTTTGTTAATTGTTTTTCAGTATGGGCTCATGCACAGACATTTCACGCCTTGTTTATGGAGAAACCAATTGTGGACCCACCTGCCTTAGACAAATTACAGGGTGCGATGAGGAAAATTGTACCGTTTCTGAAATAAAATCATTCGCGGTGCAGTGTCTTTAAAGTTTAAATGGCCGTCATCAAAACTATAATGATGTTTATCTTCATAAATCATACATGCACATTTCATAAATAATGATAAAAATGAATTTATGGGGACTTTTATTTTGATGTGGAGGAAAAAATGAAATATGAAGGGCATATAGGATACAGCTGATTTTGTTCTACGTTGTGAAGCCTGTTCATTTTATTGTTTGAGATGACACCTTGAATTAATGTAATCACAGCTGTTCAAAAAGTCTTAGTGACAAAGCATCACCATGACTCATCGGGTGTAACCTGATCAGAGCCGATCGCTACGTCAAGCCCCTCCAGCAGAGATCCCCGTTCACAGGCTGGGCAGCGAGGCTCTGCCGCGTACGTGTACAGACGAGCAAATGACTAGTGTGACTCCAGCAGTCGCCGCCGCCATGAAAGTAAACCATCCAGCTCACTCACAACAGCAGCAGCAGCAGCAGCAGGTGGCATTATGGGTAAATGTGAATTACAGGGTGAATGCTTCAGAGTGAAGAGCCCTATGTGAACTGCAATCATCCCATGATCGCCTGACTTTTGTCTTCTGAGTCTCCAGGCTGAGGTTGGTGTCTTCTGGCCGAGCACCAATCCCACCGCTGCAGTACTTACTTTGAAGACTGTCCCTTTCTCCAATGGACATTGGGAATATGTCTGTATGATACTATGGACAATATATAAATATTTGTATAAAAATATTGTTGACTGAACGATGTGAGAAGTTTCACAGTCAGGAATCTGTTTATGTATAAGTGTATGCGTTTCAAAGATATATGGGTGGCTTATTGAAAGTGCATTGAGTGGAGAGCTCAGCTGCTCGGCAGACGCAGTCTCTCATCAGCTCCACCCATCATGACACATCAGCTTCCTTTTGGGCCGTTCAGTGTTAGAAGGTCAGGTGACTTGCTCCTTTGATGAACATGGCAGAAGGTTCTTCTTGGTTCTGATGTGGGGTGGGTTACGCACGTTTATCTCTTGGCTCATATCACAGAACTACAAGGAGAGGAGAAGAGGAGGAGAAGTTCCCATTTTCCTCCTCGCATTTTTGGGTCTGTGTTTTTTTTTTTTCCTTTCGTGGAGAGCTCAGCTGCTAGGCAGACGCAGTCTCTCATCAGCTCCACCCATCATGACACATCAGCTTCCTTTTGGGCCGTTCAGTGTTAGAAGGTCAGGTGACTTGCTCCTTTGATGAACATGGCAGAAGGTTCTTCTTGGTTCTGATGTGGGGTGGGTTACGCACGTTTATCTCTTGGCTCATATCACAGAACTACAAGGAGAGGAGAAGAGGAGGAGAAGTTCCCATTTTCCTCCTCGCATTTTTGGGTCTGTGTTTTTTTTTTTTCCTTTCGTCCCTGCATCTGGCTCTCTCCACCCACCCAGCCCCCCATCCACACTCCAGCACCCCACCCCTCCCTCTTTCTCTCTCTCCTGCCTGCTCCATTTTCTCCCATCCCTCCGCTCCACCACCAGTGCAGACATCCAGTCAGACACAGAGAGGGGATGGAAAATATGACTGGATCCTTCCCTGGCTTCAGATAATGTGCAGCGCTGCTGCTGAGCGTGGCACCTCAGAACACAGGGAGACAGATCATCCCTCAATGTTACACTGACAGGGAACCTTTAAAGAATTATGTCAGTTATATGTCCGTTATTTACACATTCACACAACGTCAGAGACCACAAGACAAAACCCCCAAAGAGCCCCCGCTGTGCATGTGGGTGTCATATTTCCCTGCCACAGTGGTTCAAACAGTGGGAGGACCTTCTCCAACGCAGGCAGTAACAGTGATGTCGGGGTGGAATATGCTATTCTGGATGGGAGACATAAACACGCACACACTCACGCACACGCACAAAGGAAAGTTCATCTGCGTGTCTCCACACAGGACGCGTCAGCATCAACGTAATGAATCACGACTCCAAATTACTTTTAAAACTTTTAAATTAAACGTGTGATGTTAGAATTTTCCGCTGGTGTGTCTTGTGTCTCTTGCTTTCTGAGCACCAACGCATCTAAAACTATGATTTAGCATCGGAATGTAGTTTCCAGGTGACCTGCAGTCTCTTCAGGATGTTTTTTTACACTGGTCTATCCCAACATCTGGTAAAGTCAGTCACTGTCTAACCTCACAGTTTTTTATCCTAGTTTCTCTCTTTTCGTTTCTACAATACAGTCTTACTTTTTAATTTCTCCTTGGTACCGTCACTACACGTGTATCTTTAAACGGCGCATCATTTGAGGCTAGATTCAGACTGGGTCCCAACATGAGTTTGCAAGGAATGATATGGGGGAAATGAGCTCAGAGATCCCGTCTGGAAATGTCGTTCCTCCAGCTGCCCTGCCGCCCCTCTGCACAAACTCATAAATACTGCGGCCTGTTCAGAGACCGAGCCACAGCTGAGAGTGCGAGAGGAGAGGAAAAGAAACAAAAGTAGCTGTTTTTTGCCAACATATTAAAGCTCCGTTACTTCTACAAAACTAAAATGATAGAAAGAAGCACAGAGCAGAGAGCAGGTAACCTTCAAACTCAGGGAGACTGGAAATGAAAATAGGGAAGCCTGTAACTATGTGGGGGAAAAAATTCCCATCTGTCCGATGACTCATACTCTCCCCTCAGCTACAGAAACAAAAATGAACAGCAGTCTAGTTTATGCACTGCAAAGGCAATGATATTCCAGGTAATATTACAAGAATATAAATCCCTTATTATCCTAAACTACTGGTATACTGTGTACGGTGTCTATACTGTCTCTCTTTGTTTTTAATTGAGATGAAATGTGGGTGTTTATATAGAAAACCTGTTGTGATTGTATGTGCAGGTAAATGACCGACACTCTATTCCCTGTCCCGGGTTAATACCGCGTGATGGTCAAATAAACGCCATCCTGTTATCTCAGTCTTGGCAGTCTGCATCGTGTTGGATCTTCTCTCTCAGTATCCGTCTCCAACACAGGAGAGCAGACGTTAGAAGCATTAGTCTACCTGGCGACATGTCCACATCTTTTGTATGACTGAAAAGAGAGAGAGAGTTAAAGAAGTTACCTCGGATGTCCCTGAAATCCCCAGCAGCTATATTTTGCATAGACTGCATATATTATATATTATCAAATATAGTATAGATTATAAAAACATGTAATATATATTATTTCATGATGTCAGTATTTAGCATTTGCTGTGCTTCTAATGCGAACATATTGTCCTTTGACAGGGCTGTGAATCACTGTTACCTGATGGCAAACTGAGTACTGGGCCAAATGGCTCTCATCACATTCTTCCCATGTTTGTTCATGGTCCCCGAGCTCCCAGCACCTGACGTTACATCAGCACCGGGGAGCAAAGGATGAAACGATGCCTCTTGGCTGTGATTCCCACCGGGATCCAGCAGGAAACCACAGGAATGACATGCTGAGGTAAGTTTGCTTATTTGATGATTGAGAAAAGTTGTGTTTTTAAGGCTGATGTACACAGGCTGGTGGGCAACAGCAATGTCAACAACCAATATATTTATTTATTTATTTATTTATTTATTTATTTATTTATTTATTTATTTATTTATTTATTTATATAGTCAAACTGTAAATGACATTTAATGCTACAATAACAATAATAACATGGTAGGTGAACAGCCTTGGGTCAAATTTTACTTTATTTTTTTAATTATATACTTGTTTGCCACACGTCCAAAAGGAAGCAGTGGGAAGTTTTACGATCAGTTGTCTTTGTCGTGAATGAAATTGAGTTTTCCCAGGAGCATTGCTGCAAATAGTTGAGCTTCTTAATCAGTTATACTGCTGTGATGCTTTTGGGGCACTGTCACCTCTGAGCATGTGCAGTAGGGTTCTCAGAGCTGCAGTAGCTCGAGCTTGCAGTCCTGCCCAAGGTTTGCTGAGTACTTCAGAAAGGCTGAGAAGAAAAAAAATGACCTCAGGACAAAAGAATGCAATGTGGTCTGCTCTCCCTCCCCTAACATCCAAAAAAGACTTCTCTTAACCCTCTGGTAAGCGGAGGCAGCGTATACGGATTGAGTCGTTTAAATGGCCACTGGCCGCCGCCTTCTGCCTCCTCTCATTTTCACCTCCTCTTTTCACGAGGAGGATCTTTCCCTTTGCGTTCCTTCTCACTGTGCGACGAGGGGGGAAAAAATCCTTGCCACATTAACACACAACAAAGCTACAGTTTGCTTTGTCTTTACAGTTCACAACAAAAGGCTGCGCCGACACTCTTGTACCATTTGCTCAGATATGCTGAAGCTGTTGTTGACGTTCCAGACCCTGTCCAGTCTCTGCTGAGGCTCTGAGAGGGAAGCTTCTCTCGTTTAAGTAAACATCTGATGATCTGATTCCACATGATGATAACAGCTCCTTAGACTTCCCCTTGCCGTGCCTTGCCTTCCTTTTTTTCAGTATGCAATGGTGAAAATTATCCTGCCTTATCTTGTTCCTGTCCTATTCTGCCCTTTTCCCTTTGTGCTGCACAGCAATGGAAATATGGAGAGACGGGAAAACTTCATTTGTGCCGTCGAATTTGTGCCATGGTTTGTGTTTACCATCTCTTCCTGACCGCCGTTGTGGTATTAGTGGGTCTGATTTTGCCGTGTTGTGATTGCACCACGGAGGCCTCAGAAGAAGAAATGGTGCGCCTGATGAGGTATCCTGATGCCAGGCGGCCACATGTTCACAAAGCAACGCTGCCGGAGGAGGAGCTTAGATTTATGCATTGCCTCTTGTGTCACCCTGAAAATGCGGCGCTAACGGCTTTCAGATGTTGGTTGGGGAGGATGTGTGGAGGAGGGTGGTGGTCGGGTTGGAGAGGTGCGTGTGTGTGTGTTTGGACTTTGCTATGCAAAGTATCCTAATGGTTTATTCTAATGTAGACATCAAGCATTTAGAATTCACGATATGTAGAGTATTGTGTTTGCGGTGCATTGTGCTATTCTGTTAATTGTCTAGTTTCCTCGTTCCTCATTTTATTGATTCATGTGTAGTATAAATAATCCCACTGTGATGATAGAATTATTTCATACATATGTTTCTGGCTGTATATACCAATTGTAATGAGGCTACTAGTTTCTACTAGTGGCTCTGTGAGTCTGTATTTAAATTCAGCAGTACTTTGAACAAACTGACCTCATGCTATCGAGTTGTAATGTTACCAATGCTCATAACTGTAGGAGGCAGTAATAGTATTCTGTTTATATATGTGAAGCAGTCGAGTAATCAGCTGCTGACGTTCCTTTGTGTGTCTGTCAGAGTGTTAGTGACACTGACTGGATGGCAGCTCGCATGCAGCCTGCACCTCAGTGACAGTAAAGGCTCGGCTCTTTCTCACTGAAGCCCTGTGCTGTCATTAAAGCACACAGCCATCATTTTTCTTTTGGTGCCTTCTATGCACCTGCACGCTCAGCAGACACCTGGATAGTTTCGGAAAACCAGGTGAGACTGCGGCATCCGCCAGCAGATTCGGCCATTTTTACTGTACGGTGCAACAACTGGAATTTGCATCACTCCCTGCAATCCTCCATTTAACTGCATCTGTTAAAACGTCAAATAAAGATAAAACAGTCTCCTTAGGCACCTCGGTTTCCTCCCATGGTTTGACTCTCAGGTATCAGTTTCTTATACTACCCTTAACTAGCGGACCTACAGCACAACAAATGATCAGCAGTGAAACGCACTGTCTCGGAAGCGAGTGAACGTCATGGTGAGTCCCAGGCTTGATGCACGACACTGAGACTTGAGCTCAATAAACTCTCATCCTAAAATAAATGCGAAATTAAAGGGTTATAGAGTGGAGAGAGAAAAAAGGCCACTGGGCTTGGTTCTTGGCCCCACACACTCAGCCGCTGTGCAGTTTTCTTTCCTGTCCCTTATTATTGCTGCTCCTCTGTCTGGATGAATCCCGAGACAGAGGAAAGACGACAGGAAAAGCATTTTGATCTCAAAGATTTTTTTTCTCACATAGATCAAGTCACAAAAAGCTGATGATTTGGTCAATTCTCAAGTTATATCCACCCAAACTGTTTGTTTCCATATAGAAAGAAGTGTTTTATTTTGAAAATCCAGAAGCAGGTTTGAGTAGGGAGGGGCAGAACCTGAGACCTGTAATTCACTTATTTGTTGCAATGACACCTTCACTTCCTGATTGGGTCTAAACAGTCACATGATTACTATCAGAGATTAACGCAAAGTGTCTCTAACATCAGTGACGCTATTATTGGTCCATCAGTCCAATTAATACACAAACAGGAAATATGGCAAAAATATAACCAAGACTGTTTTCTAGTTCCTGACAAAAACACACATTTGTTCCATCGCGCCTCAGTCGGGATCAATCACAGGCACAGAAATCCTCGCAGAACTTTTCCAAACACTGTCCTCGGCACAATTTCTCTTCCAGTCACATTCTTGAAGATGTGTTCGATGGCTGAGCCATGAACGCGTCCAAGAGTGACAAAACCAGATGTTTTTGGACACCGGTGCTGCAACCTGAGCGAACATTGTCTCTGCAGCAGCCAGCTGCCTGATCGATATTCAAAGTAGAACAAGTGTCTTGTTGGAGTTTTTCCTCAGCGAGGACTGAGGTGTAGTATCGTCCATTTGTTTTCACGGAATGATCTTTTCCTCGCGTCACATCTCATATCTTTTATTGTATCACAAAAATTAATTCGGGAACCTCTTCCTTAGCCGCATCAAAGACCGGCATGTTTGTTAGGTGGAAAGACTCTTTATAAGAGTGTTTATTAGAGTAAGCTGAGATTCATATGTAAGGGCCCTCACAGGCCCTCAGGTCTACAGGAGGCTCTTGGTGCCTTGTTATTTAAAAACCGAGAAGATCAAGGTCTTTTTTATTTGAGGTGTTTCAGCACCCTGGGTGTTTTACAATAGCAATAGTGTTTCTGTTGTTTAACTAGGAGCCAGGAGCCAGTTTGTGGCCCTTGCAAAATGTACAGTGGTGGGGATTGAGGGTCTTAAAGGCACCACTGAGGGCTATTGGGGCTGACCTGTAATGGTTTTGACATTGTAATTATGGAAAATGTCAATAAAATTTGATTGATTGATTGATTGATTGATTGATTGATTGATTGATTGATTGATTGATTGATTGATTGATTGATTGATTGATTGATTGATTGATTGATTGATCAGCTCATTAAACCAAGCAAACATGCAGCTGTCTTCACACCCAGCTGACACAGAGCAACAGGAACCAAGCTGAACTGCAGTCAGACTGTCACATTGAATAATCTTGTCTTTCGTTGACATAAACCTGTTACTACTTTATTGCTGCGGTAAACGAGGCTGGCAGAACAAATAAGGAAATGTAATGACTTGCACGGCCCACTTGATTTCCTTTGTTATGAGCTCAACATGTGACTTATTTCCGCACCGACGAGTGGGATAAAACCATGAAGGCAGTAAAAAACATCAACTGGGTGAATAATTTGTTTAGTGATTTCAGGTTCTCATTTGCGAGACTTCCATGTTTCATCTGTAAACCTTAGGAGCTGGGTTCCCACAAATTGAATGCGAGCAAACGGGCATTAGATTTAACTAGAATAATGTTTAAGGGCTTTACTACCTGAGCCATACGTGCTGGTTGTTGCCACAGGGTCTTTGCTGGATATTCAGCAGTTTGAGCTAAGTCAGGATCAGGCTCCCCAGTGACACGGCTCTATAAAGCAGCCTTCCTCCACTCCACAGCTAATGGGTAGCATACGGCAGGTAGGGGGATCAGGGCACCCAAGATGTTTCGGGGGGTTTAACACATTTTCAAACAGGACATGTTGTGTTTTCAGTCAGACCATGCATGTGAAAACCATCCGACCCCCTGCCACTCTGCAGCTTCCATATGGAGGGGGCTGCGTTTCCATATGTGCAACACAGACAGAAGATAATTAGGCTTTATGAGATGCTGACATGACGATATCCAGGTATATTGTGTTGCTACTTGTTGCGCAACACAACTTGACAGTAAATGGCAGCTCTGTCGCGTCCCCGTCGAACCAAGCTTAAGCATGAGAAGCTACAGGCTGAACGCCTTCTGTCGGCCAGCGAGAGAAACACAATTTATGTGGCAGTTGATCACGTGTAAGGGGGAGGGGTGGGGGGAGGGGGGGGTTTCAACTGGACAACACCTTAAATGTTGGATGCACTCTGCAAGAATTGAACTGGATTTAGCTCTGGTCAGACCGGCCCACATGAAAACTGTACAATCTGGGCTGAGATTCCACGTCACAGCTCAGATGAAGCACACTGGTATTTCAGTATTTAAGACTTCTATGCCACATTGTGGATTTTAATTAAAAATCTGACTGAGACTTGAATCTGGTGGATTTTTACTTGGAATCTAGTTCTGTTCTGCAACTGGTTTCTGAGCCAGAGAAAGCTGTGTGGTGTTGGAGGCATCAGGATTTGGAGATGTTGTTGATGAGTGTATCGCAGCCTCGGTGTTGCAGCTGTGACACAGACTTTGTGACTGACGCCTGAGAAGGAAATACCATGGATGAGATACAGGACGCAGCCAACGCGTTAGAGACGGTGAGACGAAACAGCAAGCAAAAGGTTTTCCACGTCACATGTTTAACCACAATCAGCACGAAGGCAGTGTTTAGGGGCGAGTTGGAAGTGGGCGGGATGCAATGGATTGCTCAGATTCCGATTGGTCACAGGCAGCTGCCCATATTTAGATTAGCGTCATGTCCCTCCCTGGTTTGTGCTCAGCTGGGCTCTGCAGAGGAAGGCAAGATGTCTGGTTCCTCTCTCACTTCACATCACATCATGGAAAGTCACTGCGAGCTCGTTCGCTGGCTCTGAAAGTCTCCTCGCTCTGTCATTCATTAGCTGCCTCTTCCCTGCACACATTTAGATGTGGGAGATTTTGGATCTGAAGGCCCCAAAGGTTTTGTTCCTTTTTCCTGGCGTGTGATTGGTGGCATGGATGGAAAGTCAATCATCAACCTCTAACATGTTAACCTGTTTTTCCCTCTAGCTGTCGGGGTTTAGTTCTAGATGGGGTCTGTATGAAAGTATCAAAGTCTGGGATCACCAACGCCTCTGATCACAATAAATACATTAAGTGCCAAATTGTATATTAACACACCAGGGTGGAAGCAAGATCCCCTTATTACTATTTTTCCATAGATCATCAACAGATAGATATGCATTAAAATGAAAGGAAACAACCAACATGTCCGGAACCCGACATTCCCTCAGAGTGTTTGCTTCCCAAATTATCTTTTTTTTTTGTACTGTCCACGTTTGCAAGCAAATAAAAAAAGAAGAGGAGGCGCTCTCTGTGCCTGACATGAAGTATCAACTGTTCATTTCCCAGGCCTGCCACATCAACACAGGGAGTAGACTTGGCCGCAGTGCAAAGAGGAGGAACAGAACAGTGTTGAGACAAAAAATGAATAAGGATCGACCACAGGGGCGGGGGTTGGAGGTTGGGGGGGGGGGGGGGGGGTTTTTTGGGGGGGGGGGGGGGGGGGGGGGGGGGGGGGGGGGACTTTCGGATCTGCCTGTTCTGATAAAACTGAGTTAGCGTGGTGATGGTGGATGAAGCTGCACCTATTTTACCCCTCATGACACAATGAAGTTCCAGCTACAACACCAGCGATTGGTGTTGGTGCTGCGCTAGATTTCCGACAAGTTTGAGATTTGAGAACTGATATGAAATCAGAAAAAAAAAATCTGAATTTGAGAAGAAGAGCAGAGATTGTTCCTGCATGTGAAATATGGTCTTGATGAAGGTGAAGTCTTTGTGAGGGAAGGTCTGAGTGGACTGACTCGCATTCGTCAGCGCGGCAAATATCTGACTTCATTTAAAACAGATGGCCTCGGTTAAAGCACACTGTCCCGTCCAGGAAAGACTCTGAGGGTCCTGCACCAACATATAATATGCGACCCACAAAAATATGAATGCTCATTCATGCACGGTGCCTTTTGTCAACATCACTGCAGACGGATAATGTGTGATGGTACAGGAAAGGTGGGCGTGTCACCATGACGCTGTCCCTCCAGCGTGTGACTGCGGGTTTCACAGGTGAGACTTTTCATTAACCGTAATGGTTACAGTTAACCTGATAATGACAGTGGGCGACCACATTAAAGACAGGATCCATAGCTTCCTCCCACTTCAAACACCACTGACGCTAATGACCCCGCCTGAGCCACACACACACCTGGACCTATTGTTAGACCAAGCAACAAAAACGACTGTCAGTTTTGTCAAAACACAATTTTTAAGTGTATCAAGATTGGGACAAATCGCGGTACGCTTGATGATGTGAGACCCTATCTCATGTGAAGGGCCCGTAACCCCTGGGATTTCGGGGGGACGTAACCCTCCACTGCCTCTCCCTCAACATGTCGAGACACCCAACACTCCGCATTCCTACTCCAGCTTTCCTGGAGCGCAGCCGCTTGACAAGACACCATCACCAAAACCCAATCTGCTTCCCCGATCACATGCACGACAACAAGTGTGGTTTAATATCTGATGTCCGCTCCTGACTGCTGGGATGATGCTGCGTGTGTGTGCTGGTTTATTTAGGCGAAATCGTTGAATCACAGTACATATCAATAGTTTAGGACTCAAGTGTGTGTGTGTGTGTGTGTGTGTGTGTGCTTCATCTGTTTCTCGTTGACTGCCACATCTTCACTCTCCACCACAGCTTTGCTCTCTCTCTCTCTCTCTCTCTCTCTCTCTCTCTCTCTCCTTTCATTTTTCCTGTCTCTACCTGCCTTGCGCATTGCTGAAGTTCTTCATTTCATTTCTCACTCCTCCCCGCCCGCCGCCCCTTCCCCTCTCCTCTGCTTCCACTTAAACATCCCTCAGTCGTGGGAGGGAGAGGAGCTCGCGGTCTTAAAAGGTTGCCACCCTGGGGCGACACAAAAGTTCACGAGGTGGGAGTGCAGGCCGTGTGTCTGACTCCACCCCCACCACCCCCACCCCCCAGCTAAACCCAGCCCTGGTCCCCCTGGGGCGACACAAGAGTTCACGAGGTGGGAGTGCAGGCCGTGTGTCTGACTCCACCCCCACCACCCCCACCCCCCAGCTAAACCCAGCCCTGGTCCCACCCTGCCTCTCCTTGCCTTGCCCATACCATTTTTTTTAAAGGCTTTCTCTACAGTTTCCCTTTAGATTGGCCAGGTTCGTGGACGTCGTCGCTGTTGATGCAAACCTGATGTCGTGCATGTTGTCATTCTTTCTGCAGCATAGCGCTGGTGTCATGTGCAGATTCTTCTTTGTCGTGTTCACTGCAGTGAAGTATAAGAGCAGATCACAGTGCTGAGATTCCCCTCCCACTTCTGGCCAGGATTGCCTTTGTTCCAAATTTTCCAAACTTTTTTTTTGGTTCCTGAAATCTGATCCATAGCTTTAGGGAAACGTTTTTTTTTTTTTACATTTAACATGCTCCTAACATAGGTAACAGTCACCAAGGTCTGTTTATGTATGTGTGTGTGCGTGCGTGTGTTTGGAGAAAGGGCAGGAAAAGAAGGATGAACGCAACAGAGAGCCGCTTGGTAAATGAGGGAAAGGAGAACATCCTTTTGTTCTGTCCCTGCACATGAAGTAAATTCTTAAAGCATCTGGAATCACTTAGATCTGTACCACTGGCTGCTCTCTGCTCTGATCAGCACCGTGAATTCAGTCTCGAGTATTAACAATGTATTTGCACAGTTGCACTATTTTGCTATATCCATTTTTTTATTCTGAGCGACAGACTCCATAAAGAGAAAGGAAAATTCAATGCAGTGCTTGATCCAACACTCTTGACTTAAACAGATAGAGTTGGATGAAACTAATTTAAGTCTTGACAAACATCACATTCAAATAGTTTGCATGGTGGATGACAGGAAATAACATACAGCAAACACACTGATGCTTATGTTCACACTCAGTCCCTGGTATAAGGATTTGCTAATTTTGATATTGAATCAATTTTACTGATAAGTCAGTCCCTTTACTGACACGACCTACTCTACTTTTTATACAATGGTTTTATTTAAAAAGTTTAATTTTAATGACAGAAGTAAACAATTTGCACTCCTTGTGTCAGGCAGTGTTGCTCGGGTTTCCATTAAACTACCAAAGTCTGTAAATAATCATCCATTTTCATATTTGTTTCAGCTTAATGGCATTCATAAACTCCTGTCATGTCTATTGTGGTCAATGGTAATAAAAGACACGCACACAGAATATATATATGTGTGTGTGTGTGTGCATGTTTGTCTGTGTGTGATGACAGAGAGAAAGTGAGTGTGGCAGCCTGTGCTTGTTGCTTCAGCACCTTTAAGGCAGTGCAAGCCATAACAAGTAGAGTAGCTCTTTACCTATCACCTGTGGCCATGTATATTCCACCCTCACACAACTCAGCTAACCAGACAGTCGCTATAACATAAACACTCTGCACATCTCACTGCTTTCATCACATTTTTTAATTGTTATGAACTTTTTCTCATTAATACTCAATGAGACCCTTCAAATGCACAAACGTAAGAATATAACCAATGTGCCAAATACAGGTTGTCATCACAACGCAGCCTTTGATTGGCAGCTTTCTTTGTCGAATAAACCAAAAGGTGCAAAAGGTGGAGTCACTCATTGTGGTCTAAATGTTGCCTCTGTCTGTGGCACAGTAGATTCAGTGGGACAGTTGAAATAACCCTCAGCCTGCTGGAAGACCAGACATCTGAGTTCAGACGATGAATCACCAGCCACAGCATGAAGAACAGTTACCTCCATGTCTTTCCTCAGTCCCTTTGTGTCTCCAATAGAGACGACAGAGCTGAAAGTGACTGATTATTAAGCTTAGAAATTGCTGTTTTGTCAGATTTATCGAATAGAATAACAAGTACACAATCGGGCTTGGTGTTTTCCCTCCTGACAAACTTCACATGGTCAAAACGAAGGGTCGTTCTGCAAACATGGTCTCAGTGCCAATGTAAAAACATGTGGGTATGATCCCTCTGGGATCATCACAGTGTGAGGCCTCGTCCTCAGACCTGGGGCCAGCGAGTCCCAAAGAAAACAGTCCCTGCCAATGGGAGAGCTAAACCTACGCTTGGGATTTCACAGGAGATCTGGACAAAGGAAGTAAAGGCAACAAAAGACGACTAAACATTGCCACAAACAAAAAAATGTGTTTGTGTGTTTCTCTTGCAGTAGTACAAGTAAGAGTAGTGAGTAAATGCAGAACAGATGAGATGAGAAAATACAGCATATCATGTTCAACAGTCTAGTTTGGTTGCAGCAGTTTGAGCAAAAGCATGAGGCAAATAAATGCTCTTCGGAATCCCTGTGGAATCATGGATGCCTCCTTCTGGCTGAAGGTTTCTCATATCTGTGCTAAGTGGGAAACTAAACAGTCAGTGTGTGAAGATCAAGACCAAAGCATGTCTCAACCAACTGTGCAACACTATGCACACAGATGTTCTGAAAGTCAAGAAATAAATAGGTGCTTTTTTGTTGAGTTGTGTTAAAAGTTGCTAAGAGCTTTTCCCTGAAACCCTGTTTCTGGAATATTTCCGGATGCATTTGTTGATTGGTCTGTTTCGGACAAGGAAAATGCCACGTAAAAAACTGCAGTACAATGTCTGCGTCCAAGCCATGTGTTGAGGAGTCATCTCTCCGCGAGTGTTAACTGGGGCTGCACCCATCAAAGAGCCCCCTCTAGTGCACATTGTCTCTCCCGCATCAGGGTAGTTCGAGCTTCACAAGCTGGCTCACCATGTAAACACAGAGCAGAAGGAGCAGCGATGACGAATGCGGATACTTGTCCGCAATGGGGGCTTGCTCAGAGGAGGGTGGGCTCATTCAGGAGGGAACGTGGAGGTTGGTGTTGGTGGATGAGAAGTTCATGGTGAAATGGTGAAACGTGACACTGTGGATCATGTCTGAAGCATCCGCTAGGAGGTGGAGCTGCAGAAACTCTTTCCTTTCCTTACAGGATCATTATTATTAACACAATGTAGGCTTCTTTCTTTCTGGACCAATCAACATATTCTCATTTGTAATTATTTTTATATCACAGTCTCTAATTCTCCCCCTGAACCTCAAAGCACTGTCATTACTAGATTAAAGCCTTAGATTCTCTGAAACACTGTGATCTTATAATAGAGTGCTGTGGTTTTGCGGTCAAGTGGATGGTGATTACTTTTGTTTTCGCCACAACAATCCGCGTCTACCTCGCATTCACTTTAATACACCCCTTTAATTTAAAAAACGAAAATGCAATGATATAATAGGTGTGGTGTGTATCAACTGCAGAGACAGGACGATAAGAAAAGATAAGATAAGATAAGATAAGATAAGATAAGATAAGATAAGATAAGATAAGATAAGATAAGATAAGATAAGATAAGATAAGATAAGATAAGATAAGAGTATAGAAGTACTGAAATATACACTATTACTCTAAATGGGAAAAAGGTTGCACACTAAGTAAGGCTGGTATGAGCTTTGAACAAATCAGTTGTGTGTCTTCATATGGGGAAATGGGGAAGCTGCAGCTTTCCTTGGATTTTCCATTTAGCTCAACAGAAAGTTGATCTGCAGTGCAGCTTTTAGCCGACGTTGGAGAATATGTCTGTTATCTGTGAAGAGTAGGACAACAGCTACGGTCTGATTTGGTTAAATCCACAGAAACACATTTTTTTTTGTGTTTTTTGAAAATCTGTACCTTGGCCTTTAAATATTCACTTGTGGCAAAAAAAAGTTGTAACCATCAACGTTATCAAACGTCCCCATCACTGTGAGCGAGCCTTAGAACCATCACCTGCTCATGCCTGTGAGCACCGTCTGATCCGGACTGCTGTCTTCAGACTGGGTCATATGGTTTGTCTGAAACGTTCGCACAGGCCTGCTCAGATTGATTGCAGCTGTGGCTGCTGGCTGCGTTCGTGCTGTGGGAGGCTGCAGCAGGCCAGCGGGGAGGAGCTCCAACATCTGGAAAAGAAGGAAAACTGGCTGAAAGAAGAACATGGATATCTCTGAGCCAATACCGCTGCCAACGTGTTTGCAACTTTCCTGTTTGCTTTAGTCGAATAAAGAGTTTCAGGTGCCACTGTTGTTGGATTAACATGAAAATGATGCAATGTTACTGAGGTTATTTAATATTGTGCATCTATTATAGTGTGAGAGAGTGAGTGGAAAGTGTGGACTGCTGTTGTAGAGATCCGACCCTGTGGGCCTCTCCTGATGTCAGTGCGTGTCTAAACATGTGGGAGACGCCTGTCGGAGGAAAAAGGAGGAAGGGGGTTGAACTGGTGCTGGTCAAGAAAAATTTTTCCTCTCTTCAGATGTTTCTATTTTTGTGTTCACGACTTGCTTTACTCAGAAAATTGTTGATGTCTTTCTTAGTGAGATTTCCCCCTTCAGTGGCTGCTCCGTTTACTTAAAGTCTGCAATTTCTAATAGTATAACGGGGGTAAACTGCAAATAGTAATCCATTTAGTCAGTAAGTACTATAAACCACATGTCAAAAATAACAAAAAACAATGAAACATATTTATTAACTGCATATTGCAACATAGAATTATAAAATAAATTCAGGTGATGGTTTTAGTATGAAAAATGAAAAAGGAGATAAGAC
The DNA here is from genome assembly GCA_016785345.1 of Trinectes maculatus. Taxonomy (NCBI): domain Eukaryota; kingdom Metazoa; phylum Chordata; class Actinopteri; order Pleuronectiformes; family Achiridae; genus Trinectes; species Trinectes maculatus. Next base: position 114,476 of record JAFBJQ010000268.1, read on the forward strand.
AACATTATCTTATATACACAATATTAGTATTAATATTATCATTAATGAAAACACACAAGTCAGATCTGGAAAAGTCATTGAAAGTTCCAAGCTTTTAGGTTGTCAGGTTGTGTGTGTGTGTGTGTGTTGTTATATAGTATATAACATATGACAGCTTTTTCTTTCTTTTTAAATCCTGTCTGAAAATGATTTTTATTTTTAATTATAAATAATATGATATGAATAAATCATGCGAACATGCTTTGAGCAACAGTGCTATGTTAGCATGCTACTGCTAATCAGCAGTAAACATGTAGGTACACTAAGCATTTTGAACCAAAGTATCTAAATAAAGTAGAAATTGAGACCACATGATGCTAATTCAGAAAACGTCAGAAAATAATCAATGCATCAATGCATCAATTTATCGTGTGGGGATGATCAGCAAGGATAACCCAAACTAAATGTTGGGATTGATATTAATATCAAAAGGCTAAAACATTGGGTTGACTTTATTTTTAATCATAAAGTGGTTAAACTGAGTTTAGGTACGTGTGTGTGTGTGTGTGTGTGTGTGTGCGTGCGTGTGTGTGTGTGTGTGCGTGTGTGTGCGTGTGTGTGTGTGTGTGTGTGTGTGTGTGTGTGTGTGTGTGAGTCAGACAGAGCCCAGCACAGGAAAGTAAGAGTTACTGTGGACGTCAGGTTTATTTCTGGTGAAGCAGTGTACTTTATCGTGCCATAGTAATTATATGTTATGGTCTTTTGAATTTCCAGCCAGGCAAAGGCAGTATAATTAACTTCTCTCCCTCCCTTTCTGCTCCTTCTTCCTTGAACCTGACCATTTTATTTTTGAGTTTTCATAAAAAAATATATGATAACAGTAGCAAACATGTGCACAGACTGTGACAGAGAGAGAGAGAGAGGGAGAGAGAGAGAGAGAGAGAGAGAGAGAGACTTCCCTGAGTTTGTACAGCAGAGGGATGGAGGTTAATAGAGGGAGAGAAGTACTGGCATCCCACTGGCTGCTGGGACAGAAGGGGCATTCTTCTCGCTGGACCCCCCCGTCATCTCCTACAGGCCACAGTTTGTCAGCCAGTCTGCCCACCGTTTACCGAGGAAATGTTCACTTAGTACAGGAAGTCTGAGGTTTCCCCTTATGTTTGATTTCTGAAGCAACCCAAACAACACCAGGGTCATAGGTAAGGTCACGACAACATAGGTGGGAACTAAATCCAGGGGTGCTTTACAATGTCACTTTACCAGTAAGAGATGATAAAAATAGTCACCCATTACATCCTGTTGTAAATTAATAGGGATCTTTACACATGACGACCCATGTCATATATCACTGTGAAACATCAATGTCGATGGATCTTTAACACTTTATCAGATTTATTTGATCAGTGAAAATAGAGCAAAAAAAAAAAGAAAATACGCTTCACATAGAGAATTTATTTTTACAAAAGAGGCATTGAAACAATCTTTAAATTAAAGCATCTGGGTGTTTAGACAGTTCTGAAGCTCTTGTCCACAGTCGACAGTTTCAGATTAACCTGAGGTCAAATCAGCAAGACACAGTGAAGCTGAACATCTAATACAGCAGAGCTGAAGATCACATTACACTTAAATAAAAAAGCAAAATCATATTTGATATGTAAATATAGAAAGAATAAACAAGTTTAGTACAATGCATTTTTTGTATTTATGTTCAATTGATCATAAAAACCTCTAGCTATTAAAGACTATAACAAATAGAATATGTTTGGAAACCAGCAACAGAACACCTCTTCCTTGTAAGAAAAGTGCACCATGGGAACAAACATGCAAAGACATAGCATAAGTACTATTACAGAAACAGGACATAGTGGAGGTGTGTTCCGCTTCACTTTCCATTGGAATCAAGGGTCTTTTTGCAACAGGTTTGTGCAGTTTTACCAGCGCCCTGCAGGGGATGAACACAGTGGACTCACTGCAGTTTCTTCTCAGCCAGCTGGGCCAGCTCTCTGGCTTTCCTCCTCTTCAGCTTCTTCTTGAGGAGGAGCAAGTCGATGTAGACTATGTGATCTAACACTGCAGAGGCGCAGAGGAGTCCGCCATGAAAAGCTCCTGCTATCCCGCAGCTGAACACGTCTTGGCCTGGAAGGGACACACACAACTCACTGGGTGAAGGAAGATGACACTTAGATTCTTGTCTGTTTCTTTGGAGCTACAAAAACAATAAAAAAACATTTTTCTATGCCTGTGACACCTTAGGTCACAAAACACACAGGGCTTCTCGCACAGTCTTCCCATACCTGAGATGTAGAGGTTTTTAACAGGGGTGTTGCACCTGTTCCTCGCCACAGCCTCAGCATGGAAGCGGTCAAGGTTGTGCTCCGCGGAGTACATGGCTCCACGCTGGGCGCCAAGGTAGTGCACATTGGTCAGCGGGGTTGCCACGTCCTGGAAAACCAACTGTAACACAACACAACACAAGCAACCCTGAAGCACCTTTCACAGAAAATGATTTTTTATATTTTTGATCATGTGACGTGCCTGCACACCACAGTGGCAAACATCAGCTACCTTGTCTCTGATTTTAGGGAACAAAGTGCAGGCCCAGTCGAACAGGTTCCTAGCAAATCTCATTTTGTAGTTGTAATAGTCATCCCCCCTTTTTCTCACAGCCGTGTCCCGCCATTCCTCAAACCATTCGTACTTCGCCATGGTGAGTATCGTCATGCAGGACTTTCCTGCAAACATGAAACACACAACCCATCATGCTGAAACCCTGCAGAATGTTTTCATGTCAGGTCTCTGCTAAATATACAAAGATGATGTACAATGCTTGTAGCAGTGCAGCTTTACAACATATTTCTGTAACTTTAGGTTGTGTTTGTACCAGGGTGTCTGATTTTGGCTTCTGGGTCTTTGGCAGACGGCATTGTGATGAACATCATGGGAATGTTATCTGGTGCTTCTTCTTTGCTTAAGGCAAAATAGTCATCCATCCTAAAAAAAATTATATATATTGTTAGATTATCATCAGTTCTGCCAGAGCATCAGCAGAACCTTTGCTATACATCCTCAAGGAAGGGAATATACATTCGCCTCACTGATCCTTGACTCCATCTAGAGGATGAGAAATGAACTCCTCCTTGTTGAATAAGCCACATAACATCTTGTATGTTTATGTAGAGTTTGCTTTATTTTTTTTTGTTTATTGTTGTTGTTGTTTTTTTGAGTAAGAATTTCACCCAAATGTAAACTGGTAAATGTGTACATGTTTCTGGGAGCAGGCCTGCACCGAGAAGTCAGAGCTGCTTATACAATAGCGCTCCCTTGTGGTTATTTAAGGCCGGTTCCCTGCTCTGTGTGACCTCTGCTGTGCACACTTACGACTTGTCCATATCATTGTTTTTGAACAGCCAGAAGTTAGTGGACACGAGGCCCAGCTCCTCCTCCGTTCCATCGAAGCCAGAGAAGACCAAGAATGATCCTCGGCCATGTTTCATCATATTCAGTCTTTCCTGAATACCTGTGAGGGAGTGTAGAACTGTATTGTATTTGAATTTGTTACATATCATTTGGGGAACAAGGGTCATTTCCTTTCTTACCATGTTTGACTCGAACCTCGGGTGGAAGCAGTTTCTGAAAGGTGGTGAAGATGCCGCAGTTTGAGACGACCACGGGGGCATGAACCTCCACCTCCTCCTGGCCCTTCCTGACCTTCACACCTGTCACATGGCACAGGAAGGAAGCTGTTGAGTCAGTTGCCTGGGCAACTTGTTGCCTCTGAATGCTGGAGATGCTGGAGTAGTGGCTGGCCCCAATTCTCACCATAAGCTGCTCCCTGGTCGTTTACCAGGATCTGGGAGACAGGCGCTCTCACCAGGCAGTTCCCTCCATATTTCTGGATGGTACGGATGATGTGGAAGGCGATTTCACTGGCACCACCTTTAGGGTAGTAGGCACCTCGTTTGTAGTGATGAATTAGCAGGGCATTGATCAGAATGCTGGAGTCCCTCGGAGGCACACCTAAAAAATATATATTATATTATATTAATTATAATTAATTATATTATATTATATTATATTATATTATATTATATTACTTTTGTTATATTATATTACTTTTGTTATATTATATTATATTATATTATATTATATTATATTATATTATATTATATTATATTATAAACACTTCATTCAGTTATTTAAAGAAATGTTGTTCAAAATAAGCGACCCAGTTTTATTTTGTTGAACCCCTTGTAATAAATATGATTTCAGAGTCGTCCTGAATAATATGAATAATGACTAGAGTTTATTCAGAGTTTAAAGCTAGTGTGGATTGTGTGTTTTTTTTCCCACCTATACTTTATTCACTGTGGGAACACAGAAAGATAATAATCCTACAGTACAGAGGTAGCATGTTTTTATGACCCAAACAGTGAACTATATAATTAATCTGGCCTCGTTTGACTTTCTGGTATTTGACCAGAATACAAAGTGCAACTGAGACAAGTAAAAATCAAAGATAGCTGCAATTCTGCGCATGCGCCACATCATCGGGGAAGAAGGACGCTGTCCAGCTGGGTGACGTCATTACGTAAGACCAAACACGGCGCGGTGTTCCGGAAGTTTGCTGCTGCGAGTAGCAGCGCGACACAACAACAACTTTGCGGCAAACACCGGAGAAGCGAGAAATAACGGTACTCGACAACCCAGGGACGCTACTCTCCGGTACTTCAAAATGAAGTACTCGGACTCGGTCTAGAAGAAAAAAGGTATCGGGACACGTGTACGCCATACTGTTACTGTTCATTTCTGAGTCACTGTTTTGATAAACGTTTCTCCTTTATACCACTAACAAAAAGTCCAAATAAGAGCTGGAGAACATAACGTTTATCGTATATGGATGTAGACATAGTCAACTAAAGCTATTAAACTCATGGCTAGGTGTTTCATTCAAATGTCACCTTGTTGAACTCCATATCCGGAAGTATACGTTGGGTGCATGCTTCTCGTCATAGTCATATTTCTGTGGACTCACCATAGAAAAGGTAGGAGAAGATGACGTGCAGGTCCTTGTTGCTCGTCAGGGTGTTCATAAAATCCGCTGCACATGTGCCAGACAGTCTGAAGACTGGGGACAGGAGGCTTGCCATTCCTGACTTAAGCAGGAATAAAGACACCCACTGAGGGATCAGCTTTAAAGTAGCCAGATAGTGGGTCTTCTTAGCGGAGACCTGTTGAAACATGGAGGAGGTTTGACAAGGGTTTTTGAAAACCCTTTTTGGAGACAGGCAAAGTCGAATATATTTCTCCCTCAATACCTTCATGATTTTAAAGAATGTCTCAATGGCCTGAGTGTCATCGGGAAATTGTTTCATCAGATGAGCCATCATCTCAGATTTACCAGAGACCATGGTGTACTCTTGTCTTTCGTCACCCAGGCCGATATGGATCGTATCGAAATGTCGATTTAGCTCCTGGAACTCCAGCTGGCCCTCAGAGAGCTGGTCAAAGGCAATGCGCAGCAGGCTGTTTTCATGCAGCTGACCGATGTAGTGAAGCCCTGGATTAAAAAGGAGAAGGACAGGAATATGTTCAAATGCTATGTCCTGTCTCCCTTTATTGTTTTTGAAGTTACTTTGAATGGTAACAAAAATGTATAGGGCCATGTCTCATAATGTTTGAATATAAATTGTGTGTTTATTTCCCACAATTCATCCAGGTGGAGTCAGACAATTTCTTTTTATCGCAGCTTCCTGATCAGTGTTTCCCAAGCACTGAAGCGTCCTCATTCAGACTGATTCATTCAGTTCAACAAATGTAATTCAGTCAGCTAACCAATGGAAAAATCATAGTATCTGTTACGTCACAAACCTTCTTACCAACATCAAACTCAAAGCCCTTCTCTATGTAGGTGTGGCAGCAGCCTCCTGCCTGGTCATGTTGTTCCAGCACCAAGACTTTCTTCCCTGCTTTGGCCAGTGTGGCTCCGGCTGACAGGCCTCCAATACCACTACCAATAACAATGACATCCAGATTTGGAGGCACCTTGTCGAGGCTGAAACCTGGACGGAAACACAGAAGTGATAACAACTTGCTAAACTGTGAAAAAAAGGTACAGTAAACGTTATCACAACCAGCTGCTGAAACCCTGTCATTACAGTAACCCAGTTATGTGTTGCATAATTCGGTTACCTAATGCAGTCTGTAGCTGTCATAGCTAATACCTTTATCTGTGCACCTATGTTGGGTGTAAACAGTAGATTAGATTAGCCTATGAAAAGAATCATATGGTCCTAAACTAATTAAGATAACAGCAACATGAAAAACAATGACCGATCATATAAATTCTAAATTATACCAAACTAACAGGTAATTTACTGTAGGTACACTGATTACATGTATTATGGAAAGCAATGATATCCCGTTTACCTGTTTAGGAGTAAATGTTTTTTTTTTGTTTAGCAGTTTTAATGTCAGAAAAGACCACACGGAGTGCAATTTAAAAGTCTGTGTCGTTGATTTCATTATTGCATATCATAAGTATAATTCCTCATATAAAGGCATAGTTTATAACAGCTGTTAAACTGTATTGATACTCATCGGTTCACATGCACAAACTGAGATTTGTGAGCTGAAACACAATAATTTCATCATTCTGATGAGAACTTAAACATCATTGATCTCTATATCTTTGTAGTGTTGTGGTGATTTGGAAAAATAAGTCAATCATTTTAAGTTATTTTTGTTTTTAAATCTTTTTAAGAGCATTGGATCTTTGAAAATTAATAATAAAAATACATAAAACACAAATACTCAATAGTAGTTGGATTATTTTAAGTAAAAACTGTTTTAATGTTCAGTGAAACCTTAACCTGTTGATGTAATATTTGAAGTACTGAAAGTATTATACTGGGTTAAATTCAGTACCTGGAGAACTCAACAACTAGTAAATGGTATACTTTTTTATCAAATTACTATACCATGTTGCATTTTGTCATGTTTTCACAAACATGCGTGTGTGACTGAAGTCATTTTACCTTGCTTGATGACTTTGTCCCTCTTCTTCTGGTCAAACTCCCGAGGTCCTGGAGGCCTCACTGACTCCAGGGAGAAAGGGCTCGGCTTCCCAAACAGGTACCAGTATGTGCCAGCAGCCCATATTATCAGCCAGATTAGGAAAATCAAGAGCCACATTGTGGAAATGATCAAATCCCAGTGACTAGTCTGTAGCAGAATGTTGTTCACAGCAGCGGTGTAGCTGAACACTACACTGCTCAAGAGGCTCCTTTTATAAGGGTAAGTGCCAAAGGTCTGGAGAAAAGGGACAGGGCTTTGAGATGATACGCAGCACTTATCATGTTGAGATAAGAAATTAAGATAAAATGGTGAAAGATGAATTTTCTCTTGCGTTAAAGTGCATAGATCTCATACTTAATTTCCCTTCAGGGATGAATAAAGTAATCTATCATCTATCTAATGGCTCACCGTTCATGGTGGTGAATTTCATAGACACTGACAAAAATTACTCTCTATGTATATTTGGATATTTAAATTTTACTTACTTTTACAGCAGCGTTAAGTAGAAGTAGAATACCTTCATAGTCACTGTCAACATGGTTAACCAACATAAAACAGTGAAAGTTTGTTTAGTGTGTGTGTGTGTGTGTGTGTGTGTGTAAACCAGTGTAAAGGTATGGTTCACGTTATTATTAACAGATCTTCAGAATGAACTCACAGCAGATACACACTAATCAGCGAACAACATTAAAACCAGTTAATGATTTTAATGCTGTGGTTGATCTCTGTATATTACATTTGTAGGTCAGTGAATTTAAAGGGAAAACTTTAATTGTCAGTGTTTACAGGACTACACACAAGTGTAGTAATCTCAGTGTTACACAAAAACTTGTTTTCCTCCTATATGTAGTAGGTCATCCCAAAGATCTAGCAGGAAATTATAGAGATTAGATATAGTCACAACTGCTCCTATCTGATAAGACAATTAAGATAAAAAATACAAGTCCTCGGCTTTTAGACAGTGTCCAGTTTTATGTCTTTACAACAGACTACAACAACAAAACTAGGGGAAATCTCTGACCTCATGGCATTTCAGATGATAACAGCAGAGTTGGTATCCACAGAAAAGTGAATTATTAACATACCACAAGAAGACATAATCAACCACCACTATATTTTTCTACTGATGATAATAAATAAATGCTAGGTCTTGTGATAACATCGTTTTCTGACCGCTCTGTCACGTCATGTAATCTATGCATGGACTTTACACTCCAGTTATACACTAATTCAGTTGACTTTGAGCTGTAGATCTGCTTACGCAGATAAAATGAATCTCAAAAAGCTGTTATGTTGGAATATGAAATCTGCGGCAGTAAATGCTGTGCAAATAGGGCTGTGGAGTGCTGGTTATCTTCTCAGCAGTCTTCACCAGTCTCTGCAGACATTTGCAATCCATGACAGTAGATTACGGTACATACTACACTATGATGGTTTTGGCTCATTTTGGATGACGAAAATGTTTTGAACAACCGAAACAAAACAGACCCTAACATGTAGTTGCCACTTTAGACCACAGGAGGGCAGCAAACAATGTAAAGGTTTTGTGAACGACTACAATACAATAGGAAGCAGATAGCTTTTGTTTCTGCACTTAGAGACCAAACTGGAAAAGCATGTTTTTATTGCATTGTCAACATACTCTCTGTTTCTTGTTGTATTGTAGTCGTTTACGGCAGCTTCACATAGTTTGCTGCCATCCTGTGGTCAAATTTGATAGGTACATGTTGGGGGTGTGTTTGTTTCTTCCTGTAATTTACTACTTTTTATGTCTTGTCTTGTGATAATGCTGTAAATAATTTTATTAAATCATAACAGTGATAAAGAAAACAGGAAAACAGTATCATTTATTTTTCGGTCCTTTTGGATGACAGACAGTACACTATGCTGAGGAGCTTTTACATCTCATTCATTGTTTTCCTACTCTTTATTATTATACCATACGTTTTCCTTTGCTGATTATGGTCACTGAACTCAAATTCTTAATGTAGCATGACCATTCATTTATGTCTGTTTATATATCAATATGGTAAAATTATAAATTTACACCAAAAGCTGTATTCCAGATGTAAAGCAAGTGGTGTGCATTTGTTATTGCCTGGATTTTAAAATGACACTCATTGGATTCAGAGCTTGAAATGGAAATTTGGATTGTGGCTGCGGGAATGAGCTTAAAGTCTTTGATACAGGAAGTAGCTCTGTGTCCACGGCCCTGTCTTTAATCCTATTAAGAATGAGTCTAAGCAGTGCCTGCATGACTTCTTTGACTTTGTCCTGCTCTGTGCTTTAGCAAAGGTGCGATACATGTTGCATTATACTGATTTACTGTCAGACAAAAATGTCGTCATCCCTATTTAATACGAAGCAGTATAATAAAACGAGAAGTGCAGTAAAAGTGAGAGTTATCATTGTATAGCAATAATCAGAGCAGTAGGGTCAGGTCCAAAGCTTTACATAACTATTTGCCTTTAATTAAAAAGTGACAAACGTTTTCATATCAACAGATTCATAAAGAAATCCAGTAATGGAAAAGGGTAAAATTCCTTTACTTATCTTTGTTTTCATTCTACAGTACATTTAATCCACAGTAATTCTACAGGGAATATTACAGCAGTGTAACCAGTTTCCCTGAATGGAAATGTGCTATGTTATTATGCAGCCTCCCTTGTCTCCCTTGTAGGGGTTCTTGTCGTCTGGAACGCCTTTAATCAGCGGATCATTTGGTAGCAGTTCCTCAACATAAGCAATCGTATCTGCACAGTTTGTGCCCACCTGTTGTTCAGAGGAGAGGTGAAAACAGATGTAAGCAGTTCTCAGAGGCACAATAATTGATTCATTGACATTTTACATGAAAAAGGTCACACGGCATCTATTTGTCCAAACTGTTTCCACTTTGTTCAAATACAAGAGTAGGCAACTGCTGTAAATACGTTATGAAATTCTTTATTGTTTACTTACTGGTGTCCTAGGTGTGTTAACTTCCTTCTTCAATTGTTCCAGCTCCATTTTCAAGATGTCCTTATCTGACATATCCCGAGCCATCCTGGCTGGAAGAGGCAATCGAGATATTTTTTAAGGTTAATCGTATCTCCGTTTGTATTAAAACATTCCTATGTCTAAAATTCGCAAATCCATCAGAGATAAAAGTTTCATTCATAGATCTTTACCTGTTGAATGGCAGGACCCCCAACAATCTGAGAAATGTGTTGGCTCCTAAGAGCTCATCAGCTGCGTGTCTCTCTTTAGTCCGGTGGCTTCTTCACTCTGACTGATCCTTGGTGTCCTACTGCTCCTCATCCCGGTTGATCCCTGGCTGTGGGCTTGTGGGAGAGGTCGCTGCAGGATTGAGCCTGATGTCACCAATCCCCTATGATGAGATTAAACCATCAGGTGCCATATCCCCCTGAACAGGAAGGAAGAAGGAAAGAGTGTGTGGAGATCCTTAATGATCTGCAGACAACAAGTCTAAACATCATCCCATTTGTGGTGGGGTCAAGATCTTTGATTTCAGTTTGATTGATGCATTGGTTTTCATCAGTGTTACATCAGAATTTTAGTTTTATGTTCATTGTATGTTAGAAAATCATTCTACTTTTGTGCCAAGAGGAAGGAGGCCAAGTCTTTATCGCTCTTCCAGTCTGTCCACTCAGTTGCTTTTAATCTTCCAGTCTAATCAATGAATTGTGGGCACAAGGCATGAAACAACTATTTTTCATATGGGTTTGATAAATTGACTTGGTTTTCTCATTTAAAGATGTTTATGGTGTTTTTTTCCCCCCTTGATGCTGACTATGTTATAATGTATCGAATTAGCGTGTTTGCTGTGTTCCTTTCTTTTTCATCTTTGAAAACAGACTGACCTATCAGAATTATTTATCAAGCATGAACTCAATACTTGCACTCATGATAAAATTGACCTTACTGAGGAGAAGAACTTTCAGACTGACGTTTACTGTGGCGATCACCTCCGCCCATCAGTTCACCTGTGACTAATCCTTAACTTAACCTTCAGCGGGAATCACAGTAAGCCATTTTCAGGATCTGGGTTAGTCTCATCTACTGATGAGATTAACCTCATACACGTCCAGGGACGGACTGATATTTGATTAGTTGGTAGTTAGTCGAGGATTTTAATACATGTTCAACAGGGCACTCATATCTTCTGTGAGCCTACAGGAAGGATATTACAAAAGAGATGAATATTTAATTCAGCAACAAATACAAATAAAAAATCTCAATGTGATGATAAACAATATCCGGATGGCGTTAAAAATGCGCCTGGCTGGAATTTCAAAATCGTCCGGATTAATAAATTTAAGCCACAGACACATTTTACTCTTGCCACCTGAAACATTCTGTAATAATTTGTTTTGTCCTTTAGATGGCGATGAATAACCCTCTTTTGTCCAGCCCACTTTGTTCTGTCGACCAATTAGAGGACGCTTTCATCACAAAGAAATGATGTATTTTCACAGTAAGAGTGTCAGAGTAATCGTTGAAGTGAAAGGCGACTCCCAACAGCATGCAGTGAGACAAGTTCTTTTATTTTGACACTTGCAGGTGTTTTGACCGGATGTCCATGCGCTGTCTGGCGTATCGTTGGCTAGCTGAGCGCTAAGCAACAAGAATGGCAGCTCCGAGTAGGAAGCAGGTTTTAAAGTTTATCAGCCATGCTGGAGCGTTTATATTGACCCGGTTTGGGTTTTGGAACTGCTTCTGTTCGCTGATGCTGTTTGCTGAGCGAGCGGACTCAAAAAGGTAAACAGTGTAAGCGAGTAGGTAACGTTAGCTAACGTGCTAACTGCAGTTTAACCTTACTGGGAATCACATTTACACGAGTAAAACACAGTTTTTCAGATATGTTAAACAACAGTTTACATCTTTATTTATACTGCGTGATTACTGAAGGGTTTTGTGTTGTTTATGTAAACCTGTTAGCTTGTTAAAGGGGGTTGTCGTCCCACAGTTACCCCAAACCTTCAGTAAGACTGTCAGCCATATGGAGTGGAGTGGTTAAAGTTAAAGCAGTGTTGCCTGCTCTGTAATTTCCTGGCGGACAGTCTGTAATTTTCCTTATGTGAAAGTAGTTTTAATCTCGTCTCAAATGGGTGTGTATTGTTTCAGTGTGTGGTGACAACCACACCCCACGTTTACATTGTGACCACAGCAGTGAGCCTGCTCTGATCTGTGCATGCCTGGTCTCCTGTATTAACTGTCAGCAGGTGAACTGAGTTAAAAAAATTCCTTATTCCTGTGCACGCATGTGTGTGTAGATACACATACACACACATATACATACTGTATATATCCACTTGACACTCAAACTGTCATCTTCAGGAAGCCTGACATCCTTATACCATACCTGTATGTGGATATGGGGGCAGCAGTGCTCTGTGCCAGCTTCATGTCGTTCGGAGTGAAGAGGAGGTGGTTTGCAATGGGTGCTGCCATCCAGCTGGCCCTCAGCACTTATGCATCGTATATTGGAGAACATGTGCACTACAGTGACTGGCTAAAGGTGTGTCATCTTACACACCTTTATACACAGACATCAGTCCACTTCACTTCAGATTATTGTTACCCTGTCCGAGTATTGTTTATTAGATTAGAGAGTTGCTTTTGGCTGAGTGTAACATGATTTATCTGAGAGAAGCATTTGTTACAGCTTAAATTGTGTTGCCCTTCAGGTCCGAATGTACTCCAGAGCTCTGGCTATTATTGGAGGCTTTCTGGTTCTAGCCAGCGGAGCTGGAGAGATGTACAGGCAGAAACCTCGCAGCAGATCCCTGCAGTCTACTGGACAGGTCTTTCTGGGAGTCTATCTCATTTGCATGGTAAGACCTACATCATTGCTACACATCATCTGTATGTGGATGATCTTAAATAACATAATGTCAGCCAAATGAGACCAGTAAGGTTGTCTGAACACTTTAACTGTCTGCAGCGCTGAATTGTTTTGCATACAAATTATCACTAAATAGTAAGTCTTTTATGTTCGTACATCATGTGTTCCCTACCTGGAAAAATAACTGTTTGATCATAGGGAATGACAGGTTTACCTTTCAGCAGTAGGTAAGTGAGGTGAGCTTGCTCCGAAGAGAACTGACAAATAAAGATTTCTTTCTTTCTCAAATAGAATACAACCCAAAGCATGTTTTCCCAGTGTTGTTTTAAAAATGCAGTACTACTTATCTCCCACTAGGTGTACTCCCTCCAAAACAGCAAGGAGGACAAGCTGGCCTATCTGAACCACATCGCTGGGGGAGAGATCACCCTATTGCTGCTGGAGGTGTTGTTTGGGGTACTGGCTCTGGCCTTCCTCTCAGGCCGGTACATCCGCCTGGCAGCTCAGATTCTGGCCACGGTCCTTCCTCTGGTGGTCCTGCTCATTGACGGTAACCTGGGCTACTGGCACAACACTCGCAAAGTGGAGTTTTGGAACCAGATGAAGCTAATTGGACACAACGTGGGCATCTTTGGCGCTGCACTGATTCTTGCCACTGACGGCTGAACTCCAAAGCTCTGAAAGACAAAAAAAAAACAGAGATATGTTCACATGCACAAGACAGATTGTTAGCCTTTGACTTTGTACTTGCTGTGACCTCTCAGGATCCACAGGATGTAAGCCACGGTGATTGTCTTTTCCTACCAGTTGGTAACTTAAAAACCTAAGCTCCCTTATTTTGCAGTTGCATAATTTATTTGAATTCATGTTTACAATATTGTTAATTTTGTCACCCATTTTTCATTTAAGTCTTTGTCTTGCGTCAACGGCCCTTGTTAGTCTTCGTCATATTGAGTCATTCATGATTGTTGTTACTCACGTTTTGGTGGACTAAAAGTCTCAACATTTTTGTCTAGTTTTGGTCAAAATAGAACTCAAGGTATTTTAGTCAACTTTTAGTCAAAGTATCAAAGTATTTTTTTGTCTTATTATGACAAAAATATTACATTATTTCAGAGATTATTTTTCTTTACCATTCCAGTCGAAAAACAATTCACACAGCAAAAATATTGTTTAGATATCATAATTACCTTGAAAAACATGTTAAATGGTACAACTTTGCTAAATGTGTCTCGTCTGTTGATTCAATACATAAGTACAGGAACTTGTTCTGACTTAAGTGTTTGATCAAAGTATTGTTGTATGTGTGCGTGTGCATGAAAACGCGCACAGAAAAAATAAAATCAGCTACATCTCGCTCTTACAACATTACTGTAGTTTGTAGTTATATTAATAATAATAACTACAGACATAGGGGAGAGAAAGAGAGACACAGTGAAACACAATACTAGTAATAATAATGACATAATAATGCTTCGACATATCATACAAAACGTACCATGCTGACAAATTCAATATAAAGTGACCAGAATAAGAGTTTAAATAAATACTCATCTAACCTGCCATTAATCACTTAAATATGATGATAAATAAAGTCCACTTTAGTTCCATAAAAACACACTGCGGAACTTAGATAAAACATTAACATTGATAACACTTACAATGAAATAAAAAGGAATGAAACAGAAACATTAAAAAAAAGCACTAAGAGCAAAAAAAAACTTTTTATTCAACAGAGCAGTAAAAGCTATATCTCAGTGTCCCCCGGCAAACACAAAAACTCAAAACTCCGTGAGCACACGAGAACACTTGAACGCAGCATGAAGCGTCACGGTGAGGGAGGGACCAGTGAGCGACATGTGACGGTGAAGTCGCGGCTGATTGGACGGCCTATAAAAGGCCAGAGAGCAGCAGTTCAGAGTTCAGACAGGAGGAACACTCTTCCTGTCTGAGCTGCTGCTGCCACCCGCATGGAGCTGCGTAAGTTTTTAGCAGTTTAGCCATCTGGCTTTTTAATGTTTCCATGTTTTAATGTTCTTAATGTTGTTTTTGTTTGTTTTCTTTAGGGGTTTCCAGCCTGCTGTCGTTTGTTGTAACGTTGTGTTGTCTCTTGTCTTTCAGAAGCTGAACTCGGCTGTTTTCCACGTTTGTGCAGAAGCTGAGTTTGACTCTTCAGAGAACGTTACGGTGAAAAACACCAACACTGCGGTCAGTTAAGTTTAAAGACGAACAAACATTTTCAGCAGACGATCACAACACGTGCTCAGCCCACAGTGCTGCAGTGATTGTCAATGAGAGACAGCTGTGTCGTGCAGGTGAATCTAATCACCGCACTCTTTACATCAGCTCTGTTTTCATCATGTTCATAACTATAGGGCCGTTCTTGAACGCGTCTGAGAACATTGACACTCATCTGTGGCTCTGTAGCTTTGGAGACCACAGGTCAGAGCTGGATTTCACTTCATTTTTGCTGAATTTGTTCCAGTTTACTGGAGCTTGGGCCTCTGCAGTTTGTTGGGCCTCAGTGAAAGTGTTGTTAATCCAGGCTCCTGTCGCAGTATTGGCAACCACATTTTAGTCCATTTTGTTATTTAAGTCTTGTTGAAATATGACCTTTTTAGAGTTTAGAGCTGCTACAGCTGCATTGCTATGATAATTGTGATTTGTCTTTGTACCGACATGTTAACATTTTAGTGTCCACCTGGACAGACAACTGCTCACTGTGGTATATTAACTGACTGTTCTGTTCTCTTTCTTTGTAGACTGAGGAATCCTGACCAGAACTTCACTGATTTATCCACTGAAGACACTAAGGTAATCCTTAACTATTCCCACATTTTTCTGTGGAACAAACTTGTGTTATCTTGTGTCTTGGTATTTTGCTAACACTTGTTTCTCTTCTCTACACAGATTCCACCAGGTACCATGGACTCAAGTTTAACCTATGAACTGTGTTGTCTTTAACTTGTATTGCTTTGTATTTAACTTGTATTGCTTTGTATTTCAATAAAAATATTAAGTAACTCTATTTTTCTGTTGTATTGTTCTCATTAATAAAATAAAACTTCAGTATGAAGTTTTATTCATAATTTTTTTTTTTTGGATAGGGGGGAAAAGGTTCGAGATAGCGCGTTTTTCAGGGCCCGTTGTGACCAAAAACCAGCCATTTTCACCCAAATCCAAGCAAATTTTTAATGAAAAGTACACAAAACAAGATATGAACAAGCATTTTTTTTATTTGAACAGTAAAAACAATATACAAGCATTGGAAAAGAAGAAAACATTTAAGTACAAAAAATAAAGAATTAAAAAAAAAGCATAAGTACTAAACTAGAAAAATAAAAAAGCTTAAATACTAAATAAAGTATTAAATTACAAAAACATTAAAAAAAAAGCTAAAGTATTAAACTACAAAAACATTTTAAAAAAGCTTAAGTACTAAAATACAAAAAATAGCTAAAGTATTAAACTACAAAAACATTTTAAAAAAAAGCTTAAGTAGGAAAACTAACAAAATGCAGTGATTAACACCCTCCACATTCACTGGCAACAACAAGAGTTAAAACATTACTATCATCTGACCTGACTGTAGAGAAAAGTGCAATGGAACTTAACACCCTAATCTGTAAAATGACCAGGGACCTTTCTGTCTCATGATCTGCTGCTCATTGAACAACAGATCATGAAACAAAAACGTCCCTGGCCATTTTACAGATAAGGACACTAAGTCCAAACCACTTGTTTGCAGAAAATGAAGACATGCTCTCCAAGAAGCTTCAGTAATGCGTCAGCGTGGACATCTGAAACACAGAAAGGAAGACAACACGTTATAAGGAAAATACATCAGTAATCAATCACCATCACTACAATCACAGCCTTAAAACTAACAACCGAGTGCTTCAACAAGGCCTCAGTTGACAGGACGCCAGCCATGCTAAAAGTTTGGTGACTGGCCATGTGGCTAACATTAGCTTTTTTGCTAACTACAGACAACAGCGTCTGTGACAACAGTAACAACTTGACTTGGTGCGTGTTAACGCAAATATCGAAACAATGTCTTTGCACTTCGAGCACTAAAGCGATATCATGAATAAAAAGGCAGTTTTTACCAAATGTCTGCTCCGCCATCGTGCTGCTCACCATGGATGTTCCGACTGGCAAACAGGAAGTCGATGCGTTCATCCGGTTTAATACAAGTGGCGATGAGGGCGGGGCTATTTGCTTCGGGTAGATTGGTTGGGCTAACTACTCCCTATCCAATCAGACCAAGGAGTGGGCGGAGTCAATATTTTGTCTTTATGAAAAATGCAGTAGAAAATAATGATGATTGAGTAGATGAGTACTTTAACTATGAGAAGGATAAAGGCGCCAACATAACGTTGTTTGTGTCAAGACTCGAACCCTCGTCTTCTGCAGTATCGTCAGCAACTTCACCACTGAGCTATCAGCAGACACCGGTCACTATTGCGGTGGGTGAACCGGAGAGTCTGCTTCAACGGCAGCAACGGCAGCAATAGTTTGCTGTCACCCTGTGGTCAAACATGGTAACTACATGTTGGGGTAAAGCTGCCGTAAACGAATACAATACAGAAACTAAACCTATTCTACCACTGCTGACCTCCAGTGGCTGAATAGGTGAACAACACCGCCAGCGATTTTGGAGTATGGGGAAAATCAATGGGGGAATAAAATAAATAAATAAATCAGACCAAAGACCTGGAGGTGCCTTGTTTTAACTCACTTACTATTTCCCCCCTAATTACAAATCCAGAGTTATGGTCCAGACGTGTTCGTTGATAATGTTGAAGGAAATATAACGTTAATTAAAGTAGTTAATCATGTTATTTTTTTTAATTTTTCTATTTTTGTCTCTCTCTTCAGGCAAAAACGTGTCTATATTAAATCTTCAGCCGGCCAGTGACAGACAGAGAGAGGAGAGGTGACCCACAGGCTCAAACTCCTATGTGAGGATGCTACAATGTGACTGGGCCAGGCCCGTGTCAGTGAGGAAAAGAACCAGTGGCCTGCTGCCTCAGGGTGGAATTCAGCCGGTATCGTTGCTTTATCAACAAATGCACATGAAACTGATTTTACGACAGTTTGTAGCGACAACACAGTGCGGACAGATCACTCAGTGCTGCTATGTTTCTTCTTTCTTTTTTTAAAGTCCCAATTTTAATACCGTTTAGGAATCGGCACCGGGTAAAAGAGATAGAAGCTGGAATCGAACTCGCGACGTAGGCAATAGAAACATTAAGACGCATCATGGCCAGTATATTAACCACTATGCCACGAAAGCTTTAAGAACTCTGCAAAACTCTGACAAAATACTTATATTTTTGAAAGAATTCGAACTAACGTATTTATTTATTAACTTGAAACTTCAACTCGTTCCCTCTTTGACTGTTACCACTCAACTTAATTACTTGGACCTTTAAACGTCATTGCTTATATTGTGTGGAAAAAATCATTACAGCAGTCTCTATGTTTTGTGATTCTGTATATGTATAAAGTGTGCGTTTCTTAAAGAAAAACACCTATTATTGTTTTATTCAACCAGTAATCAGAATAAATGCTATCAAATTATATTAGATAATATTTTAATTAAAGCAGACCCTAACCCCAACAGAATCTAATTAATGTTTAAACAACAACAACAACTGAGACTTGAGTCATTCTGACAGGAGAAATTTTATTGTCGATAAAACCAAAGTTGGACGAGCAGACAAGATCTGAGATTTGCTCGCGGGGTCCCTCTACAGTCAAGAAACGGTGTTGTCTCCGTGAAGTGTGAAATCTGTATCGCGTGCATTTGTTGTTAAACATTCCATCCTGAGGCAGGACTGATGGTGATCAACCGCATGTCTTCAGGCGAGGTAAAGGAACAAGAAGAGACTCACGGTGAAGAGCTGAGCGGCAACACTTCCTGTTCCTGTAACCAGCGCACACGCGGACATGCTGATGCGGACACATGTGCGGTCGCTCTGATGGTAGTGGCGGCGTGATTTGATGCGCGTGGGCGATATCATTGATTGAGAGCAGTGTTTGCCGACTGTTTACTACAGGTGGTCCGGTTCCTCGTAGCGGAAGTTCCGACTGGCACACAGGAAGTGGAGGCTTCCCAACAGTTTTCTCCACAGGGAGGCAGTGTGGATGTATCATGTCGCGATAGCTCGCACATTATAATTAAACCTATGTAGCTATCCAGGTAACTATCAAACACTTTCTGGTAAATATTTATGTACTCGTTAACTTCTTGCACTTTTGGGTATATCTCAACGTTGAATACACTTATTATCTTTTATCTATTGTCTTCTTCTGTGGGGTTTTGTGGCAGTTGGGATACAATCTGTTGCATTGCTGCCAGGGTCATTACATTACGTTACCGCACATCACATCCTTTCGCATTTGTCGCCTCTTACGATCAGCAAAGTGGGGTGCAGGCGACCTATTGTAGCCCGGGTCCACAAGGGGGCATCATCATCACTGGTGCACATTTTCCCATGTGGATACGAAGATCACTCTTCTCCCTACTGCCATCAGGCCAGAGGTTCCTCTGCCTGAGAACCAACACAAAGAAGAGGAGTTTCTACCCTGAGGCCCTCTGTCTTACCAGATTTAGGTCACCTCTTGCTTTTCTTGAACAGCTGATCACAAAATATGACATTATCTGGGGAAGACAACATTAGCAACATTCATCTAACACTGTCAAAAAAAATGAACTGTCAAGCACTCTGTCATGCATCTTTGCAGAATGGTTCAAGAAATTTAAATAAACCGCTGCAGCAAAAGTTTCCTTGTAATTAAACAGCTGCATTGCACTCAAGCTACCAGTCGATTCTTGCAAAGAAACTTTTTAAAAAATTTGATCTGGTCAAAAATGCACGCGTCTTAACATTTTCAAGGAAACGTTCACATTTTTAAACACCACAAATATGCTAGTGACCCACAGATGAGCCCTTCAAAGACTACTGAAAATCATTACAGAGTATTACAGTCAGAATTTTTGTTACTTTTATTTTAGAAAATGTCCTTTAAAGTGTGGCATTTCAAGTCACATTTTGTTTAAAATACAGAAAATACAGACAACAGAACATGGTACAGCAAAAAAAGGAAACAATGACAGAAAATAAAGCTAACAAGCCTTTCTGACTGCACTAGTTTTCTCTTTTTGAAATGGAACTGAAGGCAAAGGAATAAGGGTGGAAAAAAGAAAAGGCTTCAGGGAAAGGAGGGGAGGAGTGGGGGCAGAATGACACAAGTTAGTTAAGGAAACTATGGTTGCTTTATGGTTCTTGTTTAAATTATTCTTTATAAAGTCTAATTTAAGATTTAATCTTTCCTCTTTCTTTTTTGTCTTTTTCATTAATGGTATTTTGATCTTCTGGATCCAGGGCCCTCAGCGCTCCTTTGTGGTCTCAGACTGAGGACAAGGAATGCCGACTTAAGTCTGGCAGTGGGAACTCAACCACCTGCGTCGCCTTCCCCCGAACGACCCACACTGCCAACTCAAGAGGATAAAGTGGAGTCCTTCTGTGTTTGCTGTGCTTGTGAACGTTGCATGGACTTCTGACTTTCCACATCTCTAAAATGTTTCTCAACCTGTTAGTGGACAGCAACATTCATGGAGAATCTCAACATCAGCACTTAAAAATATCAAAACACAGGACAACAGTACATGTGATCTACAGATTCAGAAATAAACCAAACAAAATAGAACTGAGCAGCACAATTAGTCAACAAACCAGAGAAATTTACGATAACATTTACAATCAAATTAGAGCTCAACTACTATATGCAACAAGCAATACTGGCCTGTCAAATATAATATCTGATGTGATATTTGTATTCCACAGATGCTTTAGAGCAATTTTGAAATTGTGAGAAGACATATTTTTAACACAGAAAAATAGCTTCAGACCTAATGTACCTTCGAGTTATTTATGATTTTTTGACCTGAATGACAGGTGAAAAATAAATACACAGGGTAAAACCTAAATGCTCCACTGCAAAATACAATATAGAAAGAATATTGCAGTAGCCAAGCCTGATGAGACTTTTGGACTGGTGACATTAGGGGGAGCTATGCTGGGAAGTACAGTATGTGATAGTTAAATAGCAGGATGCTGACAGGTATGAGAGTCAATGTGCATCGGCTGATGCACAGGTTTCATGTTAGCAGGAAGATTACAGAACAGTTATTAGTTCTATATGTCGTCACTGATTGTAGTACTTAAATAACTGTGTAGATGTTACAACAGGTCAGATTGCAGCACTGGTGATATATTGTATAAATATAAAGTATACTTACTATTTTGCGTACATGACTTAAAGCGCTTCCCTCTTTGCCTTTGCAGTTCTCCACCTGGTAAGGCGGTGAGATTACGACGTCGTCCATCACAATAATGTTCTTCTCCTGCCATTTACAGTCTTTGATGCTGCAAAGAAAAGTTAACATGCTCTCATCTGCAGTTTATGAAACAACTAATGTCACATGCGTGTAAGGATTTTTATCCCATTTATGCCTCCACCGTTCAGATAAAACAATTTCTACCTCTTGCTTAAGACTGGCTGATGTCAGTGTCCATTGGCTATTTTTATGTCAATTATGTTGAGAAGATGATTTTCTGCACCTTTGCCAAATTGCAGCATATAGAATATATGTTGGGTGGTTTATTGCAAATATGTGACAACATTAAGGCTTTTTATTTCATATTAACAGTTGTCTTTTGGGAAAAGAAATCATTATAAAATATATGTGTTTTCCCTCCAAAACACGTGTTTAATATTTTCATATTTTACATTGTAGGGAAAAAAGAATTTCGCCAATGAAAAAAATAAACTAAAGTAACCAGACTTTAGAGAAAATGGATTTTTTAGGTTCTTACGTTTTGTGAATGGTCTGGAATAGCTGTTGTCCCTCCACAGAAACCCCAGCACTGATTGCATAGGCTTGGGACAGCTTGTCCTCCTTTTCTGTACGTGCTCGATTTGCAAGCTGTGAAGAGTTGGACAGAACAAAAGGGATTTTTAACATTAAAAAGAACAGCTGTATATTATTCTTTGCATTACGACAAAGTCATGACAGGTTTGGGCTTTGTGTTTGTAAGTGTTCCAGTTTTCAAATCACACTTCCAGCATTAACCTGAACAAGCAATCAATTAATGTCTTAATTTACGCTTGCAGTTTGTCGTTGCTGAACAATCCCAGTTCAGGGCCAGGACACTGTACAATCCACATTTCCAGCCTTGTTGCTAACTGATAAACCTAGCCTTATTTTACAGGTTCCTCAAAATGCAGGAATACTTAATAGTGAGAATGAATAAGATGATTAAGAATCACCTGAACCTGATGAATAAGAATCACCTGAACGCACCATTAGTTTTGTTATCGCTGAGACTAGACAAGTCATTTTGACAGGAGGCTCAAGCTTAACCCTGGCCTTCAGTCCTATAAAAGGAGTAGCCTTTATGGGGCGCCACTGTTTGGGCCAGCTGTGACCTTTACTGTGTCACAGCCCAAACTATATAACAAGCTTCCAGTTACATGTTTTCCTGTTCAGTTTCACATTCACTGGCTCAAACCTGTCATCATTAGAGACACAAACCAACACGCATAAAGAACAGAAACAAAGTTGATGGACTCACCTTGCTAACATTCAGTGATGCTAGTGGGGGTGGAGTCTCAGTGCGGTCATTTATTATGTCCACATCAGAAACATAGGCTAAGTTGATCAGGATGACGTCGTTGAGGTTTGGCTTACCGCTGGAGGAAGCACATTCTTTGAAAGAACTCAGGTCAAGGCACACAACTCAGTGACAACACATCACAATGCAATTAATGAAATCTGTCCCATGATGAAACGGAACATCACAAGTTAGACTGCACAGAGGAGCATTGCTATAGAACTGTGGGTGGCTGACATATACAGCATCGGGTTGTACCAGTTACTGCATGCAAGTTCTAAAGGATGTACTGCCACCCGTAGAAACCATGAATGAATGTTTAGACAGCTTAATCACACAAAGAAGTGTTCACTTTGGGGGATTTGAGTTTCTGTAATGAATGAATTAATATTTAAGTAAATTACTCTATGGCCATTTTCACAACTTCATCTTCATCTCGATAAATCTGGGGCTATGGTCCCGTTAATAAATTAAACTGTCCACAGGTTCTTCAGGTTTCAGTTCTCTGATTTTCTGTTGGGTGAAGACACAATGTTTCTAAGTTAAAAATTCCCCCCCTACCTTTAGCTAACACACTGCATATTGATGGAATTAACTCTCTTTCATGTTTTTGGTAACTGGCTCGTGACAGAGTGATGACGTTAAGTTCAACCTATGCTGGAAAGTTAAACTGCTCTAATTCTTAGTGTAACATGTCATTTACTGTACAAACTGAGCTAGACACATGAAAAATACCAAATAAGAAAGTTAGAATTGTACATGTGGAAGCACATCTACAGCACTGAAGGTAAGTGTCACTTACATTCAGGCCTGTGATGCAATCTGTCAAACCTCCGCAATGTAATAACTCCAATTTTTTGATGGATCAGCCCAAATTGTGGCCACATCACATAAATATCAAAAATGTGTGTTAAAAATTTGATAGTTCAGCATGCCCTCTAAATGATGCTCATAATACACACACCCCACGCTCGAGCGAGCTACCGTTGGTTATAATGAACTCATGGTGCCTGTGCCACCTGAGTAACGTTGGATTCAAGTTGTTAATGTGCTCCATTATTAAAATTTACAATATCACCAGCATCGGGTGAGACGCGGGGAAATACTCTGTTGATAAACCCGCATGCTAATTCTGTTAAATAAGCTAGTAGCGGTAGTGTATGGCTGACCGAAACATAGCATTTTAGCCAAGCTAACAGGAGATGTAATGTAACGTGGACGTTTTTCGGCGTCCATTCATTCCCAGTTTTTCTGAAATAACAGTTAGGATCTCAAACTCATGACACCACGGTCTACTGGGGGTAAATGTGTGTTCACAAGCCGCACAGCGAGGAGCAATGGACGCCAGTTAGCTTGCTAACTAGCCAAGGTTTGTGCCTGTTGAGAGCACACAGCCATGATGCCTTACAGGATCCGTTGCCAGATAGTGATCCATGTTGAGGTCCGGCAATACAATGAGTGGATTCAAAACACATGCACCCCCTGGTAGATACGTTGAAGCCACGAAATGACCCCACAACGACAACATCTCCAATAGTTACAATATAGACGACCAACTACATCTCAGTGAAACATATTTTGAAACACCTAAAGATATGTACATCGGCTAACACCAATTACGCCTGCGCGGATCACTATTTGACATGTTTCGGCTACCCTACAGGCCCTTGCAGCCAGGCAGGCCAGCTAGCCATCCGCAGGTCGAAACAAACAAAGGATACTCAGAGTTAACATCTTGGACTGGTAGTCAAACGCGACCACTTCTCCTTGCAGACGTTGGCCCAGGCAGGTGAGGCAAGAGACATGGCTCCCGACGCTGAGATACTCCCCCGGTCCAGGAGCCGCCATCTTCTCCGCCAGGAAACCGGAGCGCCTGCCTTACGTACAACAACGTGATGTCGTATTGTGACGCGGCCTGGGCGTGGCGACGTACGCCGCATTACGGTTATTTAATCAAATATACGTAAATTTATAATTTAACATATTAAAACAAACATTGTATCATTGAGTCGTTCGTCATATGCTTCAGTTGTCGAGTCAACGTGAGGCAATTTTAATAAATTCAAACAGAAACATTCGGCTTTGTCTCCAATTCATGACAATACAACTGCTCCCAGGCAGAGATGGACTCCCCCTGCTGGACATTGTAGAGTTACAGCGGGCATCTACAGCTCACTCAAATTTATGTTTAAACTGTTGTAGTGATGGGGCAAACGATGCGACAGTGATTGTGCTTGTGGTGACTCTATTCATTCGTATTAATAGACAATATATTATATATATATTTCCACTGTGGTTTGGAAATAACCTCCCCGGCTTAGGAGAGAATGTAGTGAGGAGACGGGGGTGTACACTTCCTGAAACGGCGAGGCTTTATACGTCATCAGTGATGTCACATACTGTAGATTTCGCCACACAGAACGTCACATCACTAGTAAAGGGAGCTGTGTTCTGAACGCCTGAAATAGAAAGATCGTAGAAGTATCGATTTCATCACGCCCGTATTCATCAATACCGATCCCAACGTTGTTATCGTTACATATATATCTCAGACAGATCCGCCCACTACTACAGTTCACCCTATCTCCCCTTATCAACAGCATCGCGTTTTGATTGTAACCATTTTTTTTTGGATATTGCTGAGTTAGTGCAGGCGTGGGAATGGAGGAGGTGTACACCCACGGTATTGGAATGGCTGAATCTCTCCAAATGAGGACGATGAATCTGGAAAAAATCTGGCTGTTCGTCACACATTTCGGAGATCCCAAATCAGTCTTCCTTTTCCTCTTTCCCTTCACCCACTTCATCAACAGACGAGCCGCAGTGACGTTGCTGTGGGTAGCAGCTATAACCGAGTGGCTCAACCTAGTGTTAAAATGGTAAGTTGACCAAATATTCAACGCAAGGGTGTAAACTGTAGCTATTATTTACCCACCACGTAAGTTATTTTTTTTTAGCACGTTATCATATTTATAACCCATTCTTCTTTCTACCTTTTCACTTTTGATTATTCACTATATTATCGCATTATTCACACGTATACCTGTTTATATATTGTTATCGAGATTTTTTTGTTGACGTCCCAGCTTCCGGGATAGTGTTGCAGCTCACTCCTGGTCCCACCCTCCCTACTGTCCGATTGGAAACAAACATACGAGGAATTACACAGTGCTGTGTCGTTTTGATTGTCTCTGAGTTTTAATTTCATTTATTTGTTCGTTGAATTAAAATGTTTTCAAAGAATTAAAATATGAAAGTGACAATATAGAAATAGGTCTTAGTTGAACCAAAGCTAAAACAATGTAAATGTATCTACAGAGTGCGGTTGAAAAAAGAACTTTTAATATAATTTTGATATTACATTTGCAAGTATTCAGGTAAATAAGAGTAAAGAGTAAAGTTTGTTGTGGGTGGGACAGAAGACATATGGAAACAGGTGCATAACAATGCATAAAGTCATGATGCACTCTTTGGTTGTCATAGATGGCGGCAGTGGTTATAAGTTATTCTGATTTATGCGTTGTGAATGTATTTTTTCCCAGGATGCTGTTTGGAGAAAGGCCATTCTGGTGGATAGGTGAATCAGGTCTGTTTGTTGACGAGCCGCCCAAAGTTCACCAGTTTGCCTCCACCTGTGAAACAGGGCCAGGTAAGAAGTCCTCAAATTGAACACCTGTCAACCACAGACAGTAATTAACTGTTCAGGCAGAACTGTAAGCTGATTTCTTTTCCTCAGGCAGTCCGTCGGGACATGTGATGGTTACGGCAGCAGCCTGGTGGGTCGTGGTGTCCTCACTGGGGTCACATCTGTACACCCGCACTCACAGGTGTGCTAATTTAAAGACAAAGTATTACAAATCTATGTATTAAACCATAAACAAATTTTAATAAATTTTAATTAAACAGTTTTATATGTGCCACATTGTTCCATGTAAACTCAGTGATGTAAACTCATTTTACCTTTATTAGTATTGTTGTTGTTGTTGTTGTTGTTGTGGTTGAATGTCTCTCTCTCTCTCCTTTCAGTGTGCTGTTATCAGCTGTTCCCTACCTGCTCTATGTGTTGCTGCTGGTGTCAGTCGGACTCTCCAGGATCTTCATCCTCGCCCACTTCCCTCACCAGGTTGTTGCTGGTTCCATTGCAGGTCTGTATTTAGTATCATGCACAAGCACAAATATGCAGTATGAGATAACTACATGGATTACATCCGCTGAGTTAGTCTAGCATTACATATGATATTCACTTGAGTCCAAAATTACCATATAACCTCTGGTTAATTTACAGCATCTCCTGATCTAGCCTAATACACACAGAGGGGATAGTGTCAACATAAAATGTATGTTGTGCACCATTAATTTTGGAGATTCTTCATATTAGTGAGCAAAAAAATGTAACACCATCCAATAATGTACCGTCCAGGTTTCCTTTCGGCGGTTGTCCTGAGCCGCAGAGTACCAGAAGGTCGCCCCCTGCTGTTCCTCAGTGTTAGTGTTGGTCTGCTGCTCGGTAGTCTCATGTTGCATGCTGGATTACAGCACCTGGGAGTGGACCTCTTATGGTGAGTAGTAATGTAATGTAATGTAATGTAATGTAATGTAATGTAAGCTCTGTCAGGTGAATCTGAACCATTTTTCTATCTTTAATGGACATATTCTATTCCACAGGTCTATTGCTTTGGCTAAGAAATGGTGCACCCATCCTGAGTGGATCCGTCTAGACACTTCTCCATTTTCCTCTCTGGCTAGAGATTGCGGGGTTCTGCTTGGTGTGGGGCTGGCTCAGTACTACAAGCCTGGAAGGCGGTCTCTGCCTTGGGCGCTAAGGGTTCTATCTCTTGCCATTTCATCCATTGGACTGTATTACGTGATTCAACTGCCGAAGCTGGCTCGACAGCAAGGCCTCTTCTATGCCCTCTTCTTCGTCGAGTTTGCGTCAGTGCCTCTGATTGTCACGGTGCTCGTCCCTCAACTCGTTCAACTTTTCACACACAAAAACAAGAGGGATTAGAGACAGTTTTTTGTCCATGTCTTTCACATGTCTGAGAAATCATTAACATAATCATGTCGGGAACTAGCTGTTGATTATTTGTTTACATTGTGAGCAGCATTTACTGAATGGAGTTTTATTCCATAAACTTGTGCATAAGACGCACAGATAATTAAAAAAGAAATGGTTTACAAGCACCATGTTTAGCGGTGTACGGGTGTTAAAAGGTCAACAGATGTGCATTCTGGTGATGTAATTACGTGAGCACTTTACTATACAACACTAATTAATACCAAACTCTTATAATTAATGCTTGTATTGTTCTATGTCTGCTGGGTGTGTACAAAGGGAACTGTTTGTTTACTTTACCAATAGTATATTTTTGCCTTTGTACTGGATTGCATTATATTGCATAGTTTACTTTAGTGTTGACACGCTGGTGTCATTTGTGGGTATGTTGACCAAAACCATTCAACATAATAAATGACTGTTGTATGTTAAAAAAAAACATAATGAGTAAAAAATAAATAAAATAAATGCAGGGAATGTTTCAGTTGATAAATATTTATAAATATGTTCTTTTCCCCACAGTAAATAGGTTTGACCGTACAGATTACAATCAGTTATCATGGGATAAAAACACATTCTTTTTATTGTTTTTAATTAAACTTTTTATCACAGCGATCCGAAAGCTCACATTTACAGACAAGAGAACTCTGCTCAGCAAGCAAATACATTAAAATAAAATAAAAGAACCTTTTTTTCCCTTTTGTGAGGTTTAAGGAAAACGATAAGGATAGTTCAGGGACAGCAGTCTCCTTATCTTGATCCAAACACTGTATCACACACCAGAGTCAGGACACTCCTATACATGTTTCTGCATGAGCTCATGGAAAGAATAGAACATGCATCAGACTATTTACAGCAAACAAATATACACAGCCAGCGTGAAACCATACACCCATAGTTATCCTCAACTTAGAAGTCTTGTTTAAATCAAGTATCTTACAGTGTATACCTTCATTTCTGTAAAGATAAGCAGGGCATTTCTCTTGCAGCAGGTGAGAACGGAGGATGAGAAGGGGACAGTCAGGAGGGACTGTCTTTAGATATTCTTTATCTAGACCCAAAATACAACGTTACAGACAAATGGTCTATAACTTCTCTTACATATACAAATAACTTGAATCATCTCATTATTCCACTTTTTCCAGTCAAACTCCGAATGGAGATTCTGGGTGTTGAAATGTCAGTCATACATACATACATACATACATATATATCTCTATATCTCTGCAGTAGATTTGACTTCTGTTCAAGGTATGTGCAGGACCAGTGGATTAGACTGGCTCATATGGAGATTTTGATGGATTTTTTTTTATTTTTATTTTTTATCATTACTTGAAATAGACTAAGGAACCCGAGCTGGACGAGGTGAAATATCTGAGCCAGTATATACAACTTGTGCTAGAAAGACTATACATGTTCACCAGTTTAAAAACCGTTTGCTTGCTCTTTATATTGTCATTCATCACTGCTTTGTAAATCATATTATAATAGTGTCTATGAGTCTGGTATCACTGGCCAGATGTCTGACCCATAACACACGCCCACTTTCTCCAATCTCAACAATCATAACAACACAGTAAGTAAATACATAAAGTGCACCCTTAGTTAAGAAATTAACAGGCATCCTAGTGCAGAGGTGATGGAATAAAATGCATTATGGGTAAAAAAGAAACGGCACAAATGAATGTAAGAGTAAGGGAAACCTATAACAGTGGTCATGTATGCATTTGTTTGCTTTTAGTCGCTGAGCACTATCAATGTTAACCCATCACTAGCATATGTCCTGTACCTTCTACTCGCTCAAAGAAACATATATTGTCAGTAAATACAGAGGAGGGACAAAGGCAAACTTGGGTAGCCACATAAAACGTGATAAAATCACCCACCACGTTTAATGAGGTCTAAAAATAACCACGGCAAACAATGCTTTGCTTAATTTATACAGATTAAGCAGGTAAAATGAGATTTCAACATAGAAATGAGGCAAAGTGACTCTTCAAAAATCATTTGATGAACATAAAATGCTGATGCGGTTAGAGTCACATGGACAGTGTGCAACAAGCTTATCTAATATTCTGGTATCATCTTTTGTCTGGTTATTAACTCAGAGCTGAAATTGTTTGTTGTCTAATCAACTGAGGAGGCACTAATTGTGAAGAATTTTTAATAATGGTTGTAGCCATTATTTTTTATTTATTTGACATTTTGTGGATTCACTGCTTTTTTTTCATATTTTAAGGTTTTGGAGTGTTGATCAATATATGAAGAGATTTCCTTTCAGCTTTGCCTTGGAAATTATACTGGGCCTATTTTCTATAATATGTCATTTTACAGGACAAAAACAAATAACTGAAAATAAAAAAATAATCTGCAAATGAAATTATACTAAAAATTGATAGTTGCAGCACTAGTCTACAATGAGGAGATGCTGCATTCTCTTACATTAAATCATAAAAAAAAACACGACAGAGGTGACAGTGTCATTCAAATTTGGTCTATGTCCCTCCTCCCACATCCTGGTCAGTTTTCCACATCCATATGACTAGCAGTAGGACACAAAGGCAGGTTTAACAGAATACAATTCAAACGCAAACTATGCTTTGTTTTTCTTCCTATGTACAATATATAACTTAATTATAAATATTGTCATTTTTCTCTAAGTACTGAGTTGTTGAGCCTTTTTGTAATTTTCTGAGCAATGTACAGTATTGAACATATAGTACTGTATTACATAGATTGAGCCTATTAGCAACCTTGCTTATGAGCACACGTTGAAGGAACGGAGGATGGATACAGAGTCCACAAGCAGAGTTTCATGGTGAATGCTTTCACTCTTACAGTCCCACCTGTTGTGGGAACTTTGTGCCGCACAAAGTTTTGGAAGTGCTCTGGTCTTGGATTCGGTATGAGATCAGAACTTAGGAGCCTACTGTTATCCTACCTGTGTGCCTAGCATGACAATGAAATAATCGCTTCACCGTCGGTTGTGTTTTTCTTTTAAGACAGTGTCTAATACCCTAAATATGTGTGTGACAGCTGTGTGGTTTTCTCTCTGACTGGATTTGGCTTACGTGAGTTCTTCTAGACGGACCTGCCCATGTCACATACACGAGGTTCAGCAGCATCTGCTGTTGAGCAAACAGTTTTTCTCCAAGCCTAAGTGACACTAGCAACCCAAGTCCAAACCAACCAGTCACAGACAGGCCATTACACATTTGACTCCACAAATGGTCTCTTTGGTTTGATGGGGGAGGTGGGGCCTTGGGTGCGGGAGTCACGTGAGAGCTGGCGGTACATGTTGTCCTGGAAGGCCTGTGCCACAGGTAGAGTCCTGGCAACCTTGACATCTGGGTAGGTGGGCACCTGGCTGACCCGCTCCAAGACGTCCCCATTCCCACGGGAGCCATTAGCCAGTTTGCCTAAGGAAGGGGGCTGGGGCTGGGTGTAGTAGTCCTCCTCCAACAGGTGTCCATTTTGGGCGTTGTTTGTCTTGTTGTAGTAGGCGATATTGCCTAGTGAGGCGGGAGGACTGTAGGTAGAGCCTTGCTGGACCAGCTGGCCAGGCGAGGTGGGACTAATTGCGGAGTCCATGGACGTCATGGCCCTGGACCTCGAGGGCTGATGCAGGTACTGCTGAGTCCTCGCTGTCTTGTCTATGATGCCCATAAAGGGCGTGTTTCGAGAACGGGTGGTTTCGCCCTGATACAGCCCCCCGCCACCTTGCGAGGGGGAAATGGGAGAGATGTCATCACAGGTGCGCTCATATGTAGCTTGCAGGGGAATCTCCATTTGCTGAATTGAAGAGGAAGGCCTGAAACCTGGTGCCAAATTTGTGGTGGATCCAGTTGAGATGTTGTTGCTTGAGGGGGAAAACCGAAGGCCTACACTCTGAGAATGGATAAGAGGCCTGGGGGTGGGCACATGCTGCTTGATCTCAGTAGTATTGGCACTGATGGGACGCCTCACCATATGGGGGATCTCAGGAGATCCCAGCTGGCAAGGGGGCATGGCATTTGCACGCTCTAGTACATGTTCAGAGACTGGGTAGTAGGCGGCTGACTGGCTGCGGCTTATCTGAGGTGTCTGGCTGTAACGAATGCCCCCTGGGCCCCCGCTGCTGGCGCGGTAGGCAGAGGAGGGGCGCTGGGGTAGCTCATCTTTCAATAGGCCCGACTCCATAACCCCTCCTCGGCCACCGTGCTGACAGAGGGCCCCAGAACTGAGGCTCGCCTGGACCTGGGGCATGGACCGTCCATCCAGGGAGGGCTGGTACACTAGACGGCTCTCCACGTCCACTGAACCCCCTTGATAGCGGCCACCGATGGAGTGGCCCATCTGGCCACCGTAGCTGCTGTTGCCCATCACGTTGCTGGGCTGGTTTGTGCGGACTATTTGGGCGATAGATGGCTGAAGACGAAGGCCTTGGGCTTGGTGGTGCTGGGAGGACAAAGAAGGCTGGGAGCTGAGTTGAAATGAACGCTGACTGCTCATCTTAGAGAGGGGAGATTTGGGCCGGCCGGGGAGCTGCTCTGTCTGGTAGCGCACTGGTGACCCAGACTGGGACCTGTACAGACACACACTCTCTACTGGTGGACTGGCTCTGTACTGAGCTGCCCGACGTAATGGGGAAGGCGGTGGGCTTTGGTGATCCATTCCCTGCCCCCCAGTACCCATGGGAGGCGGGCTGAAGCGGTAAGATGGCTGATGGACTGGGGACGTGTGAGGCGGGCTGTGTCGATAGTGGGAGTTCTGATGCGTTGGGGACAAAGAGGGTGATGTGGGCTGGTACGTCCCGCGAGTTGGAGACGACATGGAGGAAGAGGTGGGGTGATATTCATAGGGCTGGCCCATGGGTGAACCTGTAGTTAAATAGATCTGATCTGGGTGTGTGGGGGAGAGTGGTGGGCTCTGGATGATAGGAAGGCTCGAGGGATTGGTGAGAGACTCAGGTGGGGGCAGACCCATAGACATGGCCTCCAGTTCCTGCTCCAGGTAATCCTCGTCCTCAAACAGGTCCTGGACAGGCTCCATGTCTTCGAGACGGGGCTCTGGGGGAGGGGGAAGAGGCATGGACAGGGACAGGGACTCCTCCTCTTCTGGGGGAGGCGTAGGAGGAGGGGAGGGAGGAGGCTCCAGCTCCAGG
This sequence comes from Trinectes maculatus, assembly GCA_016785345.1. NCBI lineage: Eukaryota > Metazoa > Chordata > Actinopteri > Pleuronectiformes > Achiridae > Trinectes > Trinectes maculatus. The sequence continues at coordinate 147,259 of JAFBJQ010000268.1, forward strand.
TCCTGCTGCTGGTGGTCTTCCTGGTTGAGCTGGTGACACTCCTCCTCCACCCTCTGGAGCAGCCGCTGGATCTCTCGGTTGTTGGGGCACTGCTTCATGGCTTCATTCAAGTCCTCTAAGGCTTCAGGAAATTGTCTGCAAACAGGAAAATGACACACAACATTCAGAACTGGATGATAGAGCACAAGTATGTCAACTTTTCAGCACCAAGGTTCAGTGGCGCCCACGATCATGTGAGCGCTGTGTCACACTGTGATGTGTCATGCACCTGCTGCTACGTTTGGCGCGTGCCCTGGCATAGTACGCCTCATATGATTTTGGTTTCAGTTCAAGTGCCTTAGTAGCAAATTCCTCAGCCATCCCAAAGTCCTGCAGAGATTGAACAGAGAAGAAGAACACTGAACAACACATAAAAGACGTCGGCCCACATTGGTAAACAGGCTTCTACTCATCTCTCATTTTGGAATATATTAATGTGGAATCATTTTTGGTTTGGCTATTTCTCCAAAAACAGAGCTTCCATCTTCTCGCAGACACTTGTTGACCCGCCAGCGACTTACGTTCATTTTCCTGCGACAACGGGACAGGTTGAGGAAGAGCGATACTTTGAGTTCCCTGAACGTCTTGAGGTCCTCGCTGAAGCCTTCGCGTGGAAACTTTTTGAGGGCGTACTGGTAACGCTGCGCCGCCTCCTTCACCTTCCCCTTCTGTTGGACAAACAGAAGCCAGGTTACCCCTCATTCACAGTAAGATTAAAAAATCCTTAGGTCATCAACCTATCGAGAGACTAATGAGTTTTTAATGAGCGTAACAAAGGCAAATGCATTAATCGATTTTGCATGGCCGCTTATTATACAAATACTCCAACATACTAAAATCAGGGTTTACTCTATGATTAGTATATCCAGTGACCTTAAAACCATATCAGATCAGTTCTTGCTGGAAAGGAACCATTAACTTTTACATTTCAGTCTTTATTATTTTACATAATCATATCACAAATTATAATTATAATTTATATCCTGAAATCCAAAGCCCGTTCTCTGACCTTGTAGAAGCTGTCCCCCTCCTCGATGAGTTTGCTGAGTAAGATGATCATGATGTCGGGTTTGGAGGTTGCCAAGGCCCATGTGGCTGGACCTGGGTAACACAGGAAGGAGCAGATGGAAGATAAAAAAAAAAAGAAACGCAGTGAGAACGACAGACAGTAATAAGCAGAGGAGAAGGAAGGAAGGAGCGAGTGGGAGTCACACTACACAACATTGATATCAGGGATGAGTACAACAGCCAAAATGAGGAGTGGATGAGAAGAGACAGGCAAAGAGTACATAACTCTGCACCGAGATCCCGAGAGCACCGTGACCTCGCTGAAGGACGTGAGACCTGGGTCAAATAATATTTGCCAAAAAAAATGATGATCAGTTTACACTGTAACTCTGATGGGAGCCACAGAGAGCTGAGCGTTTGCTTAACTGAAGTGCAGAATGAGCACATTTAAAATTGTTTTCCCATATAATTGATTATGATGAACTTTAGCCACAAATATGCTTTGGCCCAGGCAAACCCACTGCGGATGTACTGCACAAAAAAAACCCTCACACGGTCATGTGTTTATGTCGAAACCCTTTTTTTTGTCTTGTCAAAAAGTGCAGGGGTACAGTATCTCTTTGTAAATCAGGGATGTGATCAGGCAGAGCAGCAAAGTCACGACACCACCACTGATCTCCCAATAATAACAAATGCATATTCATCCTATTACGACACCTCGTCCCTGCACAGTGCATTTACATATATAAATATATGACTGATAATCAAACACAATACCCTGACTGACACTGATGTGCATGTTCAGTAACTGAGAAACAGCAATCCTTCACACATGTACACACAGCACAGAGATGAGGAGGAAGGGGTCTTGCACAAGGGGACACAGGGCAAAAAAAAAAGGGCGAAATTAAAAGAGGCAAGCAGGAGGGAAATAACAGAGGTCTGCAGGCGTGAGCTGTCCTCTGAGCTGCTGATGGTGGCGGAGGAGAGGGTAGTGATGCTGCTGACGGGCCTATCTGACACTGAGGAGTCTCCTGGAAGATGAACGATGCACAGTATGGTGGTTTATCGCCCCGGTCCGTGGTGGCGGAGGCACAAAGGGAATTACAAATACATGCATTTCCGCTAGATCACTACCACGCAAGTGTTACTGAGGGCTTTCCGTCATGCATCTGTGGGATGGGAGGTCAACACCTTGATAAGACGTCACAGGCTGGAGGCTGGGCATGCTGTCATTAACCACTCGGACGTTAGGATCTACCTCTAGGCAATCCCCCCGACCGCATCACTGTCAATGCTAATACCTTTGCGTGTTATTATTTGTCAGTGTGAGAAGGGGTTTGGTAGCTAAGCTCGCCCTGCCGACACATAGGACGACACAGACAACACAGAGAGAGGAGATAGAGCTGTCAAAATGCCTGCTGGGGTGAGTAGTCGACAGCCTTGGCTTTACCTCGGGGCCGACTGGGCAGCGTCTGACATCCTGGGGGCCGGAGAGAGAGGCGTGGGGGGGGTAGAGTGAGGGAGGAGGAGGTGGAGGAGGAAGGTAAAAAGGAGTGTAAGTGGTGGGGGAGGGGGGTGGGCAGAGTTACCAGAGAAGACAGGGGTGTGGGAGTGTGTAGGAGCGAGAGAGAGAGAGAGTGAGAGAGAGAGAGAGAGAGAGAGGAGATGGCCGTGATGGTGGTTGGTGGAGGAGGAAAAGTGAGAAAAGGAACAAAAAGCAGCAGTGAGAAGCAGAGATAAGAGGCTAGAGGCAAAAAAAAACAACAACAAAAAAAGAAAAAGAAAAAACATAGATACTAGAAAAAGAAACACCACAAGCGCTAATAACAACCTGTCTCTGGGCAACCGCGCAGGAGAGGTGATTGAGAGAGAAACAGGGAGATATCATAATCGATAGATGGAGAGAGAGCGAGAGAGAGAGAGAGTGGAACAACATAGTGGCAACACTCGTACAATAAACAGAAACACACATCAGAGCCATAAATAGCTGAGGAGAAGCAGCATGGTGGAGGGTGGTTGGGGTGGGGGGTGACGGCATACTGTACGTACAGTAGCAGAAATGGGTAAAGCTACATGGAGACATAATCCTGAATCCATGGCTTATTGCAGTAAAACGCCACAGCGCTCGACAATGACCAGCAGGAGGGGAACGTGTCTTTGTGTCTCACAGTCTCTAATGCATCTCATGCTTCAGCTCCAGTGCCATGGTCTATTCTCCCCTGGCCGACCTGCTCTTACCTATCTTGGCTCCTTTCTTGAGCAGGGCGAGCACCACCGACGTGTTTCTGCAGCCCACCGCCCTGTCGAGAGGACGCATCCCGCTGTAGTCGACGTGCTCGATCATGGCCCCGTGGTCGACCAAGAACTGGACCTGAAGAGACACAGACAACATACTGAGACAACATACCAATCACATCCTGTTCAAAGTCTACAGTTAACCGACCCCCCTAAAATAAAGTGCCAAAGAAAACACACACAAACACAGGCAGAAAATTACAAAATATAAAACGTAATTAAATTACCAAGTTTTAAAATGAGTAAATACCCAAGCAAATATAATATATAATAATATACACACTGTCCATTTCATTTATGGAGCCGGTTCCCCCCCCTCGCCGTTTGTCACTCACCACCTCAGAGTCGCCATAGAAAGCCGCCAGGTCGAGGGGCGTGCGTCCGTTCTTGTCTGCGTGGTCGGTGGCGGCTCCGCTCTCCACCAGGCATCGGACTACAGGTAAATGGCCCTTCAGACAGGCCCAGCTCAGAGCCGTCAGACCCTCCTTATCCATCAGACACAGAGACGCTCCTGCGGAAAGAAACGGATTTATAAATGTAATAATCTTAATTTGTCAGGATAATGTGAAAACAGTAATTAGACTAATTTTGTCTACTGAATTCACTGTGTGGCTGGGAGCAGTTACATAATGACTGGAGTCTCATCAGGTGATTTACAGCATATGAATGAAATATTATACAACACAATATAGTGCACCACTATCCATGTGTATATACCGTATATATCTATATTTTGTTTACAATGTTCAATTTGTGGTTTGGTTTTCCCATTAGGCAAATCAATAATGAAGTTGATTTGAAAAGTTACCTTGAGCCAGTAAAAACTCCACAGTTCCCAGGTGTCCCTCTGAGGCGGCCATCATCAGAGGGCTTCGGCCCTGCTTGTCAGCCAGGTTGACATCTGCTCCGTGTGTGAGGAGGAGGTCCACAATCTAAAACACCAATAAACAAGGTCATTTTATTATTAGAAGTGTTTGTGAGGTCAAGAATGTGGAAATGGATTTTCATCATGAGATAAAAAGAAGTGGAAGCACAGTTGGGTCTTGGTGAAAACACGAGGCAGACGTCTGACCTGCCAGTGTCCCTGTCGCACGGCGCTGAACAGCGGGACGATGCCGCGTCTGTTGGGCTGAGCCACGGCCGCACCCTGTTCCAGTAAGAGACGACACACCTCCAGCTTCCCCCGACCAGAGGCTGCAGTCAGAGCTACAGGCACACGCAAACGCACAACCAGAGAAACACAATCACGATCACATCATCTTTTTCACAGGAATTACAGACGGTATAAAACTAGTTGGAACCACAAAGCAAGGAGTGGTGTCCTCCATGCTGGTGCACACACAGTACATATTCCCTCCAGCTTGTGTAAAGGATAACACACTGTCATTTGACCTGCACGAGGATCAAAAACCATCTTCCAGTCTCCTTCTGATCCCTCATAAACACTGAAAGTACAGCAGAGTGAGTGCAGCTGTCAGTGAGAAGCTGCCTCCCCGAGACTCCAGCAGGGGGAATAATGCTCACAACGAGGTTTCGTAGCTTTAGGATACGATGATGCATTGTGTTTCTCCACCACCCTGCCACAGCACAATCAGACGAGTCATTTCCAAGCAGCCTGGAGCGCACTCATTCACACCCTACACCCCCCCTCCCCTGTGTGAGCCCAGCCCTGTCTCTGCTCCAGTGACACCGCTGCACTGCCATCTGATGCAGCAAGCAGCCGACACGCACACACACACACGCACACACACACACACACACAAACACACACAAGAGCAAACTTGTGTATCTGCACTGCAGTGCAGAAAAACCCTCCCATAGACGCTCACAAAAACATTGTCTGAACTGTACCGAACTGGAGTTTATGGCACTTGTCCGCTGATTTGCACACCACACACACACACACACACCAGTCGGCATTCACAGTCATCTGTCCGTATCGACCTCATGGTCTCAGCGGTGGAAAGTCTGTCTGTGGCGGGTCGTCTCACCTGTCTCCCCCCACAGGGTGTCGAAGTTATTGATTTGAGCCCTCTCCACCTCCTCTTCGTCCTTCTCTGGCAGGTCCAGCAGGTAGGAGACGAGCTGATGGGAGCAAGATTCAACAGACAACAGGGGGAAAAAAAGGTCCCACTTTACGTTTTCCATCCAAGCAAAATGAGGAAATGAAATCAACTTTCATCTGAATGTGTTGTCTGTCATCATCAGTGGCAACTGACGAAAACAATCAGTATCATAGTGATTATTATTATCAATAATCAGCATCATAGATCAAAACGTGGCAGATACCACATATGATATCTAATACACTGTTCATGGTCCCTCTCTCTATCAGTTTCAGTCATCCTCCTCCCACCCTGCTGTACCTCAGTGTATCCCATACTGGCTGCAGCGATGAGGGCCTGCTGGACTGCGTGGCTCTTTGTGAAGGTCGCCTGTTGCTGGGTCTGTGGAGACTGCTGTTGCTGCTGCAGCCCCATGCCCCAGTCACACTGGATGAGGAACTTCACCACCTCCATGTGGCCCCTCAGGGCCGCATGAACCAGAGCGCACTGGCCGTTCTTATCCAGGTGGTCGACCTGTTGACGCGATGTGGACTGGATCAGGATCAGGAAGTTCAAACGGGGCGCGGGGATTACCTGTCCGATTCCCTACCTTTGCTCGCCTTCGGCACAGCGAGGTCACGATGGTCATGTGTCCACCGGCGGCAGCGTAGCCCAGCGGCGTGAGGCCACTTTCAGACGGGGCGTCGACACAGGCGCCAAACTCAAGCAGCAGAGCCACCATGTCCATGTAGCCCAAGTGGGAGTGGACACACAGGACGGGGGCATTGTTCAGCACCTCGGTACGGTAGTTCACATTGGCACCACCCAGCATCAGTAGCCGGCTCACCTGGACACATGTACAACAGAAACAAATACATGAATGAATAATCAGACACAGCAAAGAGGTCCAAAACATTTAGAAATAATCACGTGTGACCTCTCTCTGCCCGTGTTGGCGTCTGTACCTTGATGTTGGGAGTGTAGAGGTTTCGGAGTGAGGAAAGTGCAGCTGAAAGGCCCTCTGTGCTGTAGGATACCCACAGGCCCTGCAAGATGGAGGAGGAAACCCCCACTTTCTTGCTGAGACCCTTGAACGTGAATATGAGATTAGACACTCATTACTTTGGTGCATATATCTATAGACATAGATAGATAGATGGATGGATGGATGGATGGATGGATGGATGGATGGATGGATGGATGGATGGATGGATGGATGGATGGATGGATGGATGGATGGATGGATGGATGGATGGATAGATAGATAGATAGATAGATAGATAGATAGATAGATAGATAGATAGATAGATAGATGGTTTACCTTGAAGATATGTGCTTTGAGGATGTGATGGCCCAGTTCAATAGTCTGCTGTCTGTTCAGCTTGTTCTCCTGCCGAGAGAACCAGAAGGCCAGGAGGGTGTGACCGCTCCTGCAGAGACACACAGTCTTTTTCAGTCGCCAGGTCATTACACCGCGTTCTGATCTGCACATGCTCACTGCCATCGCTTTTAGTTTAATGGCAAAACATTAAAAAGTTCTGGCTGAAAATATTAATAGTCCCCCTGCTACATAAACATACCATAATGTAGCTGCAGATAACTGGGGGGGGGGGGGGCTATTTATACACGACTGATTGACTGCACAGTCATGACAGCAGCTTCAAATGTAAATCTGCATGTTCCACAGGCTGCACAGTTAACTGACTGTACAATCATTAACCAGCACACTAACCCCAGTTCAATAGTCTGCTGTCTGTTCAGCTTGTTCTCCTGCCGAGAGAACCAGAAGGCCAGGAGGGTGTGACCGCTCCTGCAGAGACACACAGTCTTTCAGTCGCCAGGTCATTACACCGCGTTCTGATCTGCACACGCCTGACTGCCATCGCTTTTAGTTTAATGGCAAAACATTAAAATGTTTCGGCTGAAAATATTAATAGTCCCCCTGCTAGATAAACATACCATAATGTAGCTGCAGATAACTGGGGGGGGGGGGTCTATTTATACACGACTGATTGACTGCACAGTCATGACAGCAGCTTCAAATGTAAATCTGCATGTTCCACAGGCTGCACAGTTAACTGACTGTACAATCATTAACCAGCACACTAACCAACAATAACTGTGACTCAGATTAGATTGGTAAGTAGATACACTGTGATATAACTCTTAATCTTATAACAAATTAACTGTAAAAAAAAAAAAAAGAAAAAAAAGAAAACAGAATGACAATATCACAATAACACAATGTCTTTTAGCCATTCAGATCTGGTAACTGTGAGTTTTCATGTAAAAATTCTAGCTTGTTTCATTGTGTTTGTGGTCATTACTATATACTTTGCATTATATACTGGGGGGCAGTCACTGGGCTGTATACTAAGGCTGTGCATTTTCAGTAGCTGTCCTACAAATAAAACCTTGTCTTAATTCCCCTCCTCTTTATGGTCCATGTCTGCTCTCTCATCTGTCCTCAGCCCAGATGGGACAAATAAAGCTGCTGGAGCAAAGCACTAAAATAAATGCTGTTTCCTTGTTGTCCTTACAGTGGAGTTGAAGAAAAACAAACATCAATCCCAGTTTTCTCCGGCCAGTCCTCACCTCGGATCACAGAGGAACTTTGTTTTCTCGCCTTCTTCTCTCCAGATCAACCACTCCCTGAAGGAGGGGTGGACAAACATCCTGGTACCGTCCCGCCTCTTCACCAGGAAGACTGACAGGTTGTCCACACGTTGCTGGAAGTCCTCCCAGTCCAGCGTGCCCTGCAGCCACAGACATCCTCTCAGTTCTACTTCACTGACCACTGACAGTGTTACGTACAGTACACGCAGGGTTGGGACATGTGGATAATAGCCAGGATTAAAAGTTTTCGATATGTACTGATGAGATGGAGGTGTCAGGAATCCAGTGGCGCTGGTATTCCCTTTGACAAAGCTCATTATGGGCATATTGCTCATCATACCAAAAAAAGTATGAATCTATTCATCAATTTTAAAATAAAATAGCTTGATCAGGGCCACGTGGGAGTGGTGATGCTATGTTGTATTTCTATATATACAGTGTATTATAGACAGAAGCTACTTTTATATGTGTGTGTGTGTACATAAATATATAAATATAAATAGTATATAATATGTTTTATCTGTATCGTGTATCTGTCCATATTAAATCAACACAAGTAGCGTCTTATGAACTGTGATTTAATTGCTCACATATTTTAGCTCTGTGGGGACTTCTTCAGATATCCGTTTTTTTTGAAGGCCATATTTCATACATATTAAAGTTCTACCCTTTAAGTGTACTTGATACAGACTGGATCAGCAAAGCTGCTTTTTTTTAATAATACATTAATTCCTCTTGAGGAGCTTGAAATATGAACCTTTTCCCCATACACTTCTTCACCTGTGGGACCACTGCATTATGCAGAGCTTTAAAATACTGAAAAGCTAATGGGGGGGACCAGAATGTAACATACAATGTGTATTTGATTAGAGATTTTTCGTCCCTCTTGTCTTTTCCTATTCTTTGTTTTATGCTATTTTGTAGGAATAATATATGCACGTTGCACAGCAGCAGGTCTCAGGGTCTCGTATAGTTATTGTTACTACCTGCAGTGAACCGGCGTTGATGGCCTGGTATATCTGTTCATCGGTCAGCGGATGCAGCGAGGCCACGGCCACGTTGAGGAGAGGAAGTGCCCGCTCGAATGAGGACTGCGTGGGGAAGCGCATGTTGCACTGCAGCAGGTAAACCTCAGCGAGGTTGACTGGGACAACCTGTGGAAGGACAGGGACGATGTGAATAACAGCGTCAACCTCCTCTGGATCACTACGAGAGAATATGAATAATGCACCGTGTTTGTGAGGCACTATGACGAGAGACTATTCCACACGGCCTCCCTCAGAGAGGAGAATGTGAATTTATTGTCATTTATTTTATGGCGCCTGGAAGCACTTCTGAATACATGAAATGAAATGAATCAAAGGCTGTGAGATTAAAAAAAATATTGCATCATGGTATCCATACTAAATCTGTTCCACTGGATTATTTACCAAAAAGAAGATCTGATTCTGATTCTGTCAAAAACGCTTTCTGAAACTACTTAAAGCACTGTTGTGTGCAGGTAAATACTTCCCTCCTTATACAGTCGTCACAAACATTTGTGACAAAGATTGTCTGACAATATACAAACAGGGTGGGGTGTCATGATTGACAGCTGAGATTGAACTGGATATGGTCAGGTGGGTGTGTCAGAGGCACATGGATTCACCAACTCAAGCTAAGCAATGCCGCACCTTATAGCTGGAGCTTTTGAGGACCAGGTAGCCCTTCTCGATGAGGTCAAAGGTGAGTTTGAGGTACAGATAGGAGCCCTGACTCAGGGCCTTGAGGTGGGCGCTGAGCTTGCCAAAGGTGGTATTGTCCATCTTGCCGTTGAGCGAGATGTTGTTCTGGATCTCTGGGCTGCTGTGGATGCGGTGCAGGATGTAGCCCTGCAGGTCCTGGTCTATGGCGTCGTTTTCCTCCAGGCTGTCCAACGAGATGCGGTGGAACGGCAGCGCGTTGGTGATCTCCTGGAGGGCCAGAACCACTTCGGTCAGGAAGTTGTGATTTGATAAAGTAAGAAACCAAGACAGTTCCAGTCATGTCGTCATCTGTCACATACCTGCAGCGTGGTTCGGACCGTGACCACCAGTTTGAGCCAGGGAGGGAACTTATTGATGGTTTTGGTGAGGAAGGACACAATGGTGTCTCCGTAGTCGGGCTTGTGGAACTCTGCCTCGTTCAAACCATCGATGAGAATGATGAGATCCTCCTCAGAGCTGATCTTCCTCTCTGATAAAACAACCGTCGACATGAGCACACACTCAAGTTTAGGAAATTCCTATACATCTATATAAGATGGACCATAATGACAAAAATATTTTGCAATTGGAGCTTTAAGATGAAAACTGAACTGGCCAAACTGATCGCTATCAGAAAATTATTATTGTAACAGTTTTTCATCTTTTATAGTTTCTCACGACAATCCCAATCTAACTGACAGTGGCCTATTTGTTACATGATTATATACTGACGGCTTTCCCACTCACTGATCTGCTGATGAAACAGTCAGGCTGAATGCATTACACTCCACACACGTACCAGCTGCTGCGAGAGCGCGTGGACCATAGTAAAGTCCCAAAACGCCAGCAGAGCTGGACGAGGAGGAAAAAATAACTCACTGAGCCGTGGTGGTGTGAGTCAAGGAAGACGTCACACTGCAAGCAAGTGCAAACATGCGTGCGTGTGCACAGGCACACACACACACACACACACACACTCCTTGTCTTAGTAGAGTTTTCAGGATACTGACAGACTCTGCCTCTTACCCTAACATTGACTGTCACTACTACATCCATAACCCAAACCCTTACACTATACTTAAGATAAAGCCTAACACTATGAGTCATAACTCCCGAAAAGCACTTTAAAGTTATGTCGACATAATGTCAGACAGGCTAAACAAAAAATGGAGTATTTGAGTATTATTATCAGCAACACATACATATAGCATTCAGTGTATTTGCCCAGCCCTAGTACTATGTTTTATGAAATGTTGCATCATTAATACAGATGCATGCGGTTAAATAATAATTAAAATAGCACTTTATATTCTAATATGAGAATACCTGATATGATATGAACTGTCAGCTGTCGTCAAATCAGTGTGGTAAACAGTGCATTACTGCAATTTGAAATGTACTTTTTTAAAAATTGTGCTTGATTGAATGTACTTTTATACTTTTCACCACTCGAGATGACAACACTCTGTTCCTCTGCAGGTGCATCACCTTTGTAAAGTGCATCCAGTGGTTCCAACACGCCCCTCCTGAAGGAGGCCAGAGGGTCCTGCACGCAGGAACGCAGACTCAGGATGCTCTGCATGTGTGGCTCCCTCAGCAGCTGCTCCCTGTAGGCGACGAGGTGCGGCGAGCGGCACAGCAGAGCTGCCACGTTGTGCACAAACTCCGGCACCAAGCAGGTGTAGGCGTTATCCGCTTGGCAGTAGTGATACGCCACCACCTGGGGGTGTCAGAGAGTTACGGAGGGGATTATACACCAGTTCAGTTACAGCAGTGTATGAGTGTTTTCATTCTGTCCTGATAATCATCACTTTCATCGACCTGCGGATGACCGGTGAAAATGAGTGCCGGGGATCATGGGCGTCAGATGAAATAGTTTGAAAACAACCCATTTCCCGCAACTCTGCTGCAAAGCTACTTTTTCGACAGCTCATTTGGGATCGCGTCCGCTTCATGCTAGATGATTGCAGCATAAAGAAACATAATACGTCTCGTTTCGCTGTACAGTCTGAGCTATTAATAATTCATAGCTTCCGGCTGCCAAGGGAGGTTCGGAGTGAGCTCATGCACGCTCATGTGTGAGATGACTGTGGCACGAAGGAGTCAAGTGTTAAACTGTCATATCTCACAGCTACGTACTTGAAACATGCTCAGATGAATGATTAAGTGAATGAATGAATGAATGAATGAATGAATGAATGAATGAACAGTTATTTTTAGGGACGACATGGAGCAGCAGTGAAGAACAGCAGCAGGTGTGACTGAGCAGCTTCTGCACACAGAGATCACAAAGAGCTTGATCAGAGGCCAGTGAATAAAAAGGAATGGGTGACAACAGAAGACCAATCCAAATGAAATGCTAATTTTTAGTCACTATGGAATAAAGGGTTGTTTTTTTTTTAAAAAGGGGGTGAGAAAAGGGTGTGAGCTTAATTATTAATGCACAGAGTTAACAAGATCTAATAGCTTGGCTGGGAAATGGCTTTCTGCAGGTATAAATATTTCATAAGGCTCCCTGGCAAAGTTGTTTTTTCTTTTTTAAACACATCTGCATAATGCATCAGACGGGGAGTGGGGATGCAGATGGCTAAGCAGCAGGGAGGGAGGCCGAGGTGCAAGAGCCGACAGGAAGAAGAGAGGGGAAAGGGACCGGTTTCGCACATCACATCATATGGATTTACACTGGCAGGTTACAGTAACAGGAAGTTAAGTATCCCAGAATACAGAATAATAAAAAAAAAAAATCCCACAAATTGACTATAGTAATAAGACGAGCATTTCACCAACCCGGGAATATTTTTCTTTGACTGAGGACAAAAAAATGCAGTAGCATGCAAATGAGACCCCTGACACAATGTTTGCCAATTGAATTGATTTTTTTCTTCATTTCACACAGCTGTGAAAGCAAGAGTGGGGGATGGAGGTGTGTGTGTGTGTGTGTGTGTGGGGTCGGGGGGGCAGATATGCTCTTAAGTGGCTGGGGATTGTGCACTTATTTTAAGGTAATCAAATGAGAGCTGGGGATTCAATATCAAAATCACAGTCAAGCACACTTATTTCTGGAGCATATGTTTTAAATAATTAGCATTTATGAAACGTGGTAATGGGAGGAGGGAATTTAGAGACTAATGTTTTTCCGACAAAGGGTTGTTTTGTCTGTAAAGCTGACATTGAACTGTAATTTTGTGTATGTGTGTGTGCATGTGTGTGTGTGTGTGTCACGAGGTACCTGAGATGCCAGCCTCCTCATGGCTTCTTCCTGACGTCGCCTCATCTCAGGGGTCCCCGGACAGCTGCCTCCTCCCAGGGTGCCATGCGTGGGCTGTGGGTGGGTTAGAGGGAGCCCCTCTCCATCTGGACACAACACACACACATCACCCTCAGGGACAAAACGTGTGTCACATATTTTCTACGCGTGTTTTCGAAATGAGACGTAGGGAATGTGGGGATGCCTACGTTTGGGTGATGCCTGGGGGCTGTCGGAGGCAATCTGTCTCATGCGGGTGCCGTGGCAGCTGAGCGCCACCAAGCGGGAGATGATCGCGGTCTTGCCGAAGCCGATGTTGCCGACGACCACCACGCCGCGGTTGGTGCTGGCGTTGGGGCTGTTGAGGTGGGCATCGATCTCCTGGAAAAGCCACTCGCGACCCGTGAAGACGGAGTCCATGGTGATGCTGGGCACCTCAAACAGCAGAGGCTTCAGGGCGATGTCTTGAGGCCGGTAGGGTGCAAAACGCACTGCCGAGTCAGGGAAACAGTTAGTAGTGGTACAACAGCTACAACGACCACATTTAAGTATGTTCATGTGTCATCATACTTCATGACACTGCAAACCAATCACAGTGAGGTTAGCTATGGACTTCTATCTGTCACTGCCTACCACCTACTGCCGACTGTGGATTTTACTCACTAGGGGGAGTCATTAAGAGGACAGAGGTTGGGCATCTTTTCAGCTCAACATCTGGACCATTAAAGACTAATGGTGGTAAAACGAATCGGGTGTGAACTTCTGAAGCAGCGTGATGATTTCAGCGTAAAATAAATAATTAGCTGCTTCTGGTCATCTCCCGGGTCTCGAGCTTCACAACTGATTGGAGCTGTGAGAATAAAAACATGCTCTGTTCTAACTGCTGTGTGTTTTCTTCAGTGTTCTGCCAGTGCACAGTAATTACGCAAGATCTGCTGGCAAAGTGACCAGACCGCTGCGGCTTGTCTAAGCTGTGTGCAGCAAGCAGGGCGACGATCAAAACCTCCTGCCCGATGCAACAAATGAAAGTTAGAACGACTTACGTGACTGGGATTGCCAGGCATGGGTGCTATTTGCAGAAGCTGAGACGAAGGGCAAGTGAAAAACAGAGAGAGGGAGAGAAAGAGGGTGTGATAGCAGAACGATGATAATGAGAGAGAGAGGGAAAAAAGAAAAAGGCAGTGAGCACAGGGATGGAAACTGGCAGCAGTGTGTGGCGTGTCAGCACAGGACATGGTGTAGCTCAATGAAAAAAAAAAACACAGCGGCAGCAACAGTGGAAGCATCAGTGGCATCAGCACTTCATGATGTCAGAAATATTGGGACTGGGGCTGATTACTAATTGAAATCATTTGAATTACACTGAGCGCATGTCTGCAGGGTGGGTTGAGGAAGGTTTGCACTTTTGGGGCGATCTAATTGGTTCCACTGCGTCAGGCAAGATCAATCAAACCACATAAAAGTAATTAAATCCAGTAGTAATAGTAGCAAATCAACCCTGGGATGGGAGAACTTAAGCTCCTCACAGCCTGTTGTGTACGTATTACAGGCAGCTACAGTCAGTCACATCTACCACCGCACAAGACAACAAACTGTGACGTCACATATTCACATCGCCTTTTGTCTGCTTTCCATACAATGGTTACATTAGATGAGGTTCTTCCAGCGCTCACTGAGAAATAGCTGCTGGTCAGATGACGGCCAGTGCAGCAGCTCATTTCACACTCTGCAGCATAGCAGCAATAAGCACAGTGTGTGAGTCAGAGCTGTACTTATCGTATATTAGACGTGTTAGATAAGATGATGAGAAATTTTCTGTGTCGGCTGAAACTTCTCCAACGTGTGCAGAAGTACAATATTTCAATATTTGCAATATGCAGTATTTTATATATATATATATATATATATATATATATATATATACATATATATATATATATATATATATATATATATATATATATATATATATATATATATATATACACACACACACACACACACACACACACACACACACACACACACACATATATATATATATATATATATAAATCTTTTATAGCTTTTAATGTATTCTTTTTATTGTTATTACACAATACTTATATAATCAGCAAAAAGTAGCCCATGCACTTGAAAGTGGGTGAAAAGCTGTTCTGGGTTTATTGAGCAGATAGCCAGCACTGCATTCTACTGCACTGAGCTGTGTGCCAGCATTAGCCCCATGTAATAAAGGGCACTTTATCCATATTCCCCAGTCAGAGGATTTTAGTGCTAACCCAACAAGCACACACACACACACACACACACACACACACACACATATACACAATCAGAGAGAGAATTGACTACCATGTTGTGTCTATATTCCACAAACTGATGTAATATTCCTGGGGATGGGTGTCATGCTGTGGAATGATGGACCTGATGCAACTCTGGTGATGGGAAATGCAAAAACTACTCACTGCTGTTATTTCTAATATCAAAGGCCCCAGAGGTAAAAGGTTAAACATGTGAAGCTCCTCTGCTTTAAGTGCCACTAATTCAATTAACTTGTGGGTGACTGGATGATGTGGAAAGACCACACACACACACACTTGGCCCATCGGGCACCATCTTCTAAATGACAGGAGCAATTACACCTCTCGCTCATCCTGTCGTCCAGCCACAACTGCTCCACTGTGTCAGGTATATCCAGTAAAACATGGCAGCCATGTTGTCAACGGGGGCTGAGGGAGTTGTTTGCAGTATGGTGAAAGTAGATTTGTGTGTGTGTGTGTGTGTGTGTGTGTGAGGGATGAATGAGCAGTTGCCTGTAATCCTGCCCATAACACTCCCCCTCAGGCAACACTGAGCAAGGTATCACCCCCCACATCCAATCCTCTACTCAACCAGCAAGACCAGACGGAGCGAGAGGCTCAGACGTTTTAATTATTCACCAGGTGAGGATGACTCACGGTGGCTGAGGAGGCTTGAGGAGGAGGAGGAGGAGGAGATGGAGGGAGATGAGATGCAGAGGAGGAGAGGATGGGATGAGAAGAAAGGGAGGGGAGCAGGAGAGTCGATTTGGCACGGAGCTGGAGGAAAGAGAGGAAATGATGGGAGGAAGAGAGGCAGTTCAAATGATAAGTCTGCTTTCTGTGAGGGGTCTGGGGAGCGCGGCGATGGGTTATCTCAGGTCAGGCACAAGACATTTCTTATGGCCAATGTGGGCGTTTGTGGATGTGTGGTGAATTTGTCTGAGGAATTTGGTGTTTTTTTCCCCTCCGTTGCCTGGGTTTTCAGACGCATAGTTGAAATTCCAGACATTTCTCTCAAACACTGGATGTCGAGATTCTTTCACCATATGCAACAGCAGCAGGATCTTACATAATAAAACAAAAGGTAATCTTTGTACAATCTTTGCACAGCAGCCTCAGAGCAACCTAATAAACCTTCATCTGCATATGACTAATGTATCTGTTCAGAAGATGCTCTTCCATGACACTTCCTTGTGCCATTTAACACAAATTATTTTCTTTCTTTCTTACTACTACTTATACTCATACTCATACTCAGACTTATACTTATACTTATACTTATACTTAGAGCCAAACAACTGAAGGACATACGTACAATATATCATTGTTCTACATAAGCCAGCAAAAGACCTGCAAGGCAGATGTAGATATTCCATCTCAAAGACGAGCTCGTCTAAATGAAAAAGATGACAGATTATAAAAAGAAAGTAAACAGTATGGTAGATAGAGCGCTTATCAGCTGACACCACTGTAAACATGCTTGTGTAGTGTCATCAAGTCCAGGCTGATATCTCACTCCCTCTGCTAGGATGGCAATAGGGGCCTGCCACTGTCTGTTTACTGTAAATGCATGTTTACTCTAAATGCTCTAACGTAATTCTAATTAATGTCAATGAGCAATGTCTGTTAAGAAGCCTGGATTTAAACAGTAAAGCTAATGTTATCCTGCATTTTCATACTACTTTCCCTGGATTTGCTGGCCATTAAACATGTTGCGTGTGTGTGTGTGTATATGTGTGTGTATAAAATCACTGAAAAGGTCTAAGATACATCCTCTGATGAGCACTTGTTTTGTGCACCTGGGCACCTGAGTGGAAAGACAGTGGGAGGGGATGGACAGAGGTGACAGAGACAACGAGAGAGAGAGAGAGAGAGAAAGAGAGAGAGAGAGCACAGGAAGACAAAGTGTACAGTTACGTGAGAGTGTTTGTGGTGAACAGATGAAGTGGGTGGTGAATCTTCGAGTTAGGCAGGCGGGAGTACAAGAAGGTCCACTACAGTCTGACTCACCCTGCTCAGAACAGAACAGCAGCACCGCTCGGGCCCTGATGGCTTCACAAGCAGGAGCTCAGCCTCCGTCAGCTGGTTCCCACCTGACCAGCACATAACCAGCAGCCTGCCCCGACACTCTTCATCTGCAAGACTGCATCCTCGTAATAAAACACCCAATAAGCCTCGTCTGTGATGCAGCCGCCATGATGAGTCTTTCTGAGGCATGAGCTGATTATAACGTGACAGTGTCGTGCATGGTTATCGAAAATATGAACCAGATACAGAATAGTATTTTGATTTGTCTTATTTAAAGGAATATATATCAGAAAATGACATGAGGAAATATCTTGTGTTAAACTGCATCATTTAATGCAGAATAAAAAAATCAATTAAATTAATTTGGCTCCATATCCTGCATATCTATGATGTATTTAATAGCAATCCAGCCATAGACATTACATGGCCTCTGATAAGGATGAAGGTGAGCTATGTTATGGAAAGAAAATCCTTTTTTTCCCTTTATTCCATACATCCCTTTTATCAGGAATGCAGGTGCTGGGAAATTCATTGTCACGTGGAGGGAAAAAAAAAGCCTGCTGTTCAAGCTGCTGCCCTCCACATCCTGTCTCCCTCTGTCTCTCCTGGTGAACCCCACAGGAGCAGTGCACTCGGGGAGGCGCTGACACTGATGCGAGGAGGCAGAAAGCGTGCTCCGACGCCGTCGCATGGCTTGTAAACACACTTGGCTGCCCTCGGAGGACCAAGGTTGAAGCAAGCGTCTCTGGCAGTAACCAGCTCTTGCCTACCGTCCTCTCTCTCCTCTTTTCCCCGTCTCTATCTCCATCTCCTCCTATGTTCCTAAGTGAGGTCGTAACAGGTGTTTGAAATGCACAGGAGGGACGCATACTTGTGCACACCGACTGTGAATGTTAAGCACCGAGACAAATTAAGGCTTAGAGGTGACCCAACCTCACACACACACACACACACACACACACACACACACACACACACGTACACAACAGCTGACAGCCTCCTGTGTTTAATCTGTGCATCAGTGGTCTGACAAGGCTGTGCTGCACACTGCAAATCAACCATCACCGACTCGTCTTTGAACAGTGTGATCTTGTTGTCTAATGCGAAGCTGTCAGCCAATCACAGCACAGCCCAGAAATCAAACAGCATCAGCATATGGATGGAGGTTAAATACAAACATCTACACTGAAAGCGTCACACTGAAATTCATCTAATGAATATACACCATGAATATATAGTACTATACACTAGGAATATATAGTATACATGTATAAATATATAGGATACCTGTGAATGAACATATAAATCGAACCACTTAAACAAGCAACCACTGCAATGTTATTGTTACATCACAACTTGGATGTAGTGCACTCACTCGACACAGCTTTCAGTGGATGTTTTGGGCAATGATTGTGTGTGTGTGTGTGTGTGTGTGTGTCTGGCTTGTTGCTCACCTCTCAGGTCCTGCCCGGAGCGGCCCGGCCCACAGGTGGTGCTCTGTCTGGGCATACGCAGCGAGGTGCGTAGTGGAGTGTGCCGCTGCTCATCCAGGTACGCCAAGTCCTCCAGATGGGCTGAACTGGTCGCTGTAGTGGTGTTGTGTGTGTGTGTGTGTGTGTGTGTGTGAGAGAGATATGGGAGAAAAAATATGTTTTAAAAAAAGACGACTGACAACATACTTGTACAGTAGCTGATATGTACAGTAAACAAGCTCCTCTCAGTGTCTATCAGGCAACATGGATGCAGACGCCATCCGACCCCGCTCAGGATTAATTAGCTCGGCAGACAAATGTCTCATTCATGGAGTGAATGCTGTCTGACGCTGGCAGCTGATTGTTCACGCCTCGCTGTCTCTTCAGGGGCCGGCGCTCAAAACCAGCGAATGTTCAACGAGATTTGATGGCGCCAGTGTGAGCATGCAACGGACTTGACCGACAGCTCCGCCGTCACGCCCCAAAACCAGCCGTTCAGGTAAAGGTGAAGGATGTGTCAGGAGTGAAGGACCGGAGTGAGCCGAAGAACTGTGATGGATATTTTATAAAACACGATCTGGGTATTCACTTCACATCTGGCCTTTAACTGGCTCCCACATCAACCAGACGAGCACAGAGGTCTGATCTTTGGGATGCTCCTGTCAGAGCTGGGAATCCATTTTTCTCTAACACTATACCTGAAATACTCTGAGGTCCTGAAGTCAAATTTAAGGAGTTGAGGAAGGAGAGAATGACGGTGCATGTTTGTTCTCAGTAATATCCTCTCTCTCTCTCTCCCTCTCTCTCTGTGTGTGTGTGTGTCTCTCTCTCTCTCTCTCTCTCTCTCCAGTCAGTCCAGAAAGTAAAGCGCAGTAATCCTCACAAATGGCAAGTCCCTGAGCCCAGCATCTCTCCCTGGTGTAAAACTCAACAGAACATCCACACTGATCCTGCACTGTCCTGCGTTCAGAGAGTGGTCTCTGTCTTGTGTTAGTGCTGTGTGCACTAACACAAGACCCCCTCAAAAAAGAGCCACATGGAGTTTCCCAAAATGGCGAGAAAATGGCAGCTGGGAATGCCGGAGGCTTGGCCCTGATTGGAATGAGGGTGCCGGACATCCAACTGGGCTAAAAGTGGAGACAGCGACGAGAAGAGTGACTCAGGCCTAACAGGCTGAAACGTTTCCATCCCCTTTTCTCCTCTTTCAACTGTGTTTGAGTCAAATCTGTGAGCTCATCATCTATCTGCAATGCAGCAGGCTGCTGGTGATCACACTCGCAGCCCCTGCGCTGATGCACCACGGGAACGTGGAAGGAAACGTAGAGGAAAGAAACGCAGTGTGGAAGGAGGGAGGTGGCGCAGAGGCTTTGGGCAATGTCCTGTTTGAAAAAGTGACCAGTGGAGTGAATGCATCAGGCTCATGTGCGCACACACACACACACACACACACACACGCACAGACTAGGGGACCAGCTGGCGTCCAGAGCCCGGGAGTCATCTCGGATACGAGGAGGCTGCGGGTGTGCATTCTTCTCACGTCTCCCCGGGAGATAACCTGAGGTGATTGATAACACAGGTGCTGGTATTTCAACAATAATATTTCCGAGGGGGGAGGGTGGGTTCCGCCCAAGCCGATGTGGGACCAGAGACGGAGGAGGGAGTCAGGAAGCAGGAAATCAATGACACTTGTCCATCCCGCAAATTGAAAAGCGGCGTCTCTCGGGTGAGCTGCTGCCATCGTGGAGTGAGTACAGAGACGATCCTGTTGTCTTTTATATCCCTTTAATCTTTCTGATGAAGTAGAGAGGGAAACCCTCAATCCACAGGCGCTTACATAACAACATCACCTGAGCAAATCCACCAGAAACTGCACATTTGTCGGCCATTATTGAAAAAAAAACCAATGAACCCAACTTCTCTTCTCTTGCAGAAGAAATGTCGTTTGGATCCAGATGCAAACGGAGCACAAACTCCAGGTGTGAACAGGGCTTTAGTCAGGATAGAATTAAAGGATCACTTTTGTTTACAATAACATATATTTAAAACTATTAATTCTCCTCTTCCTGATGAGCAATAGAGACATTTTTTTTTATTCTAGCACCACAAAGGTGGAGAGAACAGAAACACTCAGTCTTGGTTACTCCATCCTCCATATCCATCTTCAGTTCAGCCAACGCACTGCCGTCATTAGGTAATAGAGAAGCCCCCTCCTTCCTTATCTTCCTCCCCACTCGCCTTCAGCATCTCTCTCTCTCTCTCTCTCTCTCTCTCTCCACACACACATCAAAGCGAGTGTCTCTCCGTCACTCCGGGGGATAGAAACGGTTAATGCCTGGGGCTTTGATGTTCCACTGCCGTGCGAGCCCAGCCAATCCCCAGCCTTCGCTTGTCTCCCATCCCCACATCGCCTAATAACTCTTTGTGTAGGAGCAGGCGAGAGATTACGAAACTCTCCTTCACTCCTCTTCTACATGTGTCCATCTCCCCTTCTCCGCAATATGGAATTCCTGTTCCTGACATATGGAAACACCCACAGGGAAAAAAAACAACAAGAATTCCTGGTCCCTCTTATTATTAGTTGCATTTTATCCGTCACCATCTCGCTCGGCTCCATCCTTATAGATGTGCGTATGAAGGGGTGGAGGTGGGATCAGGGGAAAATCTAACAGGAGAACCTGACTGGCATGAAGAGCGGGTCATAGCCGGGAAATACACATATACATATATATACTGTGTGTGTGTAAAGTGCGTGCACACACACATTCTCCAGTGGGAGTGGGAGAAGTGAGTAATAGAGCTCATCGTCTATAACAGCCTCTCTCTGATGATGAGCACAATAACACAATCAGGCCCATTAGCGCTGCCTCTGTGTTATGAAACTGACATTTCTCCTGATGTAATTACTGTTACTTTTGGGAGCTACTTTTTGAGGAAGCTGTGGCCTACAATAACACACATCAATAAGACCCCTGTCGGCAACACAAATGCCAGCTTCCCCGTGCCGGGTTCCTCCCGCAACAGTACGCTTCCCCCCGGACTGTATTACGCTGCTCTCCAGTTTCACTCCACAACCACAAGGCCGAGAGCTTAGAGGGAAAACGCTGCGGATTTGCGGCGAGCGAAATTCCATCAAACCCCCCCGTGAAATTTAAAGAACAAAAGCTGTTTCCTCGTTACATTTTTTTTGTTTGTTTCCTTGTGAAAATCAAACAAGTGACAAATCAAACGAAACCACTGCCGAGCTCTTTCTGAGAGCGGATTCCGACTTAACTTTTAGTTTAGGACTTATCCCAAATGTGCAGTCGGAATGTCGTCTGGAGCTGTGGCATCTGTTCCGAGTTTTGTTCACGGAACATCCACAGAAATGTTTACAGATCAGATGCTGAGGTTGACACACCCATGATTTATAAAAACATGTGGCGTTGAACGGCTACTGCTAACTGCTCAAAAGCGACAAGAGATGGAGAAACAGGCAGGGAGACGAGGCTTGATAGGAGTTAAGAGGGAGTGAAAAAAAAGGAGCTGGAGATCGGATGCAACCCTGGAAGCTCAATCTAATTTTGCCAGGGAAAGGACTCATCGCCGTTTGTATTCTGCATGCACTCGTAAATCAGCTTATAATCAAAGTGCTGCCTTTCATAGGAGGTGGGAGGGGAGAGGAGGGGACTCACCAGCCACAGAGTTGGGGCGAGGCATGAGGTACAGAGGGATGGAGTGGGCCGAGTGGGAGGACATGCTCTCCAGGTTGCGCTCGGGGATTTTGTTGAGGCTGTAGGTGGAAGCCGTCATGTTTTCATCCACCCTGTACAGGAACGAGTCCATGCCTGATTTCTGGGACTGCCACAGTTTGAGGTTTGCCCGGGAGCCTTCGCCATATTTCCCGCCTCGCTCCATGTTCTCCGAGTAGCTGGTCAGAGTCGCTGCGAGAAAGAAAGACAACATATATATATATAGTGTTATATATGAAGCTAAAATACTGCGCGTCGCTTATTTACTGTTGTTCTGAATCAGTCTGTGGCGCATTGATGTAATGTTTCCCCCCAGCGAACTGCAGGGCTTCTCCATTGTTGCCAGGAAACACTGCATACACCTGTCTTGACATACGCAAAGTGCTTCGTTTCAGGGAGGATTTTCATCTCTCCTCCAGGAACGCCACGGCTCATGTCAGCACGACACGCACGCACTCAGATTCCGGCTGGCTCCGACTGTGCATGACAGCTACCGCGGTCTGACTTGAAACCGAACGCGCACCACCTGGAGCGGAGTCAGGTACGGTCTTCGTTTCCACGCCCCGGTTTGGAAGCCAAAAAGAAAATTAATAATAATACTTGAAGATTACAAAATGTTGAGGTTAACCACACCCTGGTTTCAACTTTACGACCCACAGAGACAAGTCTGGCGCTGACAGAATTGTTTTGAGTTAATGGAATCGGCTACAACCTCAGGCGTGTTCCAACTAACCGTCACTGGCTGTAATCGCTGGTGGATTACAGACATTAAAAGCTGAGATCATGTGTTTATAGACTTTGTTTCTGACCTTATTTTATAACTACATCTGCATTTTACCACTTGTACTCTACAACTATTGATTAAGATTTGAAGCTTCACGAGATCCATGACTCCGATTATGCAAACCAGATGATGATGCATAGAACTCAATAATCTGATGATGTCTTCCTGTTAGGTGCTCACCTATAATCCCGCTGTCCCTGCTCTCCAGCGTGGAGGTGGGACTGGTGACAGAACCGTAGGCACAGTCCCTGTTGCCGGCCTGGCCAGGCATGGCAGGGAGCAGCGTGGAGCAGGGGCTGCCTGCAGGGGGGGAGGCAGTGCTGCTGGTCAGGGTGGAGCACGGGCTGATCCTCTGGTTCTGACCCTGGGACAGACACACATTAAAAAGAAAAAAAAAGAAAAAAATAAGCTTTTATTTGGTCCCAGCAGCTGAGCACACGTGTATAAATGGCAAACTGTGGTTTGAACTTTTCATGTCTGAATCAGAAATAAAAGAAACAAATGTCACAAATCAATGTCAACCAGCCCCCCTGCTGCCGTCACCACATGAGTCAGGTCCCGACACAACAAAAACATCCAAAAAAAACACAACCAGAACAACACAATTATCATAATATTGGACCTTTAGTGGCCCTTTTGTGAAATACAGGCCTGAAATTGCTTCATAAATCAGACATTTGACAGACCCTGTCAGAATAAAGCAGATGTTAGAGGTGTCGGATACACATCAGGTGTGACACAGTATGGGCCATGACAGCAAATACATGGAAACGCAGACACATGGATACAACATCAGGCTGTAGAGTCCTGCTGTGGGGCACCGTGACAACATTTCATCCCAAAATTAATCCTGAGCCCTCATTTTCTAATCAAAGGACATGATTTTTGGGAAATTGATTTAATTGGAGGAGAATGTATCACCACTGACAGGGCTACAATTAGGTCAAAAAATAAAAAATAAAAAAATTCACAGCTCCCATACACAGACTCAATATGTGTCCTTTCCAGCCCCAGCATTGTTTAGGCCCCCTGCAGTGACCCTCCACTGCCTCGGCTCAGGATAGAAGACAGGAGACCACAGGGAACAAACTAAAAACACTCTCCTCTGTCTAATCTGCTGCTGCTGCTGCGGCTACTGCAATATCACACAAACAAACAGACAGTCACACTGACAAGACACCAATACAGCCCCGTACGGATGGATGGATATATGGATGGATGGATGGATGGAGAAATAGATAGATAGAAAACAGGTGGGATGAAGTTGTGCTCTGGGTGAAATTTAGTCATGTTCAATCTGCAGGAGGAAAATGGGAAGGACACGCAAAACTAATAATCACACCCACATGTCAGGAGCAAGGCTGCACCCGCTGATTATTTCCACCATTGATCGATCTGTCAATTACCTGCCGGAGCGTCTGTGGCTCGGGAGATAGAACAAGTAATCAATTAATCACGTGGTTAGGAGCCGCCCACCTCCCTCACCTCGAAGTGTGCTTGAGCACGATGACACACGGCCATTGAAAGTCACTACACTAACACTGTCCAGTCCATGTACGTTTTTATTTCTTTATTTCGTTTTGCATTTTGGAATGATCGAGTAGGAGGTTCAGTGATGCCTTAATCTTGTTTAAACATTTTCACAGTAAAAATGTTACCCATAATATATAATAATAATAATAATAATATATTTATGAATAAAGAAGAGCCTCAGCTGATGATAAAATCAGCACTTTTGGGAGTGTTTTTAAAAAAATACTTTGTAAAGTAACAGACTGCTCTAGATTTTGGAGGTGCATGTGATGAAGCAGTCAGAGTAGCAGTGGCTTAGTGGCTGAATTCTAAATGTGACATCTGTCAACACATCAGCGCACTGTCCATAATGTCTCACAGCCTCTGGCAGCTGGTAAACACGCGTCTGTGTCAGGGAGAGAGCGAGAAACCATTTGCCAGAGCCACCTCTGGACTCTGCTCTCTTTATGGACGGCACCGGTGTGAGTGTCATGTTTACAGGCCTGGCCCGTTGGCGGCTGGGTATGGCGGGCTAATGAACCTCGTCCTGTGCAGGCCTGACCTTAAGCGCCGGGCGAGAATGGGATTGAACTCGGTCTATTCAGTGGAGCGTGAGCGCAGGGGTATGAAAGGCAATTAAACTCGCCTGTCTGTGAGTTAAGGTCACCTTGTTCAATCAGCTGGGGAGGTCTTGCACTGGAGACATCAGCTATTGTCTAACCATGTCAACTGGGAGATGGCAGATGATATAAAAGAT
Source organism: Trinectes maculatus (assembly GCA_016785345.1). Taxonomy (NCBI): domain Eukaryota; kingdom Metazoa; phylum Chordata; class Actinopteri; order Pleuronectiformes; family Achiridae; genus Trinectes; species Trinectes maculatus. Next base: position 172,817 of record JAFBJQ010000268.1, read on the forward strand.
ATGAGGAAAATTTTTTTTTGGATTAACTCCAGCATCAAAAATCTAAAAAAACATTACCGTCAATCCACCTGTCTACTAAAAGCTAGAAAAACCCAAATCCATCAACAAAAGCCTGCTCTGCTATTTGCTAGGAAAAAAACTGTTGGTTAATGAATTAAACAACTACAATGTACGGGACAGATCGTCTAAAATAATGAGCTCGTGCCGTGTGCACGATTCAACAGGGTGCCATGTATGAGTCACGTCTCGAAAAAGTGCTGCTTGAATAAACCTCTCTCAATTCATACACCCCCACTGCTGCCGCAGCACTCACATCAAGCGCAGGCAGGCCATCAGCCTAATCGCTTATCCACACCGCTTTAGCAGCGACCGGCGTCGAGGCCTGATGGAAATGCCCCGGCAACAGGTTCACCCCTTTACCCCTCCCTCCTCCACCCTCTCTCTCTCTCTCCCTGCAACTGGGTTTCTCCCATGGTTTGGAAAATTCATACCCGGCTGAGGTAGACAAACCGGGGCATCTGCTAACAGGGCTTAGAGCAAGCGCTTTGTGCCAAGTGCTGTTTGTTGCACAATTGGCAAATTCACAAATAGAAAATTACAGTGGAGGAAAGTAAGACTAACCTGCTACACTTTATCATTTTAATTACTCTGAGGGCTCTATAATTATACTAAAAGTTTTTGTTTTTATAAAAAAAGAAATCTAAATGGGCAGATATCCTCAGGACACTTACAGAACTGTCTGGAGGTGCGAACATGGATATGAAGGAAGATAAATGTCAAGGGTGAGCAGACGATCGCATGTTTGCTCAAGCTTCCAAGCAAAATCGTGCACAAGTGGCATGTGTCACAATCGCACACATAATAACACAATTATATTGGTTTAAAGCATATCAATAGCATTGGGCGGGTGAGAGGGGGATGAAATGAACCAAAGCAAGACTTCTGACACCAATCCTTCATCTTAATGCTTAAAGCATCCCAGATAATGTTCCACTTGAACTGACTCAGATTGTCTGTGGGTATTTGGACGATCTGAGTGCAGTGCTGGAGCTGCGTAACACCGCATAGAAATGAGTCAGGTGCGTCCTCGAAGTAGATTTGGTTATTAAAGAAAAAGAGAAAAAGAAAAACAGCCCAGTTCTATTACCTGTCTCGCCTCAGGTTCCTCCATGCTGTACTGGGTCCCAGCTGGCCCCTCACTCACTTTGTCTCCCAGAAGGAAACCCAGGCGCGTCATCAATGTGTTGGCTGCCTCATCCACCGATGGAGGGGGGCCCAGCTCTTGGCTCGACTCCCCTGCAGAGGCAGCGATATGGGAGGAGGAGGAGGGAAGGTGGGAGATGAAGAGAGAATCAAAGTGTGTCAGTGGTGGGTAGAAACTGTGCAGCAGCTTGTTTTGCCAAAAAAAAACAACAAAAAAAACAGCCTTTACCTAGAAATATATGTACATGTGCTACACTTGTTCCATAAAGCCCAGCAGCAACAACGACAGGCCACACAACACAGGACACAAACCACCTGCGCTCAGGACAATGACGTGAAACACCCTACCTGAGCTGTGCCGTAACTCCGTGCTGCACATTACAGACACATTCCTCAACAGCTGGAACGTTTTGCCTCAGGTGTCCGCTTACGTTCACTCCCAAATCCACTCAGCCACAACCACAATAATCCACTCAGTGTCCAGAAAAAGCCCCGAACACGGCGCCGAGCAGAGGACTACAACCACCACCACCACACTGACGACGACTCCTTCCGCACCACTCGTCACCACCTGCAGCTCCTGTGACGTCATGAGATACGCCCCTCACCTGTGTGTGTGTGTGTGTGTGTGTGTGTGCGTGTGTGTATCCATCTCCCTATCATGTTTACAGAGGACTCCTGGTGCTAAAGTGGAAAAACAAAACACCAGGGTGAGACTATTTGATGATCAGATGATCTCTCACTCACTCACGCACACACACACACAAACACACACACACACCGAGGGATTTCGACTGCCAACTTTGAACAAGGGCCCAAAAATAAAAACCCTTAATGACCTCATCGCCTGTTGCCCAGTTGCCTGGTTACTTCCTACCCATAACAAACACTAATCCGTGGTGTCATGTGTTTCAATAACACCTGGCTTTAATGCCCTAGAGGTTCCTGCTATATCCATTTCAATTCAATTTCACTTTATTCACTAGAGTGCCACTCCCAGAGCCAAAAGCTTTCACTAATTACTCTCCCCACTGCTTGTAAACTAGTGTTAACTCATGGCTAAACTGCTGTAATTGGACGTATCAACCTCTGAATTGGCCCCGACATTAAGGACACTGGCGGCAGCAGAGCGCGAGAGCCAGCATTTAAACACAGTGCGGTGAGAGACGCACAGCGAGCAGCCGGGTCTGTCGGCTCCTCTCGTCTCCTCCTCCCGTTCGTTTTCCTGCAGGGCAGGTTGGACCAGACTGGCAGGTCGCTGCACTCCATCCTGACTGACGACCAATCGGCAGCCTCAGCCACCTTCTACCACCTGTGCGTAGACCGACAGCTCATCTAAAGCCTGCAGCCGCCTATCACTTGTCTGTTCAAAGCCTGAGCTGCCCTCATGGACGGACAAACAGGACATCCTGGTCCCTCATTAGATTGACTCTCTGAGCAAGTCAGGAAGACGTGAGGGAAAAGGCTTTGAAGCAAATGGGGATGAGATGTTGCTATGCCTTAATTAAAGCACACACACACACACACATGCACAGAAGCTGCCCATAATGAGGTAATCACTGCACATTAGGTCCAAAACAGCTAAATATGTACGAGCTTTGATGAGATGGATGTGGCTGCTCAGTAATGCAGCTGGATGCGCGTCATGCGGAACAGACTGCATTCACGAGGGCCTCCAAGGTCACCCAATCCCACAGCGTCCCCGGAGGAAGACTGCGGTAATGGAGAAGGTGCAGGGCGGATGGAATTACTGCTCCACCTCCTTACTGCTGATATCACAGGGGACGGCTGAGACACATGGCCATCAGCAGGAGAAAATTGAACGTAAACAAAAGCAAAAGCATGCACTCACTGGCCACTGGTGTGTGTGTGTGTGTGTGTGTGTGTGTGTGTGTGTGTGTGTTTGCAGCTACGTCTGCATTCCTGTGTGTCTGGACATAGAGGGAGTGAAGGTTTCCAAGTTGACAGCCCGGTCATAGTAAGCAGTGAATACATTAGCACTGATTAGATGACTGCTCCTCGGGGGTGGGGGGTGGGGGGTGGGGTGGAGGCGTGGCTGTCTCAGTTTGAGTGTCTGATGGACACTCACTGTCACTGTCCAGCTGTTGTGCAGTTTGTCTGCTTTCCTTACGGCCCATGATGCCGTCGTCTGGGCAACTACGCTGTCATCATGAAGCTGCTGTTCAATCAAATCAAATCAAAACCTCATGAAACATCAAACATCATGTGATATAATGAGATGATACGACAGAACTCTTCCCATCAATATCATCCACATCTATTTTTTCTAAACAGTCCTCGGACTGTGACGAACACTAATGAGCTACTATCAAAGCTGACACATACGGTACATACGGTCCATTACCATATTGTATTGATTTCTTAGTGTATATAGCTCCACTTTTTGTTCTTTACACACAGATTAGGACTATCACACGCACCACCTCTTACTGACGCCACAGGAGACGTACATTATGGACGGCTTCAAAGGCAGGAACGCCGCTTCGCATCACAGCGATTCCCACGAAATCCTTAATGATCACATTTGAATATGAAAAAAAAAAACAACAACAATCAGACATTTCTTGCTTCTTTGAAACCAGCCCCACCAACACACACACACTGTACATACACATTAACACACACTCCTCTCCATTGGATTCTTGAGCCGCAAAGGAGACAGATGGTCGCCATAGCAACTCTCTTTGCGCGCAGCTAGGAATGTGTTTCTGTGCAAGCGCATCTGCTTCTCTGCGGCCGTCCACAGATCCGACCTCACGCACCCTGAGAAGGGAGACAGGAAGCGTGTGTGATGCACGCTGGGGACTGCACAGGACAGGATGTGGTATTAAATAGTCCTGGGCCGCAGGTAAGATAACACACTGCTCCTGTTTCACCTGTACCAGGGATTACTGACTCCACAGAGGAGTACTTCACAGACAGGTTAAATACACACTGATCAAAAGGCGATGGGGAAAATGAAATTTTTTGACAGTTCCTGTCGATACCCATTCTGACAGTCTGAGAGGGGACAAAAAGTTTTTCTATTTAATTCCATCCTTAAAAGTTTCCCTGTTTTCTCCAAATAATAAAAGCACTGGCAAAGTATAAAGATATTATTACTATCAGCTAATAGAATCCTGCACACTGTCTAACTTGCAGTTCTAAATGGATTATTACAGTTTTGTTGTTTGTCTGGTGAAATGCGTGCGGCAGATTTTTTGCTACTTTGGATCTATTTATCCAATTTCCACAACTCGTCTCATTAAAAAGGATGTGCCAAGTGTTCTTTTGTGTTCTTTATTTTCAGCAAAACGCATGCCTGATCTTAAACTGTTGACCTTCTCCCTCAGATTCTGTGTTTGCTGCTTTTTTTCAAAAACTGTGACATCTCTTTTATCCCATTTTTTCTTAAATGTATTTATCTTTTATCTTGTAGCACTTTAAGATTTGTTTTAAATGTAAAGTGCTTTACAAATAAAATGTACTATTATTTTTTTTTGGGGGGGGGGGTAATTATTTTCAAGCTAAATGTCACTTTCAGCCTTAAACACATCTCAAAGTTAGCTTTACAGTATATGTTTATTGTGATATAAAGTTAGGTTTACTGTGATAGAGGCAGTCGGAGTTGTTTCCACGCCTAGGCTGGGTATTTACTGTAAAAGGGTTGAGCTCATTAGAGAAGCTTTCACTGCATAATGTACGGAGGGAGGCCGGTGGTGGATTTTATGGGTTATCGCACAAATAATTCACAAACCATATTTATGGCCCCACAACTTTCTTTATCGGCCGTAACACTCGCAACACACTGATACCTGACTTCCTCCCAGGCAGCGGAGGGAGTCAGCTGCAGAGCGTGGACAGGCATTGCGATCAGATGTTAAGTCAATGCCCTGCTGTGACTCGTGCCAGAGAGTCCTTGTTAAGAGCCAAGATGCCCATCTGTCCACCTGGGAGGTGAGAGCCACCACCCCTGAAAACCCATCTCAGCCCTGCTCAAGTTATTATTGCACAGGCGGTGAATTCCTGTTTGTACCCGAGTGTTTTCCTGTTTAAATGTAAAGTGCTTTACAAATAAAATGTACTATTATTTTTTTTGGGGGGGGGGGGTAATTATTTTCAAGCTAAATGTCACTTCCAGCCTTAAACACATCTCAAAGTTAGCTTTACTGTATATGTTTATTGTGATATAAAGTTAGGTTTACTGTGATAGAGGCAGTCTGAGTTGTTTCCACGCCTAGGCTGGGTATTTACTGTTAAAGGGTTGAGCTCATTAGAGAAGCTTTCACTGTATAATGTACAGAGGGAGGCCGGTGGTGGATTTTATGGGTTATCTCACAAATAATTCACAAACCATATTTATGGCCCCACAACTTTCTTTATCGGCCGTAACACTCGCAACACACTGATACCTGACTTCCTCCCAGGCAGCGGAGGGAGTCAGCTGCAGAGCGTGGACAGGCATTGCGATCAGATGTTAAGTCAATGCCCTGCTGTGACTCGTGCCAGAGAGTCCTTGTTAAGAGCCAAGATGCCCATCTGTCCACCTGGGAGGTGAGAGCCACCACCCCTGAAAACCCATCTCAGCCCTGCTCAAGTTATTATTGCACAGGCGGTGAATTCCTGTTTGTACCCGAGTGTTTTCCTGCCTCGGTGGCAGCAGTGATTACCACTTCAACCCTGAAATGTCACATCTGCAGGAGCTTATCACAACTGATGGATTACTCCAAAGTCTGTCTCTCTGTCAAAGACTGACGCAAAATATCGTTGGCAGTTTTTCCCATCACTGAGATTCAACACAAATCCAGAAGAAGTTTATTCTAAGTATTTATGTTTATACGGAAATAACATATACGATTTAAATTCTATTCTGATCCATCTCTATAGACACCTTTATCACCCGCTCAGCACTGCCGCTGAGCAGAGGGGAAAACGTGGTCAAGCCCTGATCAATCCCATCACTAAGTCCCTCATGTCTTCGTCCAGCCCTGGGATTTTGCAGCATTGCCCTGTTCTGCTGAGACGCAGACCACTAGAGATCACATCAACAGGCCAGTCCAGGAAGCTTACACTGCGTTTCTCAGTGTCAACAGGAAGAGGAGAGGCAAGATGAGAAGGCAGATATACTAGAAGCGAGTCTCAGCAACGCGTTATCCTTAGACGACCTGCTTTACTGTCCTCCCTTTGCAGGGGGGGAGGGATATGTGGGGGGGTGGGTGTTGACAGGGACAGATAAGGGGGAGTTTGAGGGAAATCTGGACAGTCTGCAGGATTACAGAGCAACTGCCGACTGAGAACCGAAAAACAGCAGCGCCACATAAACAAGCTCTGCGTCCGAGAAGCGGAGCAGAGTGGGAACACAGCGAGGGGGGATTAGAGAGACAAAGACGGAGGTGGAGGAAACGAGGATGGACACAGTGGGCACCAGCAAAGCTATTTCTTTTATGATCTTAGCGTCCTGACAGCAGCCGGCGTGATATAACTGGCAAACCGATACATTTTCTGCTACGACTACTGACAGGAACCAACATGCAAAAAAAAAAAAAGCAACACAGCGAAACGAGGGATGAGCCGGGCCAAAGACTTACCGGGGCAGTATGTGTCCAGGTCGGGATTCTTGGCAGTGTTGGAGGTGTGTGTAGGGGAGCCAAGCTCGGATTGTGGAATGCGAGGGCTCTCCACAAACTTTGCTTTCCGCAGAGGGGCTGGGAGCAGAAAGCATACACACATATAGAGAAGAGGACGACATGCACACACACACATATACACACACAACACACACACACACACAGATCAGGGAGATGGAAGAAGACAGGGAAGAGAGGAGTGACAGGGAGGAAGACAGAGAGCTTATGAACTCGAAGCAGACACTGATATAATGAAGACATCCAGAAGACTCTCATAAGCAGGTTTGTATTTGCTTAGGCAATATGGGCAACTCGGTACTACTATACTAAACCATTACACCAACAAAACCTCAACACACACACACACACACACACACACACAAAATATCCCTTTTAAAAGTATTTCCTCCTTTTGGGCCTGATTTAACTCGCCAAAAAAAAAAAATCAGCTTGTTGTGTTTGTTTGTCCAGTGTTGTAATCACACCATTGTTGCAAATGAGATCCGGTTTGGTAACGTCCTCACAGCTGACTCAAGCAGAGTCTGACACATCAAACTAGACCCTGCAACAGGAGGTTCACTGTGTGTGTGTGTGTGTGTGTGTGTGTGTGTGTGTGTGTGTGTAATGGCACCAGGATTTCGAGGACTGTTGCTCAGACCAGCTTTTATATATGCACTGTGGCAGCAATAGTGGGCCCACCATGCATAGGATGATATACAGTACCAACAATGTGCACACAGGAAGAGAAACCATCCATTCAGTTTCATCATTTCGTTATTCGGAGAAAGGTATGAAGATTGCACTGTAAGATCACCGACTGCGTTGCCAACACAATGCTTCCTACACTGTCTTTCATTGCCACGCTTGCTTACACTGAATAGCTGGGTAATACTGTGGAGACACGGAGGTAAACATCCCATATTTCTATACATGAGCATTTGCTCATGTATAGAAATACAATACTCATAAACATCAGGAACCAGGCCTGGTAATTCCACTCACATTGTCTGAACCATGTGCACGGTTCATTTGTTTAATCTAACCCGTTTTTTTTTTTTTTGTGGGATGGAGGGAGATAAGTATGATTTGTTTTTAATCGACTAATCTGGTTAAATAGAGGTCTAAAATAGATTATGATGTGCCGCGAGTGCAACCCGTTCTTGTTACGGGTGAGTGCAGACGTCCAAAGCTATCGGGTGCAGCGACGCTGTGCTGAAGCAGAGCAGAGTAAGCAGGGAGTCATGAAGAGCAGGCTGAAACATATGTTCAAGCAACAACAACCACAGGACGAGAAAGGGCTGCGCGCTACTTCTGCGTCTTCAGCAGAACTTCATGTGTGCATGTCCGCGTGTGTGTGTGTGCACAGCGGGTGCGGGGAGCACTCTGTCTATATGCTATGTCTCTCAGTTTACCTGAGGACAGAGAATTGAGGTAAGATAATGAGACCCGTTGGCGCACGTCTTTATATCAGCAGATCAATGGCTTCTAAAGGGCTTTGCAACACTGGCAGCATATGTCAACCCCATAAGGGAACATTTAATCCTTCATTTTTATCTGCACAGGACTAAAGGCTCCATCTTCACATTTCAGCTTCATTCAGGCTGTGTCAAAATTCACTTTTGTTACATTACAGCAGAAGAAAAGCTGCTGCGCCAGATGCATGGTTCAACAGTGTTGGATAGTCTTTCCGCAGAGGTCTGAATGATAGATGTGTTTTGGATTTAACCTTTAACTGTGTATAAAGAAGGATGGCTGGGGTATAGGTCTTAAACCCAGCATCCTTCAAAGGTCAAAATGATCTGCACCATGGTCACCTCATCCTCATCAGGACAAATATTATATAGAAGCAAATAATGTCATTCAAGTACAATGCAGAGATGTTAAGTTTTACAAATTGTCACTCTGCCCCTTGATCCAGATCAGCATCAAGAACTGATGAGAGTCCCGTGTCCTGTGTTCTACCTTTCCACCAAATCACTGGAATCTGCTGTCAGGATCTGATGTGCTCTGCTCCCACACAAACACACTGTCAAACCAACAAGCACTCTGTCAGAGCTGTGTCGACGCATGTTGAAGCAGATGCATTCGCTTGTCTCACACACACACACACACACATACATATAGACACATGCACACACACACACACAATGTTTGTGTGGACTGGAGGGGTCCCTGGTAATTGACCACATCTAGGAAGTGAGCCAGCACAGATGCCAGAGTGAGAAACTACCCCTGACAGCCAGGAGGAGGAAGAGGAGGAGGATGAGGAGGAGGAGGAGGAAGGGACCGGACTTATCCACGACTGGATCAACTGCAATGACTCAATCTCCGAGACAAACGCTTGATGTAGTCTGACACGATATATTCACCGAAAAAAAAGGGAACAATAAAGAACATTGTGTACAGCTTGGCATCCTTTACCACAATCAAAATAAATCGTTTTCTCGTTGCGTTCTCAAACAACAGCCCTGTCACATATCATGAGCTGCTCTTTCACCTGCACTGGAAAATCTTGCACCAGCTCGGAACGAGCTACGAGGGGAATGAAGGACTGAGCTTTCATATGACAGAGAGTCTGCGAGGGCACCATGCACCAAGCCTTCCTCATATATCTCAACAGTTTCTACATTTACACTGCAGATTATCAGCAAAATGTCTGCACTGAAAGACTTTTCTTTATATTTCTCCCACTGAATATCAATTTTTGGATCAACTCTGGTGGATGGGCGATTATCATTTCTTTCATATTCACCACCCTGATCTCACCTCTATAGAGCAGTGAAGTGACATTGTCTATTGGAGTAAATCCCGACTACAGCACAGACTCCGGGAGACTAAATCCCTGGGACTTCTCTCCTGCAGTGCTGTTGTCAGTGTGTGCCAGGCTAAGGATGGGTGACAGTGTGATGGATGGCAGCAGGCAAATCCACTCCTCTAATGAGCTTATGAATAAATATATCTAGTCCGGGTGTGCAGACGCGCGCGGCCGTGAAATAGATATTTGTTACATGCTCTGGATGTGAGGGTGTGAATGGGAATATGAATATGCATGTGGCATGTATGCAAGTGTACATGTGAGATTAGAGTGAGAGAGGAGATGAGACACTGGTGACAATAAATACCATGAAAGATAAGGTGCAAATTAAAAAAAAGCTGATCCCTATTCCCAAGACTGTCAAGTGTACACACACACACACACGCACACACACACGGTGCTGCTGGAGAAATAATATCAACATAAAAAAGAAAGAAAGTCAATAGTGTGATTCAAATTCCTGAGGTGTTGTGAATATGAAAGAGGACAGCTCCCTTTTTCGACATGACAGTCCCCTCAGACAAAACCTGGCGTTTCGACAAACAAACAACAGGATCTGAATATGAATTGCAAAACACCTCCCTCTCAAATTTCTCACTTTGCTGCAGACACAGCAAACGATGAGCAGGGAAACACCTTTCCATGGCAGTGAAGTATCGTCTGGACCTGTCTCAGTTACACAGGACCTCAGGCGCCTACTCAGACAAAGACATAGGTGTACGCACTGACATGCACACACATACACAACAATAATGTGGGTGAGGATATACATTGCCCAGCTGTCTGCAACCCAAGCGGAGCTATACAGAAACCAAACACGCGGCGCTGGTAACTATGGCAACAGCAGAGCACAGGGAAAAGATGAGACTTTACCAAGGTGGCGTTAATGCAGGTAGAACACCAGTCCACTTGTCAGGGTCCCAAAACGTTTACGCAAATATAATCCAACAACTTGTTGCCGGAGGACCAGGTCTTCACCTTGTCCCCTCCATACGGGGCAGCCGCCTTATAAAAGACAAAGGCACCTGCCACATGTGGCAAAAATCAAGTTTCTTTACCAACATATGGACAATGAATTGGCTTTTATGTATATCTTTTCCAAAAGAGCGGAAATATTTGGTCCTTCAACACATTTTGTGAGTGTTAAAAACATCATAATAAGGATATCAAGAACATGGCCCAGACATATTCTCCATGATAATGCATGAATGCCCTTTTTCAGGTAATAAACGGATGTATCAAAATTTATATTGTTTTAAAAAAATGTATTCGATCATTAGGCATCTGTGAAAAGGTCAAGGAGCTGTGTTTCATGTTCATTCCGGCAGTTTTTATGAGCATGCTGCAGAGCCTTGTTCCCCGGGTGCACAGTTATCCGCCTCAGAGGATTTTGTGTGCTTGTCTTGTTGACTTGTTGCACAAAACAATGCGGGGCCAGATGTTGCCGTGCAACACGGTGAGCTGTTCAGTCCCAGCCGGCAAACAGAGGCTGCTGAGACCCAGCAGCGTGTAAGTCCATCATCCAGGCTGCCGATCCCTCTTTTGTAAATGTGTCTGAGTGCCAGTGTGTAGCTATCATTACAGCCTTAGGGGGATTAGCCAAGCAAGGTGAGGCATAGACAGAATTTACAGAGAGGGGGGAGGGAGAAGGCTGATGTTCTATGGTCTCTCATTAGATGAATGAGAATTGAGGTGAGACGATGCAGGACCCGAATCTAAGAGGAGAGAAGATTTCAGCAGGTTGGAGCTGTTTATCCATCTGAAGATGATAAAACCCTTTTCTGTCTATCCATCCATCCATCCATCCATCCATCCATCCATCCATCCATCTATCTATCTATCTATCTATCCATCTGGACACATAAGCCACTGATAACAGCAAGTATTGTTTGTTATCATTGTTTTGTTGTTATAATCTCCAGAAGATAAACTGTGTGTTGATTGATGAGCTGACTGATTTTTAGCAAAGCATCTCTGGTCCATATCCCAGTCATGTGTACTTCAGTACTTGTCTCCATATGTCCATGCTGCAGGCCTTCTGGATCACTGTCTCCTCTGCTGCTGAACAAACCCTTCATCCCGATGGACTCTCCCATCATGACTCAGCTGTAGTAGCCCAGCATCTGTTGTTGCACTTCTCACGGTTTACCTTCTTTTTCAGATGGTTTGGCCCCTTCAGTGGCAGAGTGACACAAAGGTGTGATGCTGAACTTTTCACACTGGCTCCCTCAGCGGGAGGCCGCACAGCGCCGCTCTCCTGGGGCCTGAGGATACCAGCAGGCTGTAGAGTTCAATGAGCTGCCACTTTAAGAGAGCGAGAGTGGCATAATTACCAAGGACACCTCTTGACACCTGTATCAGCCAGGCTGTCTTGACCTCTGTCACAAATGGAGTTCAGCCCCTTGTGGAGGTATTTATAACCTGCACTTACTTAATAACAACACCTGGGTCGTTGAGAAATCGGGGATTTCTCTGCTCTTATTCAATTAGGAAATCCACTTCAAAGACTCAAAACAAGAGCATAAATGAGGCACAGCATTACATGACTGGGTTTGTGGCTTCCGATTAATCTCCCGGTTAAGATGTAAAGATAACTATATTTAGCGAGACATAAAACGACAATCAAAGCCCCCAAACTCCTTTCTTGTCTGACAGAAGCTGTAATCAGTTGTTGCTCTTGTGTAATCCCTCCGACATACAGCTGTTAGCAGCCCCAGTGCCGCCACACAAAGTCAGAGCCGTGATCCAGACAAATGCCTCATAGTGGTTCAGTGCCCTGAAATGACTGCGCAAATAAGTTAACAGCAGACAGACAAGTGGTGAATGTTAATGCTGGAACTGGTGTCACTGTGCAGTCGTCCGTAAGGGTTTGGTTACGCATGGACACACACACATACACACACACACACACCATCACACATGCAGGCAGCAATAAAGGTGTTATTGAGTGAACGTCTTTCTGTGTGTTTGTGTGTGTGTGTTATGGGAAAAATGTTTGCTCAGCTCTCCGCCACCAGCATTCACAGAGAGCGGTGAGGTGGTATGTGGAACCCGCTGCTCTGTTTTGTAAGCAAATCATTGTCATTGCTATTAATAGCACACTGCGGGTTTCTCTTTCCTCACTTTTTTCCCAGAAGGTAGTGCTAAATATCCAGCTAAAAGCAAACGTAAGATGGAAATCCTAACTTCATTGTGAAATATTTTATTACGTTAATATATTTTAGCTGAGTTCCATGGAAAGAAAACTGGTTTTTGTTTTGCCAATTTTGTTCTGATTTTTTTTTCCTCTTTATATTAGTATATGAGTTGGACCATCAGGATTATCTGGTAAAACAATATATTAAACTCTGTATAGAGGTATCGTGTATAAAAATGGCAGAGGGTTAAGAAGAGCTCCTTGAGGGACACCATTATAAAAATAAAGAATATATGTTAAGTCAATGGAACTGTAATCATTAGCTGGGATGACAGCTTGTTCAGAGGGGGATCAACAACACAACGAGATGAATTCATCTCGCTAAAGGCAGAACTTACTGCATTGCCTCTCATCACAACAGAAAATGGTAATTTTAGATCCCAGGGAGTTGTCACAGAAGTGGCACCACTGGTTTTCTTGATTGAAACAATTCCGTTTCTATTGAAAAACGCTGCTCAGCTGTAAAGAATTGCTGCTGGGTCATGCAATCAACAGGGGCTTCTGATTAGATTCCTCTTCTAACCTTTTGCACCGAGAAACAAAGTGAGGGATTCTAAAGGACGGTGGTGACACCAGCGTGTGATTTATAGCCAGGTTCTCATGCATGGTACATACTGTTGCCACCTGCCAATGTCGTCAGTCAGCTCACTGCACCGAGTAGAAACACTCAGCTGCAGGGCCATACTGTCACTGAATGGAGAACATAGCCTTTACATAGCCTATATGCACATTAACACCACATTACTCTTCCCAGTGATCTACTATTAGCTGTGGTTAAGGGATGCCAAAATAAATGCCATAGTCTAACCATAACCCATTCATAACTTATTACAAGTCATTTGTTGGACACATGCTCAATGGGTTGTAAGGAAGGTTTTAAGGAGGAGAGATCTGAATCCACATCTTCTCAGAAGGTATGTGAGAATTATCTGACTGATTTGATGTTCAGGTAAGTGAGACATAATTTGAGAACTTGCAATTTAGTGGACTGTCTGATGTATGTTGTGAATAAAGAGGAAATCATGGGCACCGGTATCGGCTGCAAGACGCTTGATTAGCTCGAAGAGAATCGGTGATGTGAGAAATTGGGAGTACTCTTGGAAAACAGCCACATCATCACACATCAAATGTATTTTTTTCTGGTGGCAGAGGCTGTAACATGTTTGATTACAAACTCCATCACTGACACAAACAAGACTCGTGTGCTCCTGCTGAATGGCTTTATCTGCATTTTTCAGGCATAGGCTCACAGCAACATACTGTAGCAACAACATCCACAGAAAGGGACAATAACACTTGTGTTGTCGTCCCTCCGCATCCTGGTGGATGACCAGGTTTAAATAACTCAGTGAAAGATTTTTAAACCCACATCCTCCAACCATGAACACAATTGGCACGGCCATTTAGACACTGATATTTAAATTCCTAGTGCCGCCGCTTATGTCATCCTCAATGACAACTGACGAGCTAAAGCTCATCAAATCACTCTCCAGGTGGTGATACTAAGTGGTGCGAAAACCGGCTGTGGGCGCCTCATCAAAAATTATTCACCTGGGACCGGCAATAGCAGCTGCTGACGAGGTGCTTGTGTTTTGCTGGCTGATAGTGTTATTGAGACATTTTGTTCTGTTCACACACACCAGCCAGCAGTCCCCGGAGATAAGGCAGGGGGGTGGGGAGCCTGCAGCACTGGAACTGGAAGAAGGAACCACATCTCAGCACATGACAGGGTGACTCTGGTACACAACAACAAGCTGCTCCTGCTGACTGTGATAGTGTGTGTGTGTGTGTGTGTGTGTGCGTGTGCGGGGGGCAACTATTGCCCACCAAGCCATTTATGCAACTGTACGTTTCCTATAGTGTGAAGCTGTGCTCTGAAAAGAAAAGTGAGACACATAATAACAAGAACAAGCACCATTAGCCACCCACAGCCTGTGGCTGGACGCACACACACACACACACACTCAAAGACAATTGAATGCTCACCCACACTGACGCATGTAACAAACCAGCTCACTCAAAAAAAAAAAAAAAAAAACACTTATCCCTCTGGTTGATTCACAGGTCATCGAGCCTACATTGTCATTACAGACAGATGCATCATATGATGGAGAGAAATGACTTTCCTTCACTCCTCCCATTAGCCCATATCTGAACACACGTCACGCCAAGCGGTGACTGACACTGCCGCTCCAGCTGTGAGGTCAGAGAGCAGACGGACCAGGAGCAAGCCCTGGACGAGCACGGGTGGAGCAGCAGGTGATGGTGGGGGTGGAGGTACAGGTTTGCAGGCACATATGGAGAAATGATACAGGGGATGGAGGGTGTGGCAGGGCTCACCATTCTCAAACCAGATCTCACATTCCTGAAGGCCGGAGTACGGCACCAGCTCCCCTCCGTCCCCCTCCAGCGGCACGAGCAGTCCTTCCTCCCTGAGCGATGACCAGTTCATCAAAATCAGGGGAAGAAAAAGAAAAGAGAAAGAAAACAGGAAGAGAAGAGAAAAAAAAAACACCCGCAGTAGAGCAGAGGCGGACGAGCGTGGAGGAACGGATGCTCTCCCTCCTTCTTCCCTCTCGTTTCCCTGCTGAGGAAAATCTCCACAGGTTTCAGCGCGGATGCTGCTGCCCGCTCAGCTCAGTCGCAGTAAATGATACGGAGCCAGGCAGATATGGCAGTGACGGGAGGAGCGAGAGGAGGAGGAGGAGGAGGAGGAGAGGGAAAGAGAGGGAGGGCGGGAGAGGGAAGGAGGAAGGAAGAACGCAGCGAGTCACCGTGTCAGTGGGGGGGAGAACGGGGGGACACGGAGGTGACAACCCTGTGATGGCATCATGCACCAAGAGGTGACTGGCAACCAAAACCTTCCCCACTATGGTGAACAAAAAAAGAAGAAGAGGAGAGGGAGCTTTTTCCTGGGAGCTCAGAGAGGAGTGAACTCCTCGCTCGCCTCCGTGACTGCATTAGCGCTCAGCGTGTTATGTATAGATGTGAGAGGCGCACTCTCTCTCTCTCGCTACAGGAACAGGAGCCCAGGTCTCCAACACATGAATGGTGCAGTGCTGCTGTTGTCATGGCAACCGCAGAGCAAAAGGAGGGGGAGGGAAAGGGTGGGTATTGGGGGAGGACAGAAAATGGCATAAAAAAAAAAGGAGGCAGAGAGGAATGGAGTTGGTGTTGTTTGTGGACGAAGCTTTGGGAACACACCAGACGGTGGGGAAAAAAGAGCGGAGGGATTATTTGACAGAAACAAGGGTTTCAGTAAATCCTCCTCCGTTTTCCTCTCGGGCTCAGGCGTCCCTGTCTGTCCTTGTTTTACCCTTGAAACTGTATTTGTACAGCTGCAGCCATGTTTTACGGCTATTTAGGGGTTCAAACCCGCGGGGGCTAAGAGTTTATTGTGAACCATCGTTGCTTTTGTCATTGTTCCGATCCGTTTTCTGAGTGGTTTTTTATGACTGTCCTCCAGTCACACTTATTTCCCCAATGACACCCCCCCGGACGCACACACACGTTACCAACAAGCCTAAAGTTACTAAATGCCATTCAGCCAGAACCACTTTACCACAGAACCAGCCCCGCTGCTCAACGCTGTCATTACAAAACCTCAATGTGCGATGCTGTGCGGCATGGTGGAGTGTTTCTCAGTCACATGTTGTCAACAACATGCAACAGAGTCCTGTGAAATAACCAGTGGGGGTGTCGGATCACATGCTCGGCTTTAACTGTAACACAATTATCACTAAAATAAGCATAGACACACTCGCTCGAGGAGGTTGCATAAGTGTAAACATGACAACAGTCAGTGAAGGAGTGATTTCAATGCAGCAGCAGTAGATTTCAAAAAAAACATTCTTGTTGTAAACTATTTCGCTTTACACACGTATTGTTTATTTATAATTTTCTTAGATTAGTTTTTATACCTAAAAGAAAATCAATTTGTCACATTTCTTTAATGTGATGATCATTGATTTTTTTTAGTCCTACCTGTCTATTATTTTTTTAAAATAGCATCTTTTTTTTGCAATTTTAGTCGATACGCCTCCTTCAGGACCAATTGCCCCTGCATCGCGAACAAAAAGTGGTCTAAAGTGGTCATTAGTGGATTTTCTGTTTTGCTTGCTGTTTTGCCCTTTTCAGTGTTTATGCTAAGCTAACTGGCTGCATCATACTGACTGTGCAGATACTGGTGAGATCTGAAGTGCATTTCCCTATACTAATAATGCTATGTGATATCTCATCATCAAAACATCCAGTCTATTTAAATAAAATACAAGAATTTCTGTCCCTGCACTTAATCCAAACAGTTCCTCAGAGCACCTCCTGAGGGCTTCCGACTTTTCATTTTACACTTAACCATCATCCTTTATTTTTCACCTGTGACAGACAGTGCAGCTGAAAATGTCACATTTCCCTACAACAGAACAAATGATTCGGAGGGTCCGCTGTGGCCGGGAGAGCTGAAGCAAGAAATAATGGAAATAATTGAAGAGCGATTTTCTCTGGGTGCTGCACGCTGGGTAAGGAGGCGCGGAGACCGAGATGTCCCAAATGTCAGCGTTCATCTCAAATATTCAGAGAGGACGCCGGTTGCCATGTAAACACAGGGCTGCGTTATACGGGGAGATTTAAACGTCCCAAATGTCAGCTCTTCTTTCCAAACTGCACTGATGCACTGTGCACTGATATCATAAAATGCTCGAGTCATGGTGCACTGCAGGTTTGCGTTAAATGACATCATGACTTAAAGGAAACGTCCCGCTTGTACATTGTGGCATATAGGCATTTAAGTGCATTTTCAAATAACTTTGTTAATACAGTGTAAAGGGTGTTTTGTCTTTATGCGTTGTTGTACATTCGTAAAACTGATTCATCAGATGATGTGTTTCTTTATTTAAACACTCACTGATGCACTGAGATGGACAGGTCTATTGTCATTTTAGCTTGATAGATCAGTGCATCAGTTCATCAGTTCTCAAAATAGCTGCAGTTTCCTTTGTTTGCCTTCCTTTACAGATCTAGAAATGATTTCCTATCTTTCCCATACACCTAATGAGACCTCCAAAACAATGTGCCGAGTCACCGTATGAATTACAGCTGTGGGGTTCTCGACAGAATCCAATCAGATTATACCTCACGTTATCTGTGCAGGAAATCAACAAGTGATCCCGCCGTCTCCATTTGGACACTGGTTCTGTAACAGCCAAACAAACGATAACACATTCACACATAAATGCACACCATCAATCATAAGCGGCTAAATTCACAGCTCGGCTGTTTTTTTTTTTTGTGTGGGCCCTAAAAGACCACCCACATGATGAGCTGGAAAACCTGACTAAGCACTTCCGCACACTGTGCCTAGTTAATCCTGACCATCCACACTGCTGCTGATGACTATTACATCTACATCCTGTCCATTTAGAAGTTAGCTTATTGTAGTCCATTGCCATTTATTCACATTATACTGGATTACTGTAAGCACCAAGGAGGCAATGGGTTCTAGATACACTCATATTACTGTGCTAATTGCGACAACATACTTTTATATATGGCGATCCATGGGGAGGCAGTAATAGTATTGATTGCTGCCATTAATTAAGAGAAAGCAGCTTAATCTGGAAGGAGATGTTGAAATAATTTTGAGTAAATGTCTCAGAGTAGAGCAGGACAACTCAATCAAGCGGGGGAGGTGGCTCCGTTGTCATTTGAGGGAGGTGTTTATTAAGACATAAATAAGCAATCAAGTGATTACCACTCATAACAATCAGATGCTGAGACAGGACTGAGAGATCGAACAATCACTGGCCTGAACGAGATAGAAAAAGAGCTAAAAAAAAAAGAGGAGGTAAACACAGCAGCCAGGAAACCATCGAATGCTGAGTATTCCAAAACCAACTCTGGCAGGTACATTCAGTTAAGCACGTACTTAAGCTACTTTATTCGAGTATTTCCATTTCATTTCCACTTCTACTCTGCCACATAAGAGGAAATACTGTATTTTTTCATTTTGCTTTGTTCGACAGCTGTAGATACTCTACAAGGATTTCTTTCATAGCCTACACAGGATGGAGGCCGTAAACTAATCAATAGCATGGGGAAACGTTAAAATGAGCAGCAGCACTTTACTTCATAATCATTATGATGGTATTTCGGTAAAAATTCTGGCTCAGTGTTTTGCTCTTAATAGCCGCAGTTGTGTTGAGTCGCTGAATTTTTCCATGAAGGAATAAAATCGTAATGCCTTACTCTAAGGCCATCTTGGTAATTCATTGGAGTTAATTAGAGTTGCACCAACTGAACACTCTGTATATATTTTTTTTATAATTACTACCTAGTTACCAGGAATCCTCAGATAAAACTACTGTAGCATTTTCATTTACACAATCATTCACACAGTCATTACAGCGAGCTATGGGACTGGTACAATTAAAGAGTTACAATGCGATCAAAATATCAAACAACTCGACTTTCTTTTGTGCATCAAAAATAAGAATCCACTCATACTGTATAGTGTCACAATAATATGGTCTATTTATGGTCTAGGAAAGTTTTGTTTTGATTAATTATACCCTGTTGATTATACTTAGAAACACAGGGCTCACATGGAAGGGGATACGTTTACAGTGTAGTGCTGCTATTGTTATTTATGTAAAGATGAATAGTGCCTCCAACACTGGAGCAGGACATGAGTCATAATAAGTGCACACACAGCAGGAGACAGAAACGCTTTACATAATGACATATTTTTAAAATGTTTCAGAGCTTTTCAACAAGCAGCGGCGTTGGCCAACAAAAGTGTACTTCACTCAGACACAGATGATTCCTCCACTCTGTAGTTTGCCAGTAGAAGATTAAAATAAAGTTTCCCTACAATAAAATTGGATTAATTAAGTATTTATATTTTATTGTAAGTTTAGTATTTTTTTTTTTCTCTACTTATTGCAGTCTAACTTTTTTCCTGAGTGTTGAGGTGGATCAACTCAAACCTTCTCCCCCATATGCCAATCAGGGGCCACACAGTAGGGAAGAGAGAGGGTGGGGTTGGTGGGGGCCACCGAGGGAGATCAAAGTGCCGCTGCCTTTAGACCTGCTGCTGTTCCTGCTCTAATGCTCTGACACCACTCTTCTCCCACCTCTGCCCTCTTTGGCATGTGAGCGGCTCAGGCCTCTGACGCCAGCCTGCACACACACACACACACACAGGCTTGGTAGTGTCAAGCTGCGCAGGAAGTGTCCCTGAGTTGAATTAATTAAAGAGTGAGAAAGCCGGGGCGGATTGAGGCCTAACAATCTGGTGCTCGATGGCACTTGAGAGCAGACACGCAGGTCTACGAGGACCTGAAGGACAGAAGGCACCTCAAGGCACTTGAGGACTTTTGTGCATGTTGCTATGGGTGCGTTGATGCAAGAGCAATTTAACTCGTATTAGTCGCACCGCGACACGACTTTACGTAGCTAATACGTCAGTGTTTTGTCAGTGTCGTCATTATTACAACAATCGTCAATAGGTGGAGTGATAGGGACATAGATCTAAAGGGTTAAACACACTGAATGGCTAATCCGAAATTGATGCCTCCCACTGGCATGCACAGTAACACACACTGACAGTAAGGATGCCTTATTTAGGTGGACTAATTATGCAAAGGTAACGCAACTTCAGGGAGGATGGATTGCAGGAGGCACACAGCTGGGACATGCTGTGCTGTATATTTAAAAAAAAAGAGACGGTACCCACGTTAAGATCCAAAAATACAAAGCAGCATCACCTGACTGCAAGAACGTGTCAAGCCAAATAAGGACATGTGCACTCACAGTGCAAAGAGACCTGCCTTATGTACACTGCAGAATAAGAACAGTACATATCACACCAGCACATGCACATGACTATTTAAGCTGTTCTTAAACACCATCATCATCATCATCATTGGGAAAAATACACACAAGCACTCAATACATATGTATTAACAGGTTCAACAAAAGGGTGATGATGGAAAAAAGTCAGTTAGATTCACACAGACGACTGTGAAACCATCAAACCATGCAACAAAACACAAAAAAATACAAGTAGGACAACGATGTGATATAATGCAGTATAATAACAGACTCACACTGAGTGGCCTAAAACAGTAGTGTGGCACACCCAGGTAAAATGAGAGAAAATAGAGTGTTGGTGTATTTACTCTTTACAACCCACAGCTTGGGTGACCCAGCCTGCACGAGACCATAAATCATTCTGTATGATGTAAAACGCACGGGCCCCCGCGGTATATCTGAAATGGTTAATGGTCTGAGGTAGCTGGGAGGCTGGTGCACCCTAGTGGTGACTGATGAATGGAGCATTTAAAGCCCTTTACACCCACTCTACTTCAGTGTGGAGGCTGTGGCGATAATGGGCGAAGCTGCGGTGTTGATATTTCACTTCTTCTGAAACCTTCTCCTGCTCCGCGCAGCAAACCGCAGCTTCCCCGTAACAACGCGACACGCAGACGCGTGATCCCGTTAATGGGGAGACAGAGGGGAAGTGATTTTCCACATTCTCCAAATGTCAGAGATGAGTGTGGAGGGAAGCGATTAGTGGTGGGAGATAAAGAGCAATAAAGGGAGGCGGAGGCAGCCACAGCTCACAGCCCATCAGCTGTCCCGGCCCTCTCAGCAGTTGGAAATTGTGAGCGATTACTGCCTATCAGCAAGTGCTAGTGTACAGAATCATACCACTCCTCTTCACTTTGTCACATAGATCTGCTTTAACTCGCCACGTGTGAGTCTCCAATTAGATCCACCGCCTACACCCGTGCACTGACAGGTTAAGGGAGGCTGTATTAGTACAATGAGTCCATGGGGGAGGACGGCTACAGGCGAGGATGTGTGTACAAGACAAATCTGGACCAGATATAGCCCACATCCCTGATGACTGTGTTTATTCTACCCCAAAACCCCAAACTAGGGTTTTTAAAAACTGTATAATAATAATAATAATAACAATAATAATAATAATAATAATAAAGTCAGCTCTGGCAGTGTGTGAAGTCTCTGTCACTGCAGTGTATTGTGTACCTGTGAGCTTCTTCACCGGCTGCAGCCGGACACTGATGTTCTGGTGGGTGAGCAGGGGGGAGGAGGGCAGGGAGCGTGACACGCCCTCCATTATGCGAATGTGCTGCATGCCCTCGGTCATGGAGAGCGGGGGCACGGCGTAGTCTCCTTCAAAGGCACAGTCGCTGTCTATGCTGCCACCTGCAGGACGGGAGGAGACGCAACGTGAATGCGAAACGCCTCAGTAATACACACAATAATCCTACACATAATTACTGTGACCTTTGTAAATTCATTTGCTGATTTTTCAATTCATAGACTGAACAAGCTGGAATCAGCATTTTTTAAATATTACCTATTTAATAGCAAACCACAAATTAATAATCAAAACAGGCAATATTCTGTTGATCAATTTATAAGGGAGCTAATGGCTGTTGGATTGTACGGGTGTTGCTGTTTGTTCACCCTGCTATAGACGTGTGTGTACTATGATAGCACCTCCCCTGGACACTAATAACACTGCAACACCAGTATCGACTGTAACAAGATATGAGTGACCCACCCAGTAGAGAGGACAGCCCTGCAGGCAGCATATGTGCTGTTTACGTTCAGACAGTTACAGACTACAGTCTGACCTCTGTCAGTAACACAGCAACACAATACCCCACAATTTGAATATAATGAAGGGGGATTTTTCTATCCGTCTGAAATGTGTTTAAACAAACCAAAAAATTTGCAGTCGTGACAATGACAGAGAGTGTTATTTGCAAAAAAATAAAAAAAAACAAAAACTCACAATGAGTAGTAATTACAGACAGATACACAAACAGAAGCTCTCAAATCATTCACCCACTGTTTTTTACTCTCTTTCTTCAAAAGCCACATATTATGACAACTTTCAGATTTTATTTTTGAGAGTGTTCACACACTCACATTCCCTGAGTGGGGGGGGGGCAAGCCAGGGGTCTGTGAAAGAAACATACAATCCATGTTTGTGTCAGACTGCCCATTTCCCTGCAGACGGGGCTGTAAAGCCAACTGGTCAAGCAATAGTCTCACATCAGATAGCAGCCGCGACAGCGAGACATGAAGCCATTATCAGACCCAGGGCTGTGACAAGTCCCACAGGAAGCCCACGCGATCCTTACGATAGGGATATATCAGCTGCCGTAATGCAAACGCACACGTTTCAACACACTGGAACACGAGGTGTAATAAACACACGTCTCTCTGTGGCAGCGCTGGAGTCAGTCGATCCAGTCACAGCGACATATTCATCATAACGTTCAGATCTGACGTTAAGTGTAGTAATAACATTCCAAAAGTGAACAGTCAAATTTAATGTGTGTTGCACTGAAGTGGAAACCAAAAGGTGTGATTTAGGCAGAGGTCGGGACAAAGGGTGAAGAGGGAGGAAAAGCCGTGCTGCAGTGGTGATATCCAGAGAACCAGAGAGTTGAGAGTGTAATGATGGGCTTTTATTTTAAGGAGCCCTCCACCAGGCCTCGACATAAACACAAACACCTACTCACGGGGAAGGAACCATAAAGGCAAGATGAAATTCTAATTCCCGATGTTGCCGCTGCCGTACTGGATGTGGTCTGTTTCACCTAACGCGAGTCAGAATTACAGGACTATACATTTAAAAAAACAACAACACAATTCTCTTCCTGTAAATATAACTTCAATTTCAGAAGTCATAAACTTTTCCGCTATAAAGGCGAATAAAAATACAGCCCTGCAAATCAGGCCTCCATGGATTCCCACTGAGAAACCATTAAAGGGAAAGAAATGGAGTCTGGAAAGAGGCGACCGGGGGAGAGGCTTTACAGAAAATGAGAAGGTAAAGTTGGGACAAGAGCTCGTACGGGTTTCTCACTAACTCACATCATACACATCTGCAGCTGGGTGTGATTCAGTATTCTCCATTATAAGCAACACTATGCTGGGCGGATACAGAACAAGACTCTGCATGCTTCTCTTTTGTGTGATGTATACATGTACACATTTCAAAATAACAGGTTTAGTGTTTCGTGTGAACTGTTCGTCTTACCTTGGCCGAAGTGGCTCAGGTGAGGGTCTAGACTGGGCGAGCGGGGGTCTGCCAAGTCCTCGCTCCCACCATCTGCAGAGGAGGAGCAGAGAGAGAGAGACAGGGATTGAGCACGCTGATGCTGATGCTGATGCTGATGCTGATGCTGGTGGTGTTGACATTGTGATGAGGAGGTGTGGCCGATCAGCCAGGTGTGGGACCGGAGTACCCCAAGCAGGCTGCTCACACACAGCCCCTCCACACCCTTCCTCTTGGGGCTAAATCGCCCCCTAATGGTCACGAAGGGGGGCTGTGCAACCGAGCTCCACCTTTTCCTCTTCCCCATGGTTAGACTAAATAGTCAGCATATAGGGCCTGGCCATGCAGACAGCAGGACAGTTTACATTCCAGCCACTGTTGCGTGTGGAAGGTCGTGTGTTACACAGAGCTAACTGGGCTCTACGGTTCAATGATCACGGCCTAGCGGTGAAGTAGTGGGCGTCTCCCTGGCTAGATGCACACACGTTAACGATATGTGGATCAATTACGCCCAAGGGAGCAGGCAGGCAAAATTAAACATAGTGGATGGAGCGAGGGGGGGGGCGGCTGCATCACCGGGCAGCACAGTCACTGTCACTTGGGGATTGTTTCATAATCCCATTCAAAGTGTGCATGGATCTACAGTAAGGTGCGACGGGCCAGCAGAGGAGGCTTACAACATCCCACTGCTATTAATGAAATCTCAACTGAAGTTCGTGCATAAAAAACTAGTCGAAGCCCATCGATTTTTTTGGACTGTAGACGGATCAAAGAGCGCGGCACCGAGTAGAGAATCACTGCAGTGTATTTTATTAAGCCCCGCTTTGTGCTTCAATCCTGGATCTCAGCACCAGCTCAGAAAACCCAAACAAACACTCCAGTGTTATCTCTCCCATCGCAGGTTCACACACTGTGTGCCAACACACTCGATTGGCCCGCGAGTGGAAAGATCAAGCCTGTCGATGGACGGATAGAATAAGCCGTGGGGCATGATGGTGTGAGAACCAGGCCTCAGATAGACACTGATTGCAGAGTGGAGTCTTCTGAAGGCGAGTTCTCCCTGACCTGAGCCGCCAAAAGTGTCAAACTAATACGTCTTCAAACAAAACGTGAAACGATAAGGAGTCGAACTATTTTTATTCTTGGTGGTTCCAGATATTAACACACCTCTTGCTGCCAGCGCTTCTACTCTGACGTTTGCCTGTTTCTCCGTTGCACATACATCCGACCAAAAATAGCTTTTCAGCACCATACACCCGATGAGCCATATCTGTCTGTAAAATCAATGTCGCGAAAATCCATACAGGCTTTGAAGATGATGCGCAGTAGCTGGGAGTGCGGCGGCGCATGGTGAGGCGTGAAAACGCACACGTGCGCGTAGACAGAGTGCGATGTTGTGAGCGGAAAGCTCAGTGACATACAGGAAGAGATTTTGCACACTCTGCCGTGCCGCCGTAGCGGATCTGGTTAGTGCCTCGGAGTTCTCGCAATGTCACATCTGAAGCTATAATAATCTAAAAGACAATAAGCTTTAGGATTAGAAACAGGAGGTGACAAATTTCTTGAGCCTGATCTTATTTCGATGTGCGGTTGAATTGTTCTATTTTAAAAACCGAGGCTGTGCCTTAAACGTGATAATCGCTGGAATATTACACAGGATAAGTAGCTGGAAATAAAACAACTTTTAATTCGGGTACAATCCAAATATCATTCCTCCCATTTAAGCTGCTATTTAAAGTTGCTGGTTGCTGAGGTTTTGGAAAAATTCCACACAGCGTAAACAAATGACTACAGTCGCATTTCTCCTGAATACATTTTCTGTTTGGGCCTGAGAATCTCGTCTTTGTAACTCTCCTATCTACAAGAGCCGGCTTCTATTCTCCTGTGCAGATAGCTCTCTTGTTACCACTGATCACAGTGCATTGTCCTGCCACACAGATCAATGGCATATTAAACAGGGAACATGAAAGGGGAGGGCCTATGGCTGACAGAAGACAGACGCACGTTTTGGTTCCGACCACAGGGACAAACCGTGGACATTAATCTGTCGCCTTCACACAACATCTGTCAACCACTCGTGAGAACGCAAGCGAGAGCGGATCAGTATCCGATTCAAAGTCAGAACAGACAATCTGTGCTCTGTAACTGCATCCTATTCATCTGGAAAATCAAAGCTTTACTCTCACTGGAAGTGAAAGACCATCTCTTGAACTGGAGAAATAATGGCGAGCTTACTCTGTTGGCCATTCTTTGCCAGAATGCCACAGTGGGGTGTTAGGATGTCAAAGGAGCAAGCCAATTTCGCACTTGGACAAAGAGTCGTTATGGGGGAAATCAGTGTGACTTCTGATAGTGATCCCACGGAGCATGGCGGAAAACTCGGCTATCATTACCGTTCAGGCTGACTTTGATGAAACTGTCTGTGCCCGACGCTCAATGTGACCTTTGCTCCAAAATGCTCCTTCCCCAGGTACTGTCTGACGGCGATTACTATGAATTGCGGTCTTTTGTGTGATCATCTGTGGCAAAAGAGAAATTTAACAGACCGGCAAAAGACTAAATCATCACTGGTTAGACAGACCGGCCTTGATCTTTGCGTCGGCCATACAAAAAAAAAAAAACACATTCTGAATGAAAAGTGAAGACTGCAGAGGACGTGGAACAAATCATCATTTTAAATGGCTTAGATTGCTTTGGTGTAACTTATCAATCACGTTACGCACAAACACAAGCAACAGACAGAGCCCAGGTCTGTGAGCTAAGAGACGCTGCACAATAACCAACAACAGGAAGAGAAAAACAGATTGCAGCTAAGCCATGTAACCGAGACACATCCTGTACTTTAGTACTCTGGAGATTTACATCCTTCGGCTAAATGACTTCACCCAGTGACATTCACTGTGAGATTAAGTTCCTTTGTGCCTTTTTTTTTTAACCTTCAATTATTGCCTCCATGGGGCCCCAGTGATGTTGTGTTGCCAACTTGTTGTAAACCCCCAGGAAGCAGAGTTGTCTAATTAAACAGCAGTTAGTCACAGCAAATTGTTTTTCACCATTCATCAAAATAATATCCCAAGTTAGCGAGCCACAGATTTAACATCCTATTTTCTTTGTGTATTGCACTTTGCATAAATTCAACACAGGGTGTTTATGAAGAGAGAATAATAAATGATGCAAGAAAGGATATATTTGTAACTAAGAGCCCGTCGTCCTTTCCATATGCAGACATTTAATTCCACACTTTTCCTGGGTAAAACTTAGCCTTAACTCAAATCCCCATAAATCTGATCGAGAAACAGGCGGCTCTCGTGCGTGGTGCGATAATAAAACACGCTGACATTTATCCAGGTAACGCGCACACAAATAAAAGGGAACGACGTGAGCACTATAAAATGCGCGGAGCTGTCTGTAGTGAGTGGATGCACCACGAGTGATCCCCAAAATAGACGCTGATTTAAAGAGTGTTAAAGAAATAACAGATCAGAACAGGAAAAAAGTAAATGCCAGGGAGTGAGTCAGTGCTGTGAGCTGATTACTGTAGAGAGTCATTATAACCTGCGACTGCCAACGGCTGTGATATTTAATGCTTATGTGGGGGTTTCAATTTATCTGTGTTTGCACTGAACATTACAAAGCTGCAGTCACTAGATTTCTTTGGCCAGTGGTCTAAGCCACAGGTCTTCAACCTGGGGTCCGCGACTCCCAAGGGGCCTGCAGAGAACTGTGGGGGTCCACCAAAAAAAATCTAATACCACAAAACATAAATAATGTGGCTACTTGTAAGAAAGAGAAACTATAAAAATAATAAATGTCAAAAATGGTCAATAATAATTGTTCAAAACTTTAACATTACATTCATTACCTGATCATCAAAATAGAAATGTTTTGTGTTTCTACCAAAACATCATAACATAATTAAATCAACTGACAACTTTAGCTCAGTGTGACTCTCAACGCATTTTGTCATCAGACATACAACCGTACTGCTCTAGCTGTCGATATACACCTCAGTTGATTGTTGAACAACTGTAACACAAGGTGTTTGTGTGCTCAAGTGTGAGTTAGGTCTCCGACACAAACTCTGCTCCGCTGCTTTGACATCCATTTAAGCTGGATTTAATCAGATTCACAACAAAGCGGAGCGTCTTAATGAATCACAACAACACAGCGCGCCGCACTGAGCCATAGGAGCGCAATGACATCTGCTCGGCTGTAAAGCTGGCAGACATCTTCATTAGCATCAGCCTCGGATGGAGCTAACGCAAAGATTTATGCATGGGGTGGTAAACACACGCACGCACATGCACACACAAAGTCGCACACACGCCCCTTGTGTCTCTACTTTTGGAGATGCAGTGTTCTTACATCCTGCCAATGTGAAATAATAGGCATCACCATAAACTGAATGCACCACACACACTATAGTTAATACAGGATGTAAACACACAGTATACTGCACTGACCCTTAAAAAATCAATTAGTCAATTCATTATCGCTACAATAATCAGCTACGATTTTAATAATTACTAAAGCACCTGATGGATGTAACCACCCATTCTGCCACACTGGTCAAAGTGTCATCATTGTGTTGATGTTACAGTGTGAGGTAGGATGACTTATGAGGGAAGATACTGTTATGGCCTTTGCAGTTGTGGGTCTATGGGGACGACATAATGCGGCTGTGCTGAGCCCAGAAGCAGGGAGGAGACTGAGAGGAGGAGGGTTCCAAGAGCCAGCAGTTTTCACAAGCTGTTAACTGCGTTTAGGGACAATGTCCATATCAGCTTTGATTTAATGTGTGTATCCTACTCCTTTACTAGAACACTTAAAAAAAAAAAACCCTAGTCAGCCAGCATGCAAGCAAAAAATGGTGTACAGTGTGGGAGGCAGACACTTGTGAATGTTTCTAATGCCTACTGCCAGCCGAAGAGTCCAATAATGCAGCAAAAAGTGAATTTAAAAACACACTACCTACACAATCTCATGCCTGGATGCACAGACTGGATTTAGACGGACTTTGGAGTTCTTAGTCTTTATACTAGAGCAGGTCCTAAGCATCTTTACAGTCTGTTTCATCTGCAGTAAATTAAAGTTTTGTTATTAGGTCTTCTCCACTACTGGAAACTGGAGCTCATAAATAATGGGAGCTGTAGGCACCATGAAGAATGCATTTAAAATACAGTTTCCAGAGAAATGGATACGTTTCTGTGGTGGTAAAGGTCTGTGAGCAACTTTTCTGGAGGAAAAAAAACAGATTATCTGCAGTTTAAAGGTATAATGAGTCATAACTAACACTCTCTAATTGAGGTCTGGCCAAAAGCAATTCTAACAAATAAAAGAAATCACGTTATATCTGCACATGGAAGTCAAAGTGTAGCCAGCTAAACACAAAACCATATGTTGTGGTTGATACATTTTGCCTTATTGAACCAGCAAATGCTTTACTGAGAATTTTGAAGGTGGAAAAGAAAACACTCATATCACAACCTAGTGAATCCTATTTCTAAGAAAATAGCACTAATTAGCTTTAATTAACAATACTGCTGCAGACATATAGTCACTGTAATTACCTAATGGGTTAATCACTGTATTATCTTATCAAACTGTTATTATAAAAAGATGAAGTACAAATATTAGCTTTGCAAATAGTCAGTATGGGCATATGCAACTAATCCGAGTGCAAAACAGTTTCTAACACAGAATAATAAAAAAAAATCTCTCCCATCCTCTATAAAAGTCCAGAGCCTGTGACCCTGGCTACCAGGGTATATCTGGAGGACAATGAGCAGCACGTTGGTGGAGGTGGTCCAGAGAGGTGACGCATATGTGAGTGGCTGAGTGCGTCAGGCTCTGGCTGACAGCACCACGACTCAGCAGTGTCCTGGATGGATGGATGGAGGTGTTATGATGGAGGAAGTAGGGAGAAATAGAAAATGTGTGTATGTGTAGCGGAGATGAGGGGAGGGGGTGAAGAGTGATATGCCTCGACTCCCACGCTGCCATCCGATGCTGAAAAAAGCTGTGTCGCAGCACCGAGTGGGTGGGCTTGGTTTAAAAAAAAAAAAAAAGGCTAGTGAATAAGAGTCTGGGAAACAAAGAGAGGCTGCATCAAGCATCTCCTACCTTCACAGCCTGACACACCACTGGGGTTACATCACAGAGCGGAGAAGTGAAAAGCAGGCAGCAAAAATAACCAAATGGAAATGGAAGTGTAAGAAGGATTTTGCTTTTGCTGTGAGACCAGGAGAATAAGAGCACGAGCAGAGAAATGAAAAGGCTGCTATGCCCCCCCCCCCCGCGGCTTCCTACAGGTGGTCCAGGAAAGAATGATGCTTTTAATTTGATATCTGACAATGACACACGGAGGGACAACAAAAAAGGTTCGAGCCAGACATCCCCACTGTACCATCGCTCTCTTTAAAGATCTCTCCCTGGCTAATACTGGGATGATGACAATTCCCCTGGTTAACAGCCATTCAAACCCAGACTGGCATTTTTTTTTATGTACATTTCCCT
The DNA here is from genome assembly GCA_016785345.1 of Trinectes maculatus. NCBI lineage: Eukaryota > Metazoa > Chordata > Actinopteri > Pleuronectiformes > Achiridae > Trinectes > Trinectes maculatus. Next base: position 203,275 of record JAFBJQ010000268.1, read on the forward strand.
TTTTTATGTCTGGGCTCTACCTCTCTGCTGCAATAAAACTTCCTTATTCCCTTGTTTTTATACGGATCATCAACAAACTGCATGTGTGCCGAGCGAGAACAGAGACTCCATCACTTGTTGCAAAGTTGTAACAACAGCAGCAGTTTTTCCCCCCTTTTTAAACCCTGTTCACCTTTTTATGTCTTATTGATAAATGAACATCAAGCTACAAAACGTGTGTGTGTGTGTGTGTGTGGACCCGTCTTTGATTTCTCAAAAGTTACTATTCCAATATGTGTGGTTGGTTGCAAAACCAAAAATAAAAGTTTCCAAAAAAGTTACAAAGATCAGTTGAGGTAATGGAATTCAGACAAACAATCCAAGGGCACCTCTGTACTTATTGTCAATGCCATCGCTCCGGGCTGTGGATCAGAAAATAACGGCACATTTAAAGTCTAAACCCTTATATGCAGGCTCATACAGAAGTCGACTGAACTTTCTGTGTACATTGTGCAAGCTGTGTGACTCATGTAAAACCATCTTGTTGAGTGGCTATTTGGTCATATGCCTTTTGAAGAGCAGTGACTCTGGGATGAGTCATGTTCTGATTGGATTCAACCAGCAAAGAAAGACTTCTACAGAAAAACAAGCATCAAGCATAAGCAAAAAAGCCACAAAACCTTGTTCTCTATTTATTTACAGAACGATTAAATGCTCGGCGCCCTTCTACACAACTCCCTGTGAAAAAACAGTGACGTCGCAAGCAGGCAGAGGTTAAAAAAAAAGTGTAATTCTGTATTTGGAGCACAAAGCTTTGAACTTGCAGGAGGCCACTAACTGCGGCCATAGAAACAGCTGAAGCATGGAGGACAGAGAGAGGTGAAACGGAGAGATGACAGAGGCCGTCCTTGGTACTGCGCCCTCTTTCATGGCGCTCTGTTATTCTTATCCTTCTGCTTGCCCACAGCAATGCAATAATTCACTCTGCTCTCAGTGTCACTGTGGCGATAAGACAGAGAAAAACTCCACACACACAGATTATCCACACACCATCTCCACTGCAATAGAGATGGGTGTACAATTGCAAACAAGCAGGCCTGAATAATGAAACAGGCATGAAATATAAAACAGAGTGGGGGAATGTCGACCCTGCAGTGGCACTGCAGACACCAACACTAACACATGGTGAGGAGAGAGTAGGCTACTGTATTTTATCAGCAACATGACAGCGACACCCTGTATTACAGTACATGTGATATATACTGGTGGAGCTATGTGTATGCAGACGTCCTGGACTGAACTGATGATCACATGCAGTGCGTTTCCAACAAACTAAACTGTAATCTTTCATTTCATATAGTAGGTGGACACAAACAGAATATGGTATAAAATATTAATTTAAATTATTGTGGGACCAGTTCAGCTTTGGAGAAAAAATGATCTCAAGTTAAGTCACGTATTTTTGCTAAATATAGAAAATCCAGAGAAGCATAAAAAAAAACTACAAGTGGGTTTTTTTTGTATGTTTCTCCGTGTGTGTTCGTGCTCCTGTGCGTTTCAAATCCCAATAGAGACTTTAAACTGAGTGCACACCAGTCAATGGGGGCTCGAGTTACTCGTGGGTTCAAAATTGAGGTGCCCACAGGTCCAGACTGCTTTATAGTGTTTAAGGCTTGGTTATACTGCCCAGGTTAAAATTAGGTTAGGGCTGGAGTTGAGGTAAGGGTTAAGGACAGAGATTTAATTGTGATGGTTAAGGTGAGCGTAAGGGCTAATGCATCATGTCAATGACTTGTCCCCACAGGGATATTAAGAGAAGCATGTGTTTGTGAGGGACAGACGAGTATTGTCTTTGGCATGCTGGTCTCACATCAATTTTTCATGTGCTGCTTTCAGCTGGGTCCTTAATACTGTTTGTAGATCTTATCGTTAGAGTCCTGCTGCAAAACGCTACCAGAAATACATTAGTATATATTGATTGGTATTTTATCATATGAGCTTTATATGTCTATTATTAGCGTGGTCTGTTTGTTGGTGCTGCATTATTGGACATCCCGTTTTGAAAATGATGTCATTGTCAGTTTCAGTGGAAATGGTTCATTATTGTAACAATTGTGTCATTTCAAAATCAATTAATTGAAACGCTCTCAAATGCATCAATTCAATTAGCTAATGTCAAATGACACACTGCTTTAGCGTAAAAATGAGAAGTTGTAATACGTTTCTAGATATGTGCACTTGCATGTGTACACGTGTTGCATCCATGATCGTCAGACATGTCAGACGAGGTAAAGGCATCAGATTAATCCTGTCAGATGATGATACCCAGAGTGGCAAATATGGCTGCCAGCAACTACAGAGTCAGACATCACGAGTGCAGACATAGACAGTCTGTAGGTTTGAAATCACAGATGGCGTGATAAATGAGACAGCTGGGGAGATGGTTTTGGACACACAGCTGGCGTAGGTTTAGTCCACACCTCGCTGTTGTTGTAGTCCCTACACATGCAGTTCTTATATGGGGGGACAAATGCCGCCACTCACTTATGCAACGCCGCGTTCTGATGTCTTTATCATGCAGCGCGAAGCAACACAACATCCCTCAGTACGCTCAGCAAGCAAGGGCACTTCCTGCTATTCAAAGGCACCCAGCGCTGAGCGGCAATAATAAGCCCATCCACATCAAGGGGAATAATGAAAGCCCAGTCTCCCCGACTGGCAAAACAACAGGAAGCCCCTGCAGAAGGGGGGATGATAAGTCCTGCATGGCATCAAAAATTTAAATGGGCCACCACCATGTTATGTCATATTTTTCACGGGCAAATGCACAATCCAGCGGGCTCTTTTGTTTGTGGTATGCGTTTGTGGTATGCGTTTGTGGTATACATATATATATACATATATATATATATATATATATATATATAGTATGAGGGAAGAACACGAGCAGTCCTGATAAAGGGAGAGGATGAAACGGTAGATTTCTCTCAGGTGGGAGCAACGTGAAGGACTAAGGTGGGCAACGTGGGCTGTGAGACGATGTGGATAAACGGAGACGCGGGGACTTGAGAAACAGGAGGAGGAGGATGGGAGGAAGAGAGGGGATGGAGTGGTGGAGACTCATTAGCCTACGCAGGGCTGGTACATTAAACCTTCTCTCTGCTATCTCACCCCTTTTGTTCTCTCGAAATATCTGAGTGGGTGGAGAGAGAGCGAGAGAGAGAGAGAGAGAGAGAGGGAGAGAGAGAGAGAAGGAAGGAACAGTTACAGTAAGTGAATTGATGACAGAGTGAGGGGGAGAGAAAAGGAACAGGAGTGACAGAGGAAGCAGATGACTCGCGAGCCGCATGGTATCTTTAGAAATCCTCACACGCGTTACCAACAGGGCCATTAGGGCTCCTAATTATCATTTCCCAAACAGTTGCTTCTTTGATACGTACTCTGCTGAGGAGAAACACAGCAGTTTGACGTGAACATCGGTGCTGCACAGCAGCACGGGAAACTAGCTATCACCACAAATTCAAATATATACATTAAGATATGACATCAGAGGCAATGCTCTGATGTCATCATGGTTACATATTTCCAGGAAATACCGGACTTATTAAACTCCAGGGGGAAAAATAGGCAGTGGGCTGAAAATCACCCAGCAAATGACAAATATGACACCAGGGACTGATTTGCAAAAGAAAATGAAGGTGATTACTGGAATGATCACCCGCATATTATCTGTGATTAATAAAAATCACACCTCAGATAAGGATCAATTCATCAATATGCTGACAAAATAAAAAATGAATGGGTCTGCCTTTAATGACTGGACAGATATATCAGAGAGAAGGGGGTATTCATTGTATAAATTTAAGATTATTTTATCATTTTGCAGGGGTCAAGGAAGCAAATTGGGAAACTAATGGGCTGATTAGACAACAGTTTAACTAATCTGAAGGCTACAGCGTTAACCCTTTCCCAGGTCCACCTTGACCTACATACCTGTCTGACTGCACTGTTTTACCTTTAAATTGAAAAACAATGTGATTGTTCACAACTTGTCCGATTTTCTGATCATTAATGTTTCTTGCTCCTTCATTCATTTTTTAGAAATAGCATCATGTTGCCAGTAGGGGGTCCGACAATTCCGAAAACCGAGACTGAACCCGCAATGCAAAAGTCCACAATCACAGGTCGATGTACCGCACGTCACTATCCACAAACACACTTCATCACCACATCGTTTAAGTGATGTGACATGTTTTTATTCCGTTATGCACATATGACAAGAAGAACAGAATCAACATCAATATTTCACTTCTGACTTTCAGCCGCTCTTGCCTCAGATTTATTTTCAGCGTCGACAGTCACGCACACTCCCTGTTCAAGGTGTGGCACAATGTCGACGACACACCGACCTCTGAGGAAGTCCACTACCTGGGTCAAGGTGACGCCAGTGGCCACAACACAGCAGAGAGATCCGTCACAGTCAGAGTCTGACGCATGCTGCTGACACCAGTCACAGAAACAGACACACAACACTGCTGTTAAATCACATACCTGAGCCCTACACACTGAGACGCCTACACAGGAGTTTCCTGAAACACAGAGATGCTCAGACCTGCACTGTCAATAACTTACATTCTGACAAATAATTACCAGCTATTTCTTGGCTGGATCCTTAGTAATAATAGCTTTTATTTTCCATTCACCAGTTCCACCACTCCTCTTATTCACAGCTGAGATCCTGGCATTTACAGCCATTCAAACCATCCATCCATCCATCCATCCATCCATCCATCCATCCATCCATCCATCCATCCATCCATCCATCCGTTCTCCCGCCCCGATTCATCCGGCTCACCTCTGTCAGCTGAGTGCCTTGTCCGTCCTGGCAATAATAAAAATCCCGCCGCATAGTAAAGGAGATCATAACAAGAGGAGGAGACTGTCGGGGCACGGAGAGGAAAGAGAACAACATGGGTGGAGGACAAAAGAGAGAGTGGGGGAACAGAAGGGAGAAGAGGGAGAGACGTACAGACAGGCAGAGAGCTCTCCACAGTGTGAGCAGCGAGGAAGGGCGAGCGCCAGGTGTCGGTACGCATACACTCACCGAGTCGAGCACGCACACACACACACACACGCACTCTCTCTCTCTCTCTCACACACACACACACACACTCAGACAGGCAACTCTTTCTCACTCCCCCCACGCCCCCCTTCTTCCACCTCCTCCTCCTCCTCTGGCTCCCTGGCAGCAGTAACTCTCCCTCTCCATCTTCCTCCTCCTCTCTCTCCTCCTTCAACAAGGGCAGAAGTCCTTAACTCTTTCTGAGCCAGCTGATCTCAGACATCAACATGTGTTCTTCCTTTCAACCTGTCCCCAACAGTGAATTATTCTTATAGCAAAGTCACAATTATCCGCTTTCAAAAACACCAACTATTATGTGTTGCCCAATTGTTTTGGCCATTTGGGGGCAGCAGAAACAAAGTGTAAGCACGACCCTACACAACATTATCACTTAGGTGAGAGTTTACATGGTGGACAGCTGCCTTCATCAGACATGGAGCTGCAGAGCGGTCATTTGCAGATAACACACTGTCTTCACAGACTGTTCACCGGCTAAAGTCAATTATGTCCAGGAATTTTGAGGCAAGCATCAAAAAAACCCCAGCGTTATGGGCCCTACATGCAAATAACCAATTTGCGTTGCCACCACTGGTGAGGTTATACTTTTGTTCCCTTTAAAAGTAAATGTCAAGTAGAGAGTTGAGCCAAATGTCAAGTCTAGTTAATACAACATCGCCACTAAGGGCACATGATGACATCATATGAATATGTGGAGAGACATCAGTAAAACATGCATGTTCCCAGATAAGTGGTATCTTTCTGTGAATATATTTGTTTTAGTCAACACATATTCAGTCAACACAATTGGCAATTTGGATGAAAGATGTACTTTTCTGCTCACATGCTGATTGGAGGAGTAACTACTCGACATTTTACTGGGAAATGGCCATAAAGGGAAAGCAGGGAAGTGAGTAGGAGACGTACAAGGAAAGGGAATGGACGCATGGAGACTGAGTGAACGGGAGTGACGTTATGATCAGAGAGCGGAGGACAGGTCAGACCAACTCTTCCTTACCCACACATGGAGCTGCCCACTCCCCACTGCTACAACTGGACAGCGTGGTTCCCTTCACAAAAGAGCTGCATGAGACCGACTCAGCCACAGACTCCGGCAATGGTCTCCATTTAAATGTCACTGGACTTCTACAAGACGAGGGAAATTACTCAGGTCATTGTGGGAGCAGCCATCCACCGGCATTGCCAATGCCGGTGTCAGTGGGATACCCAGGACCCTGCTGTGGGCAGTGCTGGTGCCAGAAGAACAAATCTCCCATGAACTCCACTGATTGCAGACATGCATCAGGTCAGAAATACTGATTTATGGTAGCAATCAATCCAGAACTGCTGAAACAGAGAGGAAGACTGGTGGGTGAGACATGATTCACGCCATCTTTCACACATCTGAGTGCACTATAGCAAAAAATCCATAAGAGGATGTACTTCACGGTGCTTATTGGGAAAATGGCGACGCAAACAATGTGCAGCCGAGTGCCACTGGCAGCAGTGAGTGCCAGCTATTACAGCGACGAACGCACTCGACAGGACTGTGTTTTTAACTCACCACTTAGCCATGACTGCATACTGTCTTTACAGCTTTTCTATAAAGTGGTGACTACATGAGGATCAGTCATACAGTATATGAAAGAAAGATGTATTTTGGACTTAACTGAGACAACACAATGTTGATCGGATTGTGATGCTATGGGCCAAACCACTTCAGGCTGGTCGGGGATGTTATGAGACACAGTGCAAAACGCATTGTCATTCAAGGCAAGTGTTCAGTGGTTGAGGTCGAGGCCAATCAAACAGCAGGAAAACAGAGGAGGGCAGCTGTCTGCAAAAAATAAATCAAGGTCAAGTCCCCAGACTGCTGCAGACGATGCAGTTGTTTTTGTTTTGGGTTTTTTGTGACGAATCATAAAAATACAGTTTTATAGCTGTCGACTTTCTATAATTGGCTAATATTGCCTATATAACTACAACCTAACATGTGATTGTACCTCAGATCAACATTTGCTGTTGCTTTCTCTCTGTTGGTCCCTCACTGCAAACAAAAAAAAAAGATCTTATCAGCTTTACTTTAATTTAATAAAGGTTATATGGTAATAAACCTGCTCGATGGTGGAGAACAAGCCTTGTACAGCAGGAACATGGAGTTCAAAAAGGGTAAAGTTGTTGTTTTGTGTGTAGAAGACAGAGAAACGATGGTAGACGAGACTTTGAGGAGGAGTTTGAGGAGGACTTTGAGGAGGACGTTGAGGAGGACTTTCAGTGGAGGCACATGGGCGGCACCATGTTTCACCACTGAACCATCACGATGGGCCTGTAAGTGCCTTCCACACTCTGTGAGATGGAAGAGTGCCACTGCTGACACTCTGGGCCCATCGCCTCTCAGCCTCCAACCCTCTCCACGGCTCGTCTGAATTGTCTTTGACCTTCAGCTCACTTTTACTTTTGCTCCGGCTTTGTTACTATAGCGACACAGTGACGAGGCCATAGGTGCCGATGAGGCTGGCAGGTTCGGGAGCCGTGTCGCCCACCCAATCGACACTAGTTACACTGTCTCTGACCCAAACATGGAAGGCTGATGTGGCCACAGGCAAGTTACTGATGAGGTCTTCCTACCTGAGGGCCCCTCACAAAGCGACTAATGAAACCTAACAGACCAACTCCACACAGAGGGGCGGTTCTTTAACTGACTTTGGAGCACTAATGGATTTTCAGGGGCGATGAGGAAATGATACGAGACAAAGGGGGAAGAGTCCAACTCAGGAGCCAAAACGGTTCGATTGAGAAATGTGACTCTGGCAGACAGAGCAGGTTCGGCTGCTCGGTCTCCACTGTGTAAAGCGCAACTCAAATTAATGTCTGAAGGACAAAAGCTAAATGACAGGCTACTGTAAAGCACAAGGAGGCGGTAGACATCAGACTGTTGTCCTTAGTAACCAAAGGTCAAAGCTCCTCCCGACAAATGACTTGCACATCTCCTTCCTGTCTTTACACGTCATCGCAATGTTTACATCATGATCAGACGTCATGTCAGATGAAAACAAATCGAGGAGAGTAGACAGGATCGGTCAATGACATGAATCTTTCTTCTATTATTATTCTGAAAATTGAACAGTTTGCTATTTTAGCTTTGTTAGGTGTTAAAAAAAAATCAGGCATATGAAGTTTGGCAGGAATCTTTGTGAAATATTCATATTCATCAACTGAGAAAATAACTGCCTGCTTGATTAATAATTACAAGCCATTAAATAAGGAATTCAGTCAACTTGCCTGTTAACAGGACCTGGTTCACTCAAGTCACTCCATTCATTTTTTCCCCCTCCCCCAGGTTCATTAATACAGGAAGGAAGGGCACATTCTGTGGAGCAGTAGGTGACAATCTGTCGCACTGTGGAGATCTGCCAGAATCAGCACATGTAAAACTGCTGCTGCTCCTGAAGACTATTCCATCTATCTGATTATACTCTACTGGGCAGAATGAGTCATTTCTGCATAGTCACTCATGTTCCCCAGATCCTCCATAGGTGACTTTACTTGAGCAGCAATATGCTGCATATTTACTGCAGACATTTGCAGCATCTGCACATACAGTTTTTTAATCCATTGCATTTAATTATATTATATTATTAATATGCATAACAAGTGTATGCTATAACACTAGCTGCATGGAGCATCTGAGAGTCACGGTTCTGACACAACAGTGGCTTTAACTGCAGTTTAAAAACTGCGTTTACACTGCATATGGCCTGGCTACCTCGAGTCCCTCCTTAGTGCTCGATGCATGTTTGCTGATCTGATGATCTTTAATTAGATTTCAGCACCACTGTGGGAAATGAGCCATCAATTAGAGTGCTGTGGTTGGGTCGGGGTGGGGTGGATTTGATTCCTGTCAAGCACCTGCTGCCATCAGACTTGTTGACTTACTGGAAGGTGTGTTAGAAAATGAGTCAGAGCAAAGGTGCATTTGAAATCGTGTTCACTCGGCACTATTCCCCCAATAAAATGACTGACAATTGGTAAACACATTATTATGAGCGTTACAGTACAAGATGCCTTTTTGTCCCATTTCATTCTGTTCGTCACCTTTTATGATGTGAAAAGGTTCAGTCCGGATTAATGCTCAGAACCTGTTATTTGGTGAATTTGCTGCTGTGAACGGCAGCGCAGATGAATAAAGCATTAGGTGCACTGAACCGTGACTCGCATTTCTATTCGCTTTTACCACATGGGTCCATGTGGTGCTGATGATGCAGGACGACAAGGGCTGATGTGAAAATGGGTCTCGTAGGACAAAACAGTAAATGCTGGTGTATCAATAGCCAACTGTATTTGTGATCATGTTGTAAAAAAAAAATGTCAAGCCGTTATTCTAAAACACTGCAAGGGATGTTTTTTTTTATTTACTGGACAGAGAGGGAAAAAAAATCATTCCTCTTTTGTCGAGGCAGAATGTAATCCTGAATCCCTGAAAGGGTGTGAGACTATCTGCTGTCGCAAGTAAACACTGACGTCAGTAGCTGGACTGAGAAGAATGACATCAAGTTAGTGACTGAATCAACTCCTAGCCTGAGGGCAAAAAAACTGGTTACACAATGCAGTTTACAGAAGATAACACTGTATTCCCGGAGTGTAACATGATAGATGTGTACGTCTGCATCATCATCATCACAATCACAGCATCTTATCAGTGTCATTCAGCTGAAAAAAGACCAGTCAACAGGTTAGTAAGTAGGGGAGAACCTGGAGACAGACTCACCACTGCTGCGACTCTTGCGGTTGGCCTTCCCCCCCGTCAGCAGCATCTTCAAGCTGTTCCTGAACATGACTGCAACAGCTCCCTGGACCAGACTACAGACAAATCTGTTGCGAAGACAAAAGACAATAAATATTTCCTATTTCTTCACCCCCAAACAAGCTGCATACCACATACCACATGAACAACATCAATCCTGAGTTAAAAGTATTATCAGAGCAATAAAAATAATGTAGCATGGTCAGTGCAAACTGCTTTAGTGTCTGCGTGTGCAATGTTATTACAGATACTCTATCTATCTATCTATCTATCTATCTATCTATCTATCTATCTATCTATCTATCTATCTATCTATCTATCTATCGATCGATCGATCGATCGATCGATCGATATAGTTTCCTTCCAAAATCAACATTATCTACAGGATACTATACAACAAAAAACTCCCACCTTTGTTTTGAGTGAATTTGCAAGTAATGGTAAGTAATTAAGTCAGTAATTTTCCTGACAATTTCATTCAAGACCATGTTGCACAAACCCTAACCCCAATTAAAGTCTTGCAAGCAAAGCTACGAGTAGAAAATTCTAATGAACCAGAATTCAACCACAGGTGAGTCTAATTATTCATTAGACACATGTCCAGCATGATGTTGGAAATTGAACTTGTGCTCCGTGCTTGGCTTTCACAGGGGGTGTACTCATACTATATGCTGAGCACTGTGTGTGTGTGTGTGTGTGTGTGTATACATATATACACACAGTATATCAATCAATCAAATTCAATCAAATTTTATTTGTATAGCCCATATTCACAAATTGCAATTTGCCTCACAGGGCATAGGACATAGTATATATACAGTGAATATATACAGTATACAATATATACTGTATATATTCACATTTATACAGTAAACACATACCTGTCTTGCCACTATTTTCTTGCCAACAAAATATAATAATAATAATAAGTAATGGGCTTCAGTAGCAGTAGCAGTATGTAAGAATCATGGTGTCAGGTATGTATGGGTAATCTAATAACAGTTGACACCACTTACCATTCCACAGGCTTGGTCAGAGCCGAGGTAAATAAGGATTATAGCATTTTCATCATTCTGTCTGTTACGTGGGTTCATACATGAAACGCTGAGTTTGAATCACAGGAGTTCAGCTGCACATGAAAAACTGAATCATAAGAGAGGTCCACAATAACAACGGCACAGCATCACGAAGCCTCAGGGACGGATTCTGCCTAACAAAGAATGAGCCCTGCAGTGTCTGAGCTGGCCTTCCGGGAAAGGCTGACGATTTTCCTTGTAATGTCTGGCACAGACTCTGGGGCAATGACTCTCTGCTGGTGCACAGAGAACTTAAAGACTGTGTGAGATTGTGTTAAAAGCCTCCTACAGGGTTTTCTATTATACATGTCTAACCAGAGTGGAGCCCGTGAGTCAACTAATGCAACAGGTAATGACACAAGACATGAGACACAAACAATCTTATGATCATATCCCATCATATCCTGCAAATGCTAAAGGTTCATTTTCCACTGTTTTCTCACTCTAGTGTTAAATTAGACAATGTATGATACTGGGAATAATGATGTTATAGAAACTATTTGGAATTATTATGTCAAAAGCTAAATGACTGGGTTAGTAGCACTATTAGCAAAGGCTGATGCAAACCTTATAGTTGAAATAATCCAGATTTCTTACAATACAAGTTTTTAATCTTATTGTTAATTACCAATAAAAAATAACAATTCGGTATATTTCACAGCTTTCCCTGTGACAAGATGTCCACAGTGGCAAAAAGAGTGTCAGGTGCCAGTGGGTCAGTCTCGTCTCCAGAGGTGCAGCCGAGGTCGTGCAGGGGCGCCAGCGCACGTATCCGCAACGTCACCGATGCATAAAATATGAGCAGGGGCCCGCTTATTATGTACGGGCGGTTTTGCCCGCAGGCCGGCAGGTACTCTGTTATTATAATACTAAATCAAAATCTCCAAAGGCCATGCAGCTCTCCACAGTGCAGCGTGAAGGGTTCGGGATGAAATACAGGACTTCACGGTGCAGCCCAATAAATCTGGGTCCATATGTGCAAATACTATAGAGCAGGAAGCAGCGAGAGATACGTCTGTCGGCTTCAATCAGTGGCTGAGACCTAACAGGACAGAGTAGGCAAGCGTGCACGCAGCCATACACGGGCTCGCAGGTTGCCACAGAGACAGGCCGCCACGTCGGAATGTGCCCGCGCGTGCGGCTGAGGCAATGTTGCATCTGAGGGTGTAAGCGCACACATCTCTCAGTCCCACTCTCTCTGACCCTGTGTACCGGCCTCTGTGAAGGGAAGCCAACAAGCAGCATGCTCTCACAGATAATGTGCGTCAGCGGATGCAGCCCATCTCGGGCATAATGCTCCTCCAGTGTGTCAGAGGAACCACTTAAAGGCACATTCACCAGGCCACTTCCATCTGCGCTGGTCACCCTGTTCGTTCTGATGAAAAATACAGCGCAGGCAGCTGAATTAAAAAGACAAGGTGTCCGATTTGCTTTTCTAAGCTCAGCAGGAACAAGTGTGAAAGGATTTGGTGCGGCTCTACCTGGCTACGCCTCCAGCGGGAAGATCTGCATGTAAAACTGCTTTGTCACCGTGTTGTCAACGTTGAGAAACCAGAGCTGATTATTAAGGGATAAGAGGTTGAATTCTCCTCATGCTGAAGACCTCCTGCAGAATGAAATAAATTTTTCATCAGTGGGCCTCGTCCACGTTTCTTAAATATAAAGGAATCCAGCTGGCAGCAGGTGCAGACAGCCCCTCAGAGTCTGGACAGAGAACCACCATAATACTCCATTAATTACATCTGATTTCCAATCAATAAGGCCTCCCTTAATGGGGCCACCGGTGGCAAAGGCCAGTGCTGCAGGGCACGCAATGGGATTTATCTCATGTTACCCCTTGGCTCCTAATGCAAACTCATTGGAGAGGAAACCACACACACACACACACAAGAAGACATGCAGAATTACAGAGGACTCACATTTCCCACAGGCGTGCTCTTGTTGTGATTACCTGTATCACACACGTCACAGCAGCCGCAAAGCAAATGGCACATCAGAAAAAAATGCCAGATCTCTCCGAGAGGTGAATGACAAAAGGAAATTTCAGAGCGGAATCGAATTTCCTCTAAAAGCCATCGTAAGGCACTGTCCTCAAATGGGTAATTAGGATTCGCCCATGGAGGAGACACAGCTCAATTTTACTCAAACACAATCCCTTAGCAGCATGATGAGGCATCGGCGGTCTGAAGATGACAAATGGACTTTCCCCTGAGGGGCACACGTTTCTTGGAGCAATTACAGTGGAATCCAGCGGCCTGACATGGGAAACGTGAACGTCAGACCTTAATCAAATAAGAAGAGTGGCGGAGGAAGAAGCACCGCAGTGGAACTGCAGCCAAGTCATCCGCAAGCCACTGATTTCCTTCATTTGTTTCCATACACATTCCTGCTGTCAGGGCAGAGGGAGGAGGAGGAGAGGTGAGGGGGTTCGCGTTGAGCGGCAGATAAAGCAGACAGACGTGTTCATTAACACACAATCCTGCCGCAGAAGTGCGTCTCTGAGTGCAGCGGGGTGGGGGTGGGGGTGGGGGGTTTCAGCCCGTCGGTCTCCTCCAGCATCTCACCACTGCAGCCTCAGACAGGGATAAATCTCGCTCCCATCTCCAGTTCTGAGGACGGCTGGGGGAGCCGCGCGCCATAAATCACACCCATATCAATAAGGGGAAGTGTCAGTGCTCGACGCACAAGGTGAGAGTGGTGCAGCGGCGATGCAGAAACCACTTAAGATTGCTGGTAACAAAGTTTTGCTCCTGCCCTGTGGTCGATTATTTATGAAACGAGATGAATGTCCCTGCACCCGTTGCTTCGCAGGGCAGGCGGGTGATAGCTGTATTATGACGCACCAGGCATGGGTAAGATCAGTTACAGATGAGACGGCTGGTCCCAGAGGGGGGTGAGATCGCTATCTGACATCTCCTCAGCTCTTTATTAAGAGTTCTTCATGGGACAGAAGGTGCTCACGCCTGACATGAACGTGCATCCTGGGAGAGCCAATCACAAGTGCTTGAGAGACCTGATGTGGTTCCGGCTGCATGTGGCTACGAAGCAATGCTTACTGTATATGAATATCTCCTGGGCCACACTGAGGGGCCGCCTCATCAACTGACGTCCTCGCATAATGAACCAAGAGTTTCCAATAAACCGATTTACATAATCAACACTAACTGTGAAACTGTGTGCAGTGCTCTGCTTTTTCCCAAAGACGCAGTCACATGTCACATGTGTCCCTCTACGTGTTGAGAGAGGAAGTTCGACCCAGCCACTAGTGGTCACTGTAGAGGCATGTGGGGGCGGCCTGCGTTGCCAGTTGTGCCCCAGTTGCAGCCTCGCTCCCCGCTGACACGTGGGCTGACCTTACTGTCAGCACACCATCTGTGACCTCAAACCCAAAGTGTTCCATGCTAATAAGCAAGGACAACATTTGTCCCGGGGTCACGTATGTAGCTTCCTTTTATTCTACTCCATACTGCTCAGGCAAAGTCGGGCCTGGTGTCTCTTCACCGACACACAAACACGGCCCACATAAAGCCCAGTGAATTATTATGTGCTTTGGTTGTGTCATTTCCCAGTGGGGAAACAGAAGTCCTCCTACACAGGCCAACTGGCACACAGTTTCATTACCACATCTATGCCCAGTTTCAACCAACAGACCGACCTCTCTCTCTCTCTCTCTCTCTCTGGCTCTCCTTTAAATCTATTCAAAAAGGAAACGACGGCAATAGCCTGTCAACCTTTATCAGAGTCAAGCGAGGCAAATGAAAAGGGACATAATTTATTGTCTTTGTTTTCCCCTGTTTGTGTTAGAGGATGTCTCGGCAGGACCAAATCATGGGATGAGACACTGTGAGGCAGGTAGAAAAATCTGTGAGTAAATCACCTCAATGCACAAAATCTATTTATTATCTCAAAGCGGCTGTGCGTTTCTTTTTTGTGTTTTTTTTTTAAAGGTCAGTTATGTTCTTCGTTTCAGTGGCAGCGAGTGCCGTGGCAGGCATTTTGGCAGTGATTAATGAAAAGGCATTTTTCACCGCAGAGACCAAAACAGACATCGGCAACACAACTCTGATTTGTGTGAACAGTAACGCACATATGAGTCGTAGAAAGTAGAGTAAGGAGAAAAAGAAGCAACAGCCTCAGTGGGATGATAAAGCAGTGCGACTGTCCGACCCATGTAACGTTACTGTTAGTGAATTGTATGCGGGTCCGACATGTTGGAGTTTTTTCAAAAGTTTACCGTTTACTGAGAAATGGCGCCACCTGATGAAGCTAAAGGTCAAACGCTGAGTTGAATAATGGATCTGGTGAGAGAGAGAGAGAGAGAGAGGGATGGCTGAATACGACAGTTTGATTAAAGCCACTGACTGCTGCTTCCAGTCCTCCATCCTGCCCCTTCATTCACAGACCTCAGTGCTACCCCTGCTGGCCGTTCGGAAGAGCTGCTGCACCACTGGCACGCTGAGCAAGAGGAGCCAGGAGTTATTTTAACCAAACGATAAATCTCAACCTAATAGAAAATCATAGCCTTTCATCTTTGTTGCTGACATATGACGCCGAGGTGTCCATCACAGCGCCTGTTCCAGAGACGGAGACATTTGTTTTTGCATAAATCCCCTCGGAGGCTCCCATTTGTATGCCTCCGCCGCCCTGAACCTGTTCAAACAAACAGGGCCGAGCCTCGGGAAGAAGAGCGGCTCGGTGTTTGACAGGCAGCTTAAGAGGGCACGTACGGCCATGGCACGTGATGGGAAGGTCGTTCTGCAGAAAGCCAGGTAATCAAAACTGGCAGAGGCGCACATTTGAATTGAGATGGGGGCATTTGAAATCAGTTGGCGTCCCTGGTCCGTGCAGGCGATGAAATTAAATTTTCAGAATTTAACAGGATGTGCACTTGTAGCACCTCCAGGTCTTGTTCACTCCTCATTTGCTTGTTAACTGTATATTATATTTGTGCCGGACTTGTGTTTCCTTGTGTACTTGTTAAGCAGTCTGGGACTGTATTGGCTATAGTCACATTACATGAGACAACAGGGTACTGAAAACTGTTAAAAACTAAAAATACTAAAAATTGTTGGCATGAACCTTCCACTGCAGGTCCTCACTGGCTGGTCCAAAGAAGAAACCAGTGACAACATGCATTACCTGAAGTAGTACCAACGTTGAATTAGTACTAATACTTACTTTGTCAAGTGGTTTTTGATAATTAGGCTGAAAATGTTTTCAAGATGCTTGAAACCACAAAAACACTGAAAAACATGTGGTGGGTCATGACACAGTATTTATGTGTCGCCAATAATGGTCAATTGAGTTAAGGTGTCCCTAATTCAACAACTGGAATTAAGGACAACAAACATAATGCTGGCTGTTATTCCCCACTTGTCACATCCACTGTGATCCGGTGTAGAGTAAAACTTCTAAAAGTGTAATATCAGTGAATAACAGCATCACACTGCAGATTACAGTATAAAATACTGGCGAGAACATTCCCACATGTCATGTCCTGGCTCAACTGTAACATGGGTCCAGCGCCAGCCTGCAGCTGCACACAAGTGTCACTTCTCTCTGCCCGACAAACCCAGCTCCCAAATGAAACCCAAATGGACGGATTCGGCCACTTCAAGGAAATAACTAAACAACCAACTGGCACAAACTCCCACCGGCTCTTATTTAAATCAATGTGCGCATCCCAGTTAAATTCGTTTTCTTAAATTGCTTGACCGTGTGCTACTTTGCCCAAGGCCTACTGGGAGCTTGTAGTAGTTTTATCAGGCTCTGCTGCTCACAGATACAGAGTGTTGGACTTCCACGCCTGCAGCTATTGTGTATCAAGTGCAACTGAGTGGCTGACAGACTTAGCATGGCTTCTAAGTGGTGTAGAACCATGAGGGGACTCTCTTTAGGGAAAAAGCCTCCATCTCAAATAAACTTAAACCAAAGTGTAATAGGGAAGCGACACTGCAGCGGTTTGGGCTGTGCTTGAATAGTGAAAACACAAATTGAAACAAATCAAAGTTTCAACCGTGGTTTGAAATAGTGCTTGCCACACCACTTCCACTTGCAGAGCTCGGCTGCTTCGACTCGCACTACAGCTTGCGGCGACAAAATAAAGGAGCAATAGTGTCTTGACTTTACACTGCATCAATGCATCTAACCAATCGCAGATTTTTTTTAAAAATGCAATAAAGTTCAACGACAGCAATGGCAGTCTTGGTTGTATTCTTACCCGCAGTGTAATTTTTGCATTGTAAAATAAATAGCACTTGACTTTATTCAAATGAACAAGGGCATAACATCTGCAAGATGGTTCCTGTTTTTTTATTATCATTATTATTCCCACTGTCACCGTGTGTTGGCTCATTGCGGGAACACTTTGGTTGTTTTCAATAACACTGTACATAAAGTGCTTTGGTTTTATTGTAGATGCATTGTAGTGCTACACAAATAAAATTCAATTGAGCTGAATCGCGAGGTGCAATTTGGTCTAATACAGATGGAAAATCTTTGGGATACTGAGCTGACACGTTTACACCTTGTCACTTTGTTTCCATTTAACTGCAGGAGCAGTTTCCTACTATATGTGTGCGTGGCAGAAACATCATGATGTGGCTGATAGACAATATTTGTCTCTTCTATTGTATTTATGAGAATAGACAGTGCCTGTGACATCAAGAAAACCATGAACCTGGCGCATCTCAAAGCCATGAGCAGAGATCCATCAGATATTGAGAGAATGGATATCGAGACTAAACCACAAGACGAAAAAACAGACTGGTAAAGGAGGAGAGAAGGAACCCGAGCGGGTTAGATGTGTCAAAAGGTAACCATAATGACCGTAACGACATGTGGTCCTGGCCAAATGAGGTTCTGCCCTCAGCTGTGCCTGTCTGCACTTACATAACCCTGAAGAGCAGGTCCAATTGTCAAGTGATTGTTGACGTTCCCCTCGATTGTGTTCCTGTCTGGGGAAATACGACAGTGAATCACACTGGGCTCGGTTTCAGCAGAGCAGAAGCACATTGAGGAAGCAGATGAATCTGTCCCCCATGAATTATACATTGTTCCCTCCCTGTAGTACCGTGCACACCATCACCACCACCACCACGCTCACATTCACTCGGTGAAGAACTTCTTTGTCCACTGTGAATCAGCAGCACCTCTCTGATCTCCCTTCATCTCCTCCGCAGACACGTTCGGCAGGAGGTGTGCAGCCTTTTGCATGCAAATGACTTAATGTAACAGTGAAAGGCGGCGCTGTCCGGTTCCAGGAAGAAACGGATCTAGGTCTAGAACCCAGTGCAGCTTTGTCAGTACGATTAAGATAAGTAATTTTCTTTTTTCTCAAAAGTGTGTTAAGATGTGAAAATGTGCTTTTTTCCCCAATCGTATTTCAGAGCCAGCAACACAATACCACAGAGGAGACACACATCAGTGCATCTCACAAGTACAAAGATACCTTCAGGGGGGAGTATCTGGATACAAAGGATGGAGGGGGAGAGTGGGCGGGAGAGAAAACGTCTTAAATGACTTGCTCTTCCAGTTCGACCCGCCGCCAGACTGCTGACAGTCTGGACTGATGTTTGATTGAAAGCGCAGACAGGACCAAAGGAAACAGAGATCTAATTAGCGCATTAGCTCGCCACTGACCTCTGATGGCAATTTGATGACCACCAATAAATGTCTGCTAGACTCCAGTCGCTATCGTACCACATGTCACTCAAGCAGCTCGGGCACAGAGTGACGGAGTTTACTCCTCCACGCATCTGCAGCGCTGTCACGAGTAAAACATACTATACAACATATGATATTATCAATAATATGTCGTCGTGTAGAGCTGTTGGTGATCGCACGTTGGATTTTCAGCAGCGATGCATTTAAGCGGCGAGATACTTATCATGAGTCATTTTGTTAAGTGACATGATTGTTTTCAAGACAAATGACATTCTTTATCCTGCGTTATTATGAGTAATTTAAAGTGTTGAGTTGATGAGACGTTGGTGTGAAAATGAATGAACTCTACATACTAAAAAGGGCACATTCATTCTCTCTGGCCCTTATTCATTTCATTTAAACACGGCATTGGCTTCACAGCAGGAGCTTCTTCATCTTCTCCTAGGTGATAATGGCTGCACATCTGTCACACAGGGGAGCCACTATATATCCTCAAGATAGCACCAATCTATGTGTGTGTGTCCTCATGCACGAGACACAGACATGTCAGATGGGGGGGGGTGATTAAAGTAGCAAAAAGAGGCCGCTCTTCCCTGCCTTTAAAAAACTAATCGAGTGAGGGCGTAGAGATATTATGGAGATGGAAACGTGCAGGGTCACTGCCGTGCTGAAGGTCACAGGCCGACAGATGAGCACGCCTTCATCAGGCCTCCTGCCATCCGCATTGGCAGGCTGTGACGGGCTGTGCCAACATCAGCGAATGAAAAGGAACTAGGTTCTATCAGTCTCCTGAGACAGACGCCGTCAGCCTTATGCACAGCACCTACAGCGAGTGGAGACAGTGCAGCGACTGTGCCTGCGGGGAAGGATTGTGGAGATGGAGTGAAAGACGACGGGATAAATAACCCTCGAAATCCTTCAATGGTCGTGTTGGATCGAAACGCTGGCACACAAGGCTGCATATTAAATCAATGATGAGCTCTCGAGACAATGCAAAGACAGCTAATGGAGTTTATATGAGGTCAAATGCAGGTGACATCACAATCTTCTTGTTACACCACATCACTGGAAAACATTCAACATAATGATTTGGGAAACTTAGAAAAAAAGTTGGAAAAGTACAAAAACTAAAAGTATAAAAGCATTAAAAACGAATCGTACTCAAAGCAACTAAAGCGTGGAAATAGTCATATTAAAGGTTTGGTTTCATCGCCCAACTTTGCAGAGGCAAGTTGCCCAGGAGCGAACGCCCTCACGTTGGACACAGTGGCCACAAAGTAACTGGCAGTGGTGACCAAATGTATGTTCGCTGTAAAGTGGGCGGTTTCAAAGGTCATGTGGGTCACCGGGGTGCTAAGCTTTGGCTACATTAATATCAAACTCTAGATAAGTCTGGATGGTTTGAATATAGGAGTCTGTTTCGGCCCACGAGACAAAATCGGTGCGTTTACTCGCCATCATCATCATCTGACTTATTTTATCTCTATATCTGCTGTCAAAACCGTTACTAGGTTACTGTGCTTAATAACACAGCAACTTTTCCCTTCCTCCCAGAATTAGCCTGAAATAACCTGAGCTCAAACACGGGGTCCTGTTATCAAAAGGGACCACCCACCAATTTACTGCGTCTGTACAAAATGATTTACACTCCTGCAAAGTGCACGTACTGCCGACTCTTTGTGTTGGTGAATGTATTCGATTCCGGGGGAGGGGGGAGGCAGCTGTTAGCTGGGCCCAGCTGTCAATGAGGGCTGGTGGAGATGAGGGGGGCGGAGCTGATATTGAACAGACAGACCCCTGGAGGAACAGCACTTTAAAAGGGACTCACTCAAAAGCCCAGATGATAATTTGATGCATCAAAACACATCTTAATCTTTGGCATATTTACAATCATCACATGCACATCAATTATTCTAAACGCTGAGATCGAGATGAACGCATCGCGATCAACTCGGCGGAATACGGCCCTCTGCTGCACATACCGGCACATTAATTATTATACACCGACAAGATGTTGTGGTCTTGTTGCATTATGTCTAAACGCAACTCAACAAATTGCGCAGGACGTTCTGAGGTGGGGTTCTCGGAGGGAGGGGTGGAAAGAAGGTCTCGATTCTGACGGAAAGGAAATTAATTCAGAACAATCTTTCCCCCGCATTTATTATGCATGAAGAGAATCCGGAAAATAATGTGAGGGAAATTGTGGTACGGCTCAGTCTATATTGCAATGCAGATTTTTCTTTGTATGGCGCCCATTCACTGTCAGCCCATACGTTAACACAGACTGATTGGATTGGAGCTGGCTCGGACAAACTGCGGACTAGACGCCGGGCACCATTCTGCGTAATGACATGGTTTTAACGTGGACAAATGAAGTGAGGCTGAGCGATTTGAGGCTTTTACCTGTAGCAGCCTGGATTCATCTGAAAAAAGACCTGAATCAATTCTGTCATGGCTGAAAGACAAAAAAGTATCAGCGATGGCAAAATGCCTGTTCTTCTTCAAACAGCAAATCAAATCAATAACAACTCCACTAGAATAACAACTAGAATTGCAGCTTCTCAGAGGGGGGAAAAAAATAATGGCACAGCTCTATTGACAACACAAATACAAAATTCCTCACAGGGCAAATGGCATAAAAAGCCTCTTGAAGCTCTTTCATGTGCAACTTTCAATATGAATGAGCTATTCTCTGCAGAAAGCCACTGCTGCCGCTGCCGCTGCTCATCCAAACCCAACATGTCCAGCCTCAATAAGCTGCATGACCGTTAGACTGGGTCCCAGCTACAAGGACGCAAGCAGCAGCATGTTTCCAATGTGAGAAAGACAATTAACGCGATACTGTCACCGGCCACTGCTTATTCATCTGCCAGCTTTAACCCGGAAGTACATTAAGCCCAGATCCACCCACACATACAGGAATGATCAGTGACAACAAAACAATCGCATACTGGTTTCTGGACTGCAATGAATGACTAAACCTGATATGGCCTTAACGGGAACTTCACCCAGTCTGCGTTGGGTATGAGTTTTGCCAGTGTGTAAGATCTCTCTGTGGTTTATGTTACACACCACAGAGAGAATTACTTGTGTGTCTCACGCTGTAATAGGAGCCCACTAATACACTCAGTCTCTAAAGCATACCGCGCTTTTTATCTGTCGAACTGGGGTCATCACATGACCCCCGGGTCTGGGAGACGATGTGATGCTACCTGCATCGTGGTCCTTGAACATTCCAGCTACTTGTAAAAATAAACTCCCGCTTGCGATGACAAGTCCCAGCAGAGCCCAAAGAGACAAAAGCCAACCCACCTGCACACACGGATAAGAAAATATAAATAAATGACTAAAGCAGTGAGATCAAGCCAGGGAGGACGGCTCCCCCACGATTCAAACTGAATTTCTTTCGCCTGCAAATTGGTTTTCGTCACAACTGGCTGTCAGCGTTGGCGTTTGTGGGTTTCAGTGTGTCAGACTTGACACAACTCCCCTTCGGTAGCCACGGGCTGCTGCTCAACACCCACGCACTCCACTGGGACGCAACCAGCTTCTTCAGATCCCATTCTCTGACTTGACAACGCTGATCGTTCCCATCACGCCGCCCTCCGGCGCTCAGCGGTGATTTACTGCCTGAAGCACCTGACTGGTCAAAGCGTGACTAACGGTACTGGAGGGAAGCCTGTGGACGCTGTTGCTTTACAGTAACATTTGAGGCGTGTGGACGTGTGGCAGAATACAAAAAAAAAAAGTTTCAAAAGCTTAACGACACATTGCATCTGATGACACGCTCAACTGAAGAACTGAAGGCCAGTGCTTAATGTGCCCGGAGATACTGTCATGTCTCAGCATCTCTGCACCAGTGACCAACACAGGAGTCAATCACAAACTGACAGATCCATGCTGCAGGCTACAAGGCACAGCACTGGTCCATGACTATGACTCTCTCTGGTCCAGAGAAACATGCAAACACATGCAAACTGCACCGTTTGTGTTTTGGAATAAATTTTGTAAGAAATAAAAAAAAAAGAGAGAGGTTTTACACACATAAACCTAATTAACTGCTGCAACAAAGACATTTTCTCTCTGACCCTGTAAAGTGTGAGTAATGCAGACCTTTGGGCCTGTTTATGGTGCGATTATAATTTATGTCATCTCCTAAGCGGCCGCCTCGCGGACTGTGTCTCTATTGTGCAGCCCGTTTCTTTACAGCTGCGGAATCTCCGGGGAAGAAAAGAGCCAGTGTCGTGCGGTCAGGAGGCATTTCAGTCGGACAAAAAAAACTTTTGTCAGCACTTTTTCTTCCCGGTAGCGAGAGGCCGGCATTCGGAGCTGTGAGCCTGCTTCTCAGAGGAGAACGGCGGTTTAATGGGCCTACTCTTCCACGCCATTTGCCGGCCCTCATCTTGCAGGCCACAGCTGCATACGTGTGAGACAGGCAACTGTAGCTCTCTCTCTCTCTCTCTCTCTCTCGCTGCACCGAACAGCTGATCGAGGCTGTTCGTTTTTAAACACACACAAGCTGCACTGATCGCAGACATAATGTGTATGGATCTGCGAATGGCACATGCTTTTTATTCTCCATGATCCCCTGTTTACTGGAGCTGACGTGGTCATATGTATTTGGACTATGGCCGCACCAGCATGGCTCATTCTGACAATATACATTCTTTGAATTTTTCCAAGCCTCAGGCTGACACGTTGATCGCATAATAGGACAATTTTTGATCATAAGACTATTTCTGACAGAAGGCATCTCCACCAAAATATGAGTTTTCCCTGATGAAAGACCCACATGTGATCTGCCCTAACAAGCTGACGTCCCACAGATATGGAAGATAACATACCAGTGGTAGAGTGGGCTGAAGAAAACCTTGATCTAAAAGGTCGAACAATCATCAATCAAAAAAGGAAGCATACCAGTTATTAAAAGCCAGTGGATGAACAATACATATAGTAAACATAAGTAAAACATGGATGTCTGGTAATTTTACCCATTTCACACTGCATCAGTCAGAACCACAAAAATCAGGAAGAAGATACTTCATCTCGTCCTTCACCTACTTGGAAAACTTTAGATGAATTATGTATCTATTGTTTTGTCAGTGTTAATTTCATGCGAGGACCTTGGTGTGATGCAATAATACGTGTCGAGTAGTTGCGGCGACATATTGTGGTTCAAGTGCCATGTAACTTGAGACATGACTCACCATGAGTAGACTGCAGGCAGGTCTCCAAACTGGCTTCTAGGCCAGTGTTGTGCTACATTTCTCTATGCTGAGCCTCGGCCCCGATTCCTCTCCGAAGGGGACGCCCAGCGGTTCTCTACAAAGGCGGGCACATTGTAAAAACAAGAAGAAGAAAAAAAGAATACAGGTCAAGCAATTGACTGAAGAAGTCCTGTGCTGAGACGCAGTTACGCGCAGTTTGACATCCACCTCGGAGGTCTATACAGTCGCTGGCTCGGCCTGTCACTGTGCGCTCTGTTTACTCTGGATGATCTCGCTCCAACAGAGAAAACAAACAGCGGTCAGTGATGCAAACAGTGTCGTGCAGAGTGGGTTTGTCAAAGGGCACACTGGGACAGTAGACAGTTGTCGCTGTCTTCATGGGGCGTTCAGTGATGCAGGGACACACAGTCTCAGATGGATCGCTGTGTCATTTAGTGGCGAGTTAAAGACGAGAGAGAGAGAGAGAGAGAGAGAGAGAGAGAGAGCAGCCGTGTGATGATAAACACTACCATAACAATTTTGCATGTGACGTTCTCACTCTCACACAAAGTTTTTTTTTTAAAAATCCTAGATTTTAATAATTTATCTAAATTCTAAAATCGCAAAACAAACATTTAGTCCCTGACTTTTATCTCTTATCAGCTGCTTCTGTATGTTAAAGGTGGGACTGTTGCCTCGCCATACTGAGTTTGTTTGGTTCAGTGTAAACAAGCAAAGCCTGGATGATGAAGGCTTTTCCTCGAGGCATCATAGTGGAATTTGATTATAGAAGGCCAGTCTTTTTCCTCCTGCATTAACGGTGCAGGAAAACAAATTATTTTTTGTAAAAAAAAGGATATTGAAAAACAAACACAAATAATTCCTTAATTACTATTCCACAAATTCAGGCTTCATTGTGTGTCAACCCCCAACTCTGCCTCAGCAGCGTCGTCCAGTGTTTGATTCAAAAAGGAACAACTGCTGACGATGATGTGGAAGCAGAACGTCACCTGTGCACAAAAGAAGTCTTCAGACAAACTGTGACATCATAATCCAGTTCCCTTCAGGGTGTCACATGGACGATGCTTTTGTTTCCTTTCCTAATTATACCCTGCACATTGCTCTCTGCAGTAAACGCTCCATAAGGTGGGATCTGAATTTACACAGGGCTGCACACTCACTCATTAACATCAGTACCAATCAATAGGAGTCTAAATACTGTCAGTTACAGCAATAACAATGAGAAGCAGTGGAAAAAGAAGTCGTTATCACCATCACTCACAGTATGAATTTTGAATGTGTGTATAAAAGGGTATTGATCCCAAAGCAAATATATTTATGAAATCATCAAGAGTGATCTTTTTATAAATTGGCATCTGCTCGGTCCAAAACAACTTTTTATTTTTAACTGCCGTGGATTTTTTTCCCCCTTCGTTTTCTTATGTAAAGTTTCTACGTGCGAGTGGAAGAGTGAGGCTAAATAAAGATGGCTAATGGTCTGCGGTCAAAGAAATATGGCGGGTCAGCTCCCGTTGTCACTTGAAACCCGTAGGGTCACAAAGGTCGGCCAGCTGTCCCCCTCCAGTAGATGATGATTAGAAGAGCTGAACAAGCGCACAACACTTCCCTGTTGTGATTCGTGGTTTACAACAATACGCACTATGGGAGCAAAACCTGGCAAAAAACATAAAGAGGAGTCACACAGACAGCCCATTCACATCTGAACTCATGTGACACAAACCATAATTCTCCTTAGTCCTCTGGGAGTCTGTATTATTAACCGAGAAGGCCAAAAACGAGAAGAACACTAATTAAGCGTCGACCCTCTAAATCCCTAAATGAATGCGATACAAATGCCTGTGTGTAAAGCCCAGTTCCTGTTTGCCTCCTTATCGCTGGTTAAAGACACCGCGCTGAGACTCGTCCCGCCAACAGCCTCGCAAAACGGCGCCTGACTTCTCCCCCGACCATGATTCCTACACGCTGAAGGTCTGCAAAATGAAACACGGGCCACTGTGGACCACTTACTGCCACATACAAAAAGAAAACACCTGCCGTTGTTATTATCCCCACTTATTTCACATTACAATGACTGAGACGGCGGCTCGAGAAAAACAAGCCACGGCGAATTCAATAGTAACCAGAGTGACGCGCGATTGTGTATTGGAGGCTAGAATCAATACTGCATTTATTCAATGTCTTAGCCTGAGGTCATACAAAAGGCAGTAAGCTGCGGAATGGAAACAGAAAATGCAGTTCGAACAAACAAAAAACCCAAACATCCAAGACGACGAGTCAATTTGTGAAAGAGGTGTTTTAAAGTCTGACCACTTCTGTAGCTAATCTGCTGGAAAGTTGTTGACAAGCTGTATTGTCACTGTCCAACAAACTGGGGAAAGATTTGACATTCTCACAGCTTTTGTTTTCCTAGTGGGGTATTATTATTATTATTATCAGTTCTTATCTATGTTCGGTGAATTCACTTTACACAGCTGGCTGGTCTGTTTACAGTGTCATCGCAGGCAACACAAAACTCTGCAACTCTGCAAAAATGTCCTTTTAGTCATTTTACATGTTATGAGTAGGAATTATTTTTCATTTTCAAACGTAGAGCCTAAAATGCATAGACCTGACATGCAAACTGTCCCTGAATGTGGCATCCTCCATAAACAGCCATAATAGTACAGGTTGCATCAGTGTGTGAGAGACATGTAAGTAAGGAATTCTGCATTTTCCAAAATTCTTTAATGTCAACATGCAATTTCTAATGTCAGAGTTGGGCCTTGAACCATAAACTGATGCAGCACTATGTTTGGCCAGGTCCAAAAAAGGAATGCTGCCTCTTGTGTGTGGACCTTGGTTTATTCAATCATGTGGCTAAGGCAGGTTTCAGACTAAGAATAGCCACAGCTATGAAAATCAGCAGCACAGCAACAAAAACACCACCACCTCCTATCAGCCAAAAACGTCCTTTCCCATTCAATCACAGGCGACAGAACATCGGAGCAGCGGCCTCGCAGGCGTCCATGCTCCGAGCGGCAGGTACGAGGTTCTGAATGACAGCGGGTCGAGCCTCTGTCAGAGCTCGCTCGAGCAACATGGATCCACATGAAAGCAAACCAGCCTTCTTAAGCAACGCGTGCCATCTGTCGGGCGACACTCAGAAACACACTGAAATGTGCAAGAGCTTCAGAGCCACTGCTATTAGAATACCTGAGCACCAGCCTGAGCTCCAGCCCCACTGCAGATCAAGATGAATAAAGCATTTAGGCAGAGGAAAGGAAAACGTCGAGTTTATTATCTACTGTTTTCAATGGCTGATCTTACGCCTAGTGTGTGTGTGTGTGTGTGTGTGCGTTAGTTACCAATCTGTGTGACACAGTGAAAACACTCTGTGTCATCGGCTCTCATTACCTCTGTGACAGCATGTTAAAAATGTATGCTTCAGGGCCTCCTATGTCTTGTTGGCTAAATGAGGAGAAGACATTCTATAGTTCCTTTGGAAGTGGCACTCACACTGTGGGGTTTTCAGCTGGATATCAATTAGGGGCTAATTAGGCCTCAGGAAATGACAGTCTCTCTGGCTTCCTGTCGCCCAGTGTTGACACCGACTGACCCTCACACTGATGGAAACATGTCAACCCGCTCCTCAACCCACTGAGAACCGGTATCAAACTAATTCTTTCACATATTATAGGGAAATATATCTATTTTTGAATGAATTAGTTATGAAAAATAATCATTCAAGACTGAATAACTTAATCAAAACACTGATATAGTAGCATACACACCAGATGTATATAAACTATTATACATGCAATATATGTTACATTGTACAGATGTGTGCTTGGATGAACATTTTGGATTCCTTCATGTGTTTAATGTTTCAGCTGCTGAGTTATAATACCTAACCTCCACACTGCTGCACAGCGTGTGTTATGATTTATTCACTCAATCTTTCAATTATGATCTGTGCAAATTGACTGGTCGCCACAGCTGTCAGATAAATGCAGTGTACTACATTTACTTTCACATTCTAGTGGAGTATAAAGTGGCATTAAATGGAATGACTTAAGTATAGCCTAAAATTCCGAGGAGAGGAAATGGATTTAGTAACTTTGCAACACTGGCTGAATTAAGAGCTTAAACAGTCTTTCATGCTTTGCGGTGTGTTGCTGGGAAATGCGTGCAGCCGCGTGTGCACGTGTTGCATGTTTGCTCATCCAGCCGGGTCCCTCGGTGTGCCGTGTGGGGCAGAGGTGCCGTGTGTGTATTTTTAGCCGAGCTCATAGGGGACTCTTTGTTCCGAATGCTAACACAATGAACTCTCATGCCTGAACAAGGACATATTATGGGGAGTGGAGGCTAAGCAGCACACCACTCCCCTACCTTTAAAATGAGCCACTCACTGAGTCAGATCTAACCCTGGTGCTTTGTATGGAGACTGCCAGTAAGACTATTCATCATTTCATATCAAACCATGTGCTTTAAAAATGTTTCAGTGCATTGTGCAGACTATTCCCCACTGAAAACATTTGCAGCTGCACACACATACACAATGCATTAGACTTAACACCACCATGAAGTACAGGGACTAAGATCCCACAGTCAAGCTCCAGACTTTTCATCTGCAAAAGGACAAACCGGAACAGCTGCAAGCACTGTGGTCAGTAATGGGACATTTGGGTGCACTGAGTAAACTGAGTGCATCTTTAGGTTTTGCATGTGCGTCTGCGTCGAAACGTCTTGGCCCGAGTAAAAACACAAAAGTGTAACTAAAAAAAGTCTTAAAAATAGAACGCACACTGTGCCACGTCGCACTTCAGGGCTCCAGAATGACAGCATGCAGAGCAGGGGCCGCTTCTTCACTGAGCCTTATTTATTCATATATCTGATACATAAAACAGGATTTGTCCCAAAAAAAAAAAAAACTCCTAATCATCGATTCTGGTATTGAGGGATTATTTTTTATTATTACTGAAGCTTGGCAAAAAATATATAAAACTGTCTAAGACAAGGATGTGAAGCTGGTGAAATGCACAAACGCAGGGGGATTCAATTCTGGTATAATAACTAAGAGAAGAAGTGAAACCTTTTAAACATAAAAAGGCTGACAGAGGCAAAGTCAGTCAGTTCCACTTTCAGCAAGGAGCCTTAAAGGCTAGTTTAAAAAAAATACACAGAGTTTTCATAGACAGGGCATAAAGAAAAATGAGCCTTTATTTTTTAAAGTTAACCGCCAACTTCTTTTAAACTCTAACGGCCCTGGACTATAAATCTTTTCCTGTTCATTTAATAAAGTACCCACTTCTGAAACTGTTATTGACTCATTTTCTATCAATGGCAATCAATAACTATCCACAGAGTGCGCTGACTGCAGCGGGAGACATTTTGTATCGGCTGTCTCTTCACGTTTGCATACAGATGTGACACAATGCAGCTGGAATGAAGACGCTGAGACGCGTTTGATCTGAGTCGGCACCGAGTGATAAGGATGAAATATCGAAACCAAGATAAAGCGATACAACCTGAGTGTTCCCTGACATCATTGGCTCACACACTTGTGCAAACACAGCCGTGATCCTTTTAAACAATGCTGGTAAACAGTTAGCAAAACGTATTGATCTGGACATGACTGATTATTTTAATGCTTTTATTTATTTCCAATTTTACTCTTCTCTCACTATAAACCATTTTTGCCACAACGTTACTTGATTTCCATGTTATGTTGATTGTTTCCATGATATTGTATATTAATAGGATTATCAAGAGGTTTATCTTTCTCTGCTATAACCCCACTGCAAACTGGCAGCTGCAGTGTCAGACAGGATGAGAGCAGCAGCGGCAGATGAAACAGAGGATGGTGAGACGGCTCTGTCAGTCATACTCAACATGACTGACATCATTACAGCGGCTGAGAGCCATTTGCAGCCCAGGATGGTTGAAGTGGGATCAGTGTCCTCTCCAGTTGTCACAGCAGGCTTCTTTCCCCACACTCCACGCACCATGATTTACAGCTATTTATGGACTCTTGTTCCTCAATACAAAGGGCATCATTGAAAACGGACTCAAAACAATGCTCCGTTTCAGAAGTCCCTTTCTCCCCTTCGCTCCCACACACAAAGCCAACGGGAGCGACGGTATTCGCGACAACAACGTGTCCACTATGTTCCACGCGGGCAGAAATGCCCGGCACGTTCTAATGAAGTTAACCCACTAATGGTGCTTCACATCGCAGGGCCGAGTCCCATCTCCCACTCCTAACTGAACGCCACGCAGCAGAGGAACAGTGGCGCTATTTAGATATGACAGAGCCGCAGTGTTTCAATGACAACTTCACGCCAGCCCACAGATCACATTGCACATGAGCCTTGGCGGCGGCAGCAGCGCCAGTGTATCGGCATGAAGCAGGTGACATGGCGGTAAACCCTATTTATCTTGTGCTGAACCCTTTATAGCACAGCTTTCATGACGGATGGCAAAGTGGCTGGTGATCTGCTGACAGTGACACCACGTGGGAACTAAAGCAAACAAAGAGGATCAGTATAACAGCTGGGTGGCGACATTACAAACAATCAGGTGGATGCAAAACTTTGCACTTTCACTTTAAACACTGGCAGAGGAGTCACAGATGTCATGGTCGCCACCGGCAACACTGCAGAATGAAGGCTGCTGGCGTCGTAGGTGTTGTTCCAGTGATCAGACATAGCTTTCAAGCCTGATGACTACGCTGCCATTCATCTGCCATCAGCAGCTGGGGCCAGATCAAGCAGCTGCCTAATAGGCTAACAGGCATCTTTGGCTCCCAGGAGTAAAGTCTGAGTGGCAGACGGAGTGGATTCAGTCATCCAGGCCGCCTTTGTTACCCAACAGCCTCGTCATCTTGGCCCGAATCTGGTCATGTCACTTAGAAAATATTACATGTAACGCGCCCGCTTGTCTAGAGAGAGAAGTGATTAACAGGATTTCATTAAACGCTGCAATGCAGCAACAGAGTTTACAGTCCCAGCAGTAACTGCCACTATGAAATATATCCGTGCTAACTGTGGGGGAAATGGCTGAACACCACTCCCCACTCGTCCCAGGCTCAGATGGAACGAGCCTCTGGTCTCAGGCCACGTTCGCACAAATACATCAGCTCGAACCTCTTTAAGGTTTTGTTCGCTTTTCAAAGATCATTTTCTACATCCACGCCGGTGATGCCAAACCAACTGAACGCCACTTATATTTATACTGCGGGGCACTTACAGGCCACCTGAGCCAGCGGCTACACTCCATCTACTTCCTAGTGTTGTCAAAGCATAGGCCATTCAGTCCATTCTGCTTATGATCACGATTATGACTATTAGGGGCTGAAGTAGTAACAGCCCTGCTAATTCTGAGTCAACCTCGGCATATTCTTGCATCGGGAACGTTTGCATCCCTGGTAAAAAATTTGGATGCTGCGACGTGTCACGCGCAGATTAAAATGAGAGGCGGGAAAGACATGTCAGACAGTGACACGGTGAAATCTCTCCAGACGCGGCTCCGGCCTTTTATCTCCGCTGATTAGAAACAGCAGATCTTGTTACACACCTTCTCTTCTGGGACATATAAATAGTCACCACTCGTGGCGGCGGAGCGCATGCTCCTGCCAGATACACAGGAAACGCAGGCAGACTAGAAAACATGACGCAAAATAAACATAAAGAGCAAGTTATAACATATTGACGCAGTGCCTCTATTTATTGTTTCAAAACCACAAGTAGGCCTTTTCATACATCATAATAACCTCCTGTGTACACAGCAAGCGGAAACACTCAAGTGCTTTGAATCTGTCCTTCGTTTCTGGATGAGCTGCTGGATTCTTTCATACACTGTGTGTTCAGCTCCTCCGAGGGGAGACAGGCAACAGCATGCACGCTCTCACTCATTCACTCTATTCACTTATGGGCTTTTATTTGAAAGCAAAGATCTTTAAAATAATGCTGCACTGCCACAACACTGCGCGAAGTGGCACTTGTGGCGACACTCGAGTGTCGGCGAGCGAACTGACGATTCCTAAGTCGGAGAATCAGCTGAGAGACGGTGGAAATGTGCCGATCTCAGTGAAACTGTGGATGCAACAGTCAACCGGCGCTTTATTCCTGTGGCGGAGAGGAATCTCTTCGCTAACAAGACAGAACGAAGCAGGCGGAAGACACCTTTATCTTCATCATAGTGACATACTGAAGGGCCCCTGCTGAAATCGAGGGACATGCAGGGGGACAATCTGTCCCTTATTAAAAGAAGGTTCTGCACTATATTTTTTTTTCCCCAAATGAGGCTATTTCATCTTTGAAGATGTATTTTATGTACATTAAAACACCCGGGTTTTACTATGCAGCCATTCATCAACCCTACTCCGGCCTTGCATTTGTAATATGCTCATTGGTGCTTAAATTAAGTTACTGACTATGCAGGAATAAACATTATGACCAAAATATCAATTTCAATTCCCTTTACACTGCTTTTTTTTTTTCTAAAGTGATGATCGTGCGGTTCATACCGCAGTGCACACGGACCTGGTCGATTATGAGCGTACAGAACTGACAAACAAAGCATTTTTTTCCTTCCCCCCGGTTTTCCCCCCCCAACTCTTCTTGCCGACCAAAGTGGCATAAAACGAGCGCCATTCGCCACGGCGCTCAGGGACATGAATCAAAACATCCCAGAGGAGGACACCTTTATTCCCGATGCAGGAAGCACTCTCACATTTTCAGAGCTGATAAGATTCCGAGGGCAACACCCACTGCTGTCTGGTCCGTTTGTGGACACACACACACACACACACACACACACACACACACACACACACACCCCGCAAGAGCCTCATTAAAAAACAGACCTTTTCATATCTGAGGGAACAGTCGCTGTTAGACTTAATTAAAACCGACCACTTAAAAGAACAGTGCAGTGTGGCATCGTTGTTACTGGAATGAACACTGTAAAATAGACTGTAAACAGCCACTAGTGGTGCTTCAAAGAGAGATGTAAAGATTTATTAAACCTAAACAATATTATCTTATATGAGTCTTTACTTTTATATATATATTTTATGACTAAGTGTGCTTGCGATTTGACTTTTTGATGTATCGTTGTAACGGCTTTGCCTCAGCCTGCCTCCCCCACCCCTGATTTAATCACTGACTTTATCGCACACAGTGACTTCCTGTGACACCACAGAGCAAGAGTGTGCTTGAACACTCCAGCGGTGGTATTTGGAGGAATGATTGACAGCCCGGGGGGGTGAGTCTCACCTCGTATAATAAAAATGACCTGTGGCTGCAAAACAGAGCGATCCATCCAGAGTATTGCTGGTGGAGAGAAGTGTAATTCAGCATCTCTCGCCCAAATATCTCCCCCTGTAACAAAGAGTCCTCCACGATGAAGAATAGAAGAGGAGTTTTGGGCCGGTGTCCATATTGGTTGGACAGCACCATTTCCCAAAGTCTTTCACAACAAATAATATGGTTAGATTCAATGAAAATCAGTTGTTTGGGTTAAAAGACACATTTAGAGACAAAGACAAAGATATAGTTAGGATGTGGAATATTTGAGGTAGAGCTTTTGGGAAAATAAATATATAAAAACAATGCAGACTTGCGTGTTGGAAACAGGAAGCAAACAGTAGCCTCTCAGGTTTCTCATCATTTGTCCTACTGCCAGTGGACGACTTGTATTTCACTTTGCAATATCTATAACAATACCTGGATATTGCAACATCTACACTGATATCCAATGGCATCAGAACAATGTCGTAACCAACAATATGGGCGACAAGCAAAATGACCAAAGATGCTGCTTTTAATGGCAAATGTGTGAGCGGACCTACTGACAGTTCCGCTCGGTCAGATCGGCATGATTTCTCCTGCAATAACTGCGATAACGATTTTGCTCTCAACAATTAAGTGCGTTCGATCTGGTGCAACACTGACGCCGCAAGTTAAGAGTCAGTTTGCATTCTGAGATTAGAGGCCTGTTTTCGTTTTACTGCAGTTTTGTTTTGTTTTTTACAGTACAATGTGAGACTGAAGGCTGTTTTCTGTCAAATTAAGTTTCTGACAGCAACACAGTCTTTTCATTTGGACCTCTGGCCTGTCAGTGAAAGTGACAGGAGGGACTGTATGGCCCGGGTTGTGGAAAACAAGACCCCCCCATAGAAGACAGGGAGATAAACAGCAGTTTAGAGCTGGTCGACTTAAAAGAAAAAAGGAAAACATCATGATCTCATAATAGAAAACCGGGACTGGGGGAGCAAGAGAGGAGCAAAACTAGCACATGTCATGGACGTGATGAGAGAAAGCTTTGAGGATGAGCGTCTTTTATCCACGCAGAGCCGAGCTGACAAGTGGAATAAAAGAAAGTACAGCGAGGCAGCAGGCATCTCCAGCCTCATACAAAAACCATGAAGTACTGCAGCTCAAATCAAATTTTAAGAGAATGCGTAAACTGCGTTCTGGAGAAAAAATCCAAAAATCTATTTTCTTCAGTGACCGATTCATGCTGACTCCAAACCGGGTTCAAACCTGAAACATCTAAAGAAACAACTTGCCAAGCTCTTCGGTTCTCGTGCCAAACAAAGCACGGCTAGTGTTCCGCCGTATGACGCGTAAGTGTATGGTGATCATCACGAAATGAGCGTTTTCCCTCGCAAACTGCAGGCTTTGCGCAGATTAACAGCCTTTGTCGAAAAACATACCATTACCACATAAGAGTGAGTGTGCGGAGACGCACCAGATGTCAGATAATAGGCTGCGCAGAGTGAGGTAGGTGCTGGCCTCAAGCCACTGAACAAGTAAGAACAGCTTCTCCCATATAAACCTCCTCACTTTATGGGCAGTTTGTTGTCTGGGTGGGCAACCTCATATACAGTCCCTCTGATGTATACGCTGAATATAGGTTCCACATTGAGGGGAAAGTGGCCTATAATTGTTGCACATGTGTAACATTACATAGGATATAATCACCATACAGAGTAAAGATATATCTGAGTATGAGGAAGTATTAATCCAGATGGAGAGAAACGTCTGTGTTCCAGCTGTTTACAAACAGCAGCCTCCCTCATGTTTAGAAAACATAAAGGGTGATTACCAATAAACAATGGCACAGAGGGAAACACAACACGTGTGTTGCACACTGAAGTTGTGTCAATACAATAACAAGGAAAGCTTGTTATTGTATACAAAGGACCAGATATGTCAATAAATGACTGTTGATGTGTGTATTGGCTCAATATACTGTGTGTGTGTGTGTATTGTGCAGCAGTATGATGTGGACATGACAGGTTATAAGATCATGACAGCACGCGCACAGACATGATATGAGAGGTTAATCATGGGAGGAGGAGAAGTTTGATTGATTACCTTCCTCAGACTTGTAGCTTTGTTTTGTTTTTGTCCGGCTCAGCTTCAGACATCACCGGAACGCTGCCTCTTCCTCCTCTTCCTCCCGGTGCTGCGGCGCTCGCTCCGTGCGGCGCCTCACTCCAAACACCGGTCCGGTCTGCGCGTTTCCACCCGGTCCCGAGCCGCTGGAGCGCGCGACTGGAAACACCCGCACCGGTCGGAGCCGCTGCGGTCAGTCCACACCGTCACGGCGGCGACGCTCATGTGCGGACGGGGCGCGAGCTCGGTGCGGCGCAGCAGGTAGCGGAGCGCGCACTGACGGAGCCACACTGTCCGCAGAGTGCGCTCAGCGTCGCGGCCACTCTCTCAGCACGTGCGCGCGGTGCAGCCGGAGCCAGTCGGTGTCCACGGTCAGTGCCACGCAGCGCCGCAACACGGAGCCCCTAGCCTGCCTGTCAATGCGTCCAGTCACCCACTGCTATCAAACATATCACTTCCGGTACTGCTTTTCAAAACAAAAACACCCCACAGCCGCAATGAGCAGCCCGTAGTAACGCAAACCTGATGAGGTATTAAAAATACAGCAGCGGAACGAAAAGACACGTCACGTCTCTCTGCTGCTGGGTCGATCGGTGCCGTGTTTCCGGTCTGTGTGTGTGTGGTGTGTGTGTGGTGTGTGTGTGTATGTGTGAGCGGCTTGACGCAGCAGATCCCAAGAGCAAACAGTGTGGGGGCAGGAGCCTGCTCAATGCATTATTTATGATGGAAGGAGGAACTAATCCCTAAATCACTCATAATTATTCAAGAGTAACAAGGTCGATGCCAGTCAAACTTCCACTGCTCTGCCCCTTTGCCTTTTCAGATGATGGATGGAGAAGAAGGTTGGCCAGAGTCAGACATTAGAGTGACCTCTTCCCCCATCACTCAATAACAACACAGGCCCATCAGCCAGGATTAAAACCTGGGATAGAACTATACACACGTGGCCTGCACCTTAACTGACATCTATCATTATATAACTAACACACTGTGCTTGTGTTTATTATTGATTGCTGGTGGCTGTAGTTTTAAAACCTTTGATTCACATACCAGCACTGGCACTGGCGTATCCCTCCCTGCAGTGGCTCCGGCACAGCGCGGCCACTCCTTTGTCAGGAAGCACTGAGTATATTTACTCAAACACCTTCTCAAACAGCCCGTCTGTGTGATCAACTGCTAGTGTGACCTTTGTCCCTTCTCGTGTGAGCTCTACAGCGCGCCGCTGCTCGTCCAGACCCTCACTTCACTCCCCGTCTCCCGTCGGGTCAGGGACTCAAGCGATAGACGGTCATCTTTTCAGTGATCGTTTCAATGCTGATACAATGATCACACTTCTTCTATTTTAAAAAAATGATTATACGTTGTGTTTATGTCATAAAAACAAATCACAGTTCCTGAGGAAGACAGCAATCCTTTGATCCCGTATATGAGACTTGCCAACATCATATGTCTTGGCTTGTATCTATATATAGCCGTCAGTTGGCAGACATACACAACCTGCCAAAGGGCATATTTGTACTCTAAAAGGCCTCCTCTCTGCAAACGGTAATGAGAAATACCTGAGGGAGGCCTGGGAAACAGGCTTTGGTGCAGGGGCATCTGACACATTGTGTGCTTGTGCGTTTGTGTGCGTGCGTTGTGTGATGGATGAGGTGGTCCCAGATACTTATCGTGGTATCCCCCCTCTCTTCATACACACACACCACCACCACCGCCTGCAAGCACATACGCCTCCACTGGTAATGAATCAAACCCCCTCACAGCTTTCTCTCTTTGTCTTCCACTGTACTTTCCCTCAGTCTCAATACACAGGCTGAGAACAGTGAAGGTGAGCGTGCGGCCCACTCTCCCTTAAACCATGGCCAGCGAGATGAATGGAGGCGGGGAGCTGAGCGGAGATGTGGGTAGCCAGAGAAATAAGACAGTGACTCAGTGAGGCCTGGCCCCTGGTTCGTATGATAACCCACAACAGCTCTGACTCCTCCAGCAGAACTGATGACAGTACGCGTTGGTGTCGTTTGAGCTACTCTCCTGATGTTACACTAACATGAGACTAAAACATCACAGGAGCTCACATTAGTTGCACGTGGTTGTGTGTAACGAAGGAGCAGAGGTCAGGACAAGCCAATTTGTTGTTAAGTACTTTTGAACATGACCAGAATTTAAAATATTAAGTGTGTGTTTGATGATTGCATCACCAAACACACACTTCACTTAATATTTTAAGTGTGTGTTTTTTAAGATCCTTAAGGCTTAAGGTCACATGCAACAGGTAAAACACCTACAGCTGTTGAACACACATTTAGTAGTAAATATTGATTATATATTAATATAATTCCTCTTGTGCATAACCATAACATTTGAAGGGTTTTGACCTTTACCTCGGTTTTGTGGCTACAGAGCTGCGTAGTGGCGGCTCACACAGATTATACACCTGGGGGACAGGAACAGGTGTTACACCCTCCTGCCGCCTTGCTTCCTCCAACATTATTTCACACCTGATGATATCTGCAAATGCTCTTCCACACTAGCTGGCTGCCATCTGTTGTTATAACGCGGAAGCTACCGTGTGTGAGGTGAGTGACACCGGCGAACTGGGAGGGAGGAGGTCCTGAACACCAGAGCAACACTACATATGTTTGGATCATGAGGCACTAAAGGAACATTTCTCTGTAAACCTGTTTTTTTACAGTTTGGATCAAAGCAGATATAGAAATATGGCTGATATATGGCGGAATAAGATTATTACACCAGCTGTAGAATATATATGTAACGTTTGCCTGTATAACTGCATAACAGCAGCAATCAAACAACTTTCTTCAGGAATATAGTTTTCCTAGACAGTCAGACTCCAAACCCTCCCTGCTTGCCACCTGCAGTCGCCCCCCTGCTGTTCTGGGGAAAGGGCTTCGTCTGAGCCAGGATACCTGCAGAACAAAGGCTCGGTGTCCTGCCTTCAAGCCATCTCCCACAGCATTACTGCAGAGCTGGCAACGACTTCAAAGATTCCCCCACTATAGGAAAAACCCTCCTGGCATCCAGATGTACGTTTTCTGAGCAACATTTTTCACTGCAGGTTTATAGCAGCATCCTACTGGCAAGTTGTCTCACTACCTGGTGCTTTTTTCCATTTTATCTCTTTACTGGTTTAGCTCCAAGGCCACTTCATATTATCAGCTGTTATTTTGTTGTTGGTCGTGTTTTCATAAGACGCCAATATAGGAGTGTGATTTCCTCTGAAACACCAGTGTTCTCGCAATAAAGTCCACCCTGCACAGTATCATAACAACTGAGCGTGTGAGAGTCAGGGTATTAAGGGGAAGAAGGAAAATAAATACAGAGCCAAGATATCCCGAAGAAAAAGACCATGATGAAACACCTTCTCTGCAAAGCAAACACTGAGGCGATCATAGAC
Organism: Trinectes maculatus; assembly: GCA_016785345.1. Lineage (NCBI taxonomy): Eukaryota > Metazoa > Chordata > Actinopteri > Pleuronectiformes > Achiridae > Trinectes > Trinectes maculatus. The sequence continues at coordinate 241,945 of JAFBJQ010000268.1, forward strand.
TCTGTGTCGCTCCAGTGCTGAGAGTCATGGTGACTTCCTGAGAGCTACCACCACTGTACCACAGCTTCCCACATTCAGTAAACTGCATGAACAATCTGAAAGGTCAGCACTTTAATATGTTATATAACTGACTTAAACGATAACAAACCAGTTAAATTAGTACATTAGTCAGACAGAAAGAAAATGTATCATAAATGTAATTAAATATTATGACTGTGACAAACTAATCTAGATTATTTTTTTCCAATTTAAAAAAATCCAGTTCACTTTTTAAATATTTTGTGAGATTTTTCCACAGGTTCAAATGCTTATAGTGCTGTAAGCATAAAAAAAAAAACAATCAAGACCAGCAGGGTAGCATCTATTGTGAATCACAGAACCGAATAGAACAGAACATAAATATTAACTTAGCTTTACAGAATATAAAACTAAAACAAACAGACATATGTCAACAAAGAGACTGGTAATGACGTTTGATTTACATTTCTTTAAATTACGTCCTTTTTATAATGTCAAACATCTAATATCAGTGCACAGTCTATGTTATACCCCAACATCTAAAGCCAGAAACTCCACCATTAACAGTGATGGTACGAAGCAGTAGTGAGTGTGTGAGTGTTATTAAGACTCAAGTTGATGATGCATTTGAATTGGATCCAGCAATATGCATCAATATCACATGAGCAAAATCGCTGATGCTCCTCCTTGAGATTCCTGTGATGTGGCTCAGTTCTCCCACAACCTTCGATGCATGAAAACAAAAAACATTTCTGAAGTAAAACCAGCTTGTTCTGAATATACACTTAATAGATTAACAATACGTGCACTTGATTAAATATGATGGACTGATTCGTGCTTGCACATTATCAACAGGTTATCTGACATTTTAAATGCCAACAACAATCAATAACGAGTGCAATTTAAAGTCTTGCTTGTACAACCCAGAACTGTTTTACCTGTTCCCATTTCCTGACATAGCTGATGAACGCAGCAACAGCGATGACACACACACCAAGGAGCATGTAGTCTTCAGTCACCGTAACAAACTTCTCTCTGTTTTTGAAAAAAAAAATTAAGTTATTGCTGTTTTATGGAGAGAGTATTAGATTTACATTCACAATCTGCTGTAAAATAGGAAATTTCTATTAAGTTTGCCTTTATATGTCAACATGTGGTCACAGCTCGTTTCTGCTTGTAAAAACAACAACAAAAATAACCTTCCACATATTCAGATTACTGAATATGTGGGTATAATTTACCCATTTTGAATATTTGGCTGTACCCAGTCATTATTAAACATCTCTTGGATAAATGTCTTCCTGACATGAGCCATGATAAACATGATACCACAAGGCAGCGTCTGAAAGCAAAACAACACTGACAAGGTCTCAGCTGTTCGCAATCTACTCCACGATCAATCAGTCAGCTTGTCTCTTCCACCATGACAGTTACCACCTGTTCCCAAACAGCAGAAAATGAGGCAGGAAGATAAATGTGATACCTCTGTTCTCTGGATGGGTTTACATGCTGAATGGTAGTCTTCAACAATGCATTGTAGATGGCAGTCCTCTCTAGGCTGACATACTGAAGAACGTGGTGGCACAGGTCGTACAGGTGCTCCATGGGGATTGATGGCTCGTTGTGTCCTACGGAGGTTTAAATTACAACACAACAGCATTACAAAAGCCCTTTGCAGTAATATCATCCAGGTTCATTTGCAGTAGATCCCAATATCTAACAAAGTTACTCTGTGTTTACAATGTCTTACCAAGGACCTCCAGAAGCATTTCCACGTATGTCAGAGGACTTGGAACATGCAGTCTGAATTCAAGCCCTTTGAAGATCATCATCTCTGACTTGGCCAGAGTCTGTGTGGAAACACTGTGGCCGACTGAATGCAGAAAGTGCACAGCAGTCTTGTTGTTGATGATCTAAAAATCATAAGCACAATCACAAACGATTAGTGTATTTGTAGTGGCAGGTAGATGACACATAAACGGCACACACCTGAGAACTTACATGACTGTACAATGACAGTTTGCTTGCTAGTTGCACACAGGAGAAGATGATGATGGGGAACTTCTCATTCATTTCCTCAAATATAGCATCCTCATAACTTTTTGGCTGATCAGCAGCCACAGCTTTAGGCGTGGTGAACAAGTCTGTCAGGTGCTTCACCATGAACCTGTGGGAGATTATTATTTATGATTATACCAGTAATATATATATGAGGAGGAGAGACAGACATGCTGGACCTGGTTTACCTTTGTAGTAATTCAATGGCATGGTATCCAACCAGTGGATCAAGTTTCAGTTCTCTGGTTATCAGGAAGATGTACTCTAAGTAAGAGCAGAGGTTTGCGTGGAGACGTGAGCTCAGCATGTTGAACAGAGTTGAGAGACCACAGTCAGTGCATACAAAACACATTTGCCCAACCATATGTGAAAGGCAATATCCTTCATGCGGTAAAATGGAGGCAGTAAATGTGTTTGAGTAATCCCATGTAAAGTGACACAGGCAGAGATCCTGTGTAGTTCTGTGAAATGGGATCAATAAAGTGAAATCCGAGCCATAACTCTCAGACTATCCACTGTCAGTTATGAGCTCTTTGCAGTGATGCTGGCTGAACATGGTGGGGATGAAAAACTATAAATATCTCCCATCATTTATCAAGGTGCAAAAACATCCTCTGACCGATGATGTGAAATAAAACACAGGCCCTCGTGGTCCAGTGAAGTAAAGAAAAAAAAAAGAAATAATTAACGGTAAATAATAGTAATTTAAATTTCTGATTCTCGTTTTTTTTAATGTTTGCATGAAACTGAGCCACGAGCCATGTAAGTGAAATATGTAAACAGTGAATCATAATCATTACTGGGAACTGTCAGCCTCTTACACAAGTTAGTCAACGCCACCTGCTGGAAAACCGATCAAACTGTCCGTGCACCACAGACAAACAGTAACTGCATTAAAAACAGATCAGGTACTATTCATTCATTCATTCATCTTCTACCGCTTACTCCTGTTAAGGGTCGCGGGGGGGAGCTGGAGCCGATCCCAGCTGACATCGGGCGAGAGGCAGGGTACACCCTGGACAGGTCGCCAGTCCATCGCAGGGCCAACACAGAATACATAAACAGACAAACAACCATTCACACTCACATGCACACCTATGGACAATTTAGAGAGTGGCCAATTAACCTAACCCCCACAATGCATGTTTTTGGGCGGTGGGAGGAAGCCGGAGTACCCGGAGAGAACCCACGCAGACACGGAGAGAACATGCAAACTCCACACAGAAAGATCCCCCGAACCGAGATTCGAACCAGGGACCTTCTTGCTGTGAGGCACGAGCGCTACCCACTGCGCCACCGTGCTGCCCCAGATCAGGTACTATTGTAAACATAAATACAATTTCACCCACAGGTGTTTACAATGAATTCATAATATTTACAATTCATACCATTACTGAAATGACTGTAGGTGCAAATGTACCAAAACAAATAAAACAGATAACGTTAAATTCCCACTGCCACCTTCAGAGAGTGGTCTAATTAACAGCAATTAAGATTGATTGTTTGGTTGTTAGCAAACATATCTCACAGTGAAAAAAATATTTACCCGTGATTCTTTTATCTTTGAAGATTCCACTGCACGCTGATAAACTGCTGAGATTATCCTTGTTTCTTTTGTCGAGATTAACCAGAAAATCCGAGAGTAGCTCATCAGAGACTTCCTGAAACTTGCAGCAAAATAACCTTTTCGCCATTTAAAATCGCCGACGGTTGACTTTTAAACGCACAAAAGTTCGTGTTTCACTAGCTGCCACGTTTATATTTAAGATTCCGTTCACTGCTGTCAAAGAATAATTTACAGTGATACAGAAATAAACCGTGCTTGAGTCTTCTGTTTCCCGGAAGATGGAGCTATTAGCGAGGTTTTTAACACAGGGCCGTTTAACGGCTACTGGTGGTAGGAACAAAAAGCTGCCCGGGGGACTCATTTGGAAGTTACACTCTCGTTCCGTTCGGACGGAAGCGCCTTCCTGATGGGGCTGATCTGACAACACGTCGATAGGTCACACACGCGCAGCATTCAAACACAGCAAAGTTATACAAGCATCTGTAAAACTGCGTTAGTGCGACCGCTGTGAACCAGCCCTCCTCTCCTCACTGTGACTGCAGACATGGCGGACAAGACGCCGAAGGGCTCCGATGCTCCGTACGCGACCAGGATAGACCCGTCCAAAGAGAACCTCTCTCCAGAACAGATGCACTTCATCAGACAGGTGGAGCATGAGCAGTGGAAGAAGAAAACGCAGAAGTTGCGGGGGAGGAACGCGATCACGGGGCTCGCCATTGGGGCAGTCGTCCTGGGTATCTGTATCCTTGCCAAGCGCACTAACGTCAACACAAGGTGAACTATGTAACGCTAGCCTAGCATGGTGAAGCTACTCTCGGGTCCCCGGGTTTGTGTTTGGTTATTCACAAAGTAACATTACGTCTAACGCTACGCTATCTACGCAGCATCATACTCAAAAAATGAAAACAACAACAAACGGACTGGTGCATGGAATGCTAACATGACAGTTAGCCATGACTCAAAACTACTTTGAGTATATTTACTAAATTAAAACATATATAGATGTTGAAACCATTAGTTTTTTTCACTTCTTTGCGTTAAGGTTAGTTATTTTTAGACTTTGAATATTACATAGACAACTTAGCTAACTATGTATTCCTTAGCGATGTTTCAGACAAACCTGTTGCTTGTCAAGGCTGATGATCTGTCTATCTATCTATCTATCTATCTATCTATCTATCTATCTATCTATCTATCTATCTATCTATCTATCTAAGCAAAATTAATTATTTTATTATTTTAGTTGCAACAACACACAGTGATGACACAAACTCTGTGCTGACATGATGCTGGCATCACTCACTGTCCACATCATGTCTGTTATTATTATTTTTCCTTGACCACTTGTTCCTCGCATTAGATGGCTACACTTTCTTCTCAGTCTCCCAGGATCACACAGTGAATGAAATGGATGAAGACGTGAGACGTGCAAGACTGCAGGGACCAAAGACTGGTGCCAACTGAGATGCATTCATGAGCCCCCTGCCTGCTCTTGGACTGCATGTCTCTGTGCACTTAACTGAGAAGAGACATGTGTTGACACTGATGCCACTGAGTCATATTCCACAATTGGAAACCCAAGGATGAATTAAATCCTTTACCTGACAGGTTGCCAGCCTGGGGATCATGTGATGTGGGTATACATAGAGGCATTTATATTAAATTTCAGTCAGCAAATGATGTTTATGCTGCAGTGGTCTGTGACACTGCTAAAATGACACATGGATCAACCTGTTCAAACAAATTATTTATGTTGAATAAAACTTGAATGTATTTGATTTTTTTCTACTCATATATGTGGCAAAGATGACATAAGAGCAGTGGTATTTACAGTTGCATTTATTTGTGTCAGTTTGATACACAGTCTGATCTAGCCACCAAATCTTGAGAGTAAAAATATAAAATAAGACATTGTAAGGGAAAGGCACAGATTCAGCATGGCAGGACAGCAGCTTCAGAAAGCAATACATTTATATATTTACATTCAAAATTTTGAAATCACTCTGAAATATATTATGAATCTTAACAGAGTTAAGGAGCAGGAAAATTCAGTGTGTTGTGAATGTCATATATTTTAAGGCAACAGCTACAGATTCACAGCTTGAACTGATTTCTCCATGTCCCACAATACACAAATAATTTAAATTTGTGGGATGACGGATAATCTTTACTGCGATCCAATATGAAACACTGTGATCAATCATTAACTGAAGGACATTCTCTGCATCATGGAAAAATAAAAGTGAGCAGTTTTATCCACGAATGTGTTAAATGTCTGAGAATTAAAATACAATTTGCTAAAGTGCACAAGGTGCTTGAATCATGGAGCAAACCAGAAAGATCGATTTTTGCTTGAGCAAGAGTTAAGGTTGCTGAAATATTAAGTTCACTCTAAATATGTAAACAGGATCTATAAACGCACTCTACTATATACACATGTACAAGCCAGTAGTCTGAAACCTAGGTGGATATTTCATAAGTAATCAATATTAAGAAATACTGTCTATATATTTGGAAATTGATATGATGTTTAAAAAGTGTAAAAAAAAAAACCTATTTTTTCTGATGCAAACTACATAATGGCAGTTATGTCTTATTATCATCCTAATGGTATTTATATTTATTGTTGCTGTTCAGTGTGTAACATCCTTCTGACTACATCTGAAACGCCAGCACTGCAGTCAAACTTCTCCAGGCTGAGTCTACATAATGTATTTCATCTTATCAGGCGTCAGAAATACAGAAAACCAAACTATACAATGGCAAAAGACATTTGTATAAATCAAACTATGTAACGCGTCTAGATTGCTCGCGTCAGCCCAGGAAGGGCGAAACACAGGAACCGTATCACAGTTTCCTGTGAGTATCCAGCTTTCGTGAGGTAAATGACCACTGACAGAGGGAAGCGGTTTTTGTTGATTGGTGTGCCGGTGTGAAGTGTTGAAGTGATCCTCCTTCAGGGCGGGTTTGACCTCTGCAGTCACACTTCAGATGAGGTAGTCCAGATATACAGCATGCTGGGCTGAGCCTTTCTTACTGTGGAAAAAACAAAACCAACAATGAACGCCTGTATTGTCAGCCAGTTTGCTGAGGTTAACAAGGAGAATAATGTTAAAATGGCGTTTGATTATGCTGTAAATACTCACCATTCTACTAATGTCAGTGGCAAAGGTGACCCCTTTGCCAGGTTTATCCTGGGAGCCGCTACTGCTGCCTCCAAGGGAGTTTCTCCTAATGATACCTGGGAAAACACAAACAGTATTTTTTTCCTTTTAAACATATTTAGACACAGAGTTGTCACATACTGAACGGACTCAGTGACGTGTCCCTCGTCAGAAAGCAGCGTGGATATTTTTCTTTACCTTGGAGAGGCAAAATATCCAAGCGCTGCAGGCTGTTCCTGCGGGATGAAGGGAAACCGCTCCCCTTAGAGAGGCGCCGCTGTCGACTGGACAGCATCGCAGCCGGAGAGACGATGCCTGGAGGGGGAACTTTCCCCATCCTCTCATACAGCTCCTCGATCTCTTTCTTCTGGGCAGCCTGCAGGGCCTGGACCTCAGTCAGGTGTCTGATCAGGGACAAAGTGTAATGAGTTGTAATTTTTGACCATGTCATAAGTTTTTGGTGAAACTATCTAAACTATTTTCCATCTAATGAACAGTCTCCTCTGTTTTCAGTTGATCTAGTTTATAGACCCTATGAGGTACAGAGCTTTTGAGCTTTTACTGGCGTCACTTACTTCTGTCTCAGTTCCTGAAGCTCCTCCAGCATTTCTTCATCGTCGCTGTCTGAGTCATCGCTGCTCAGGTAGGGAGCACAGCGGCTGTAAGTCGTCATCCATAAATTGTGAAGGGCGTTGGTGTACTGTGGGCTGCCAGCTCCTCCGTCCCACAGCCTCCCCTCCGTCTCAGCAGCTGTCACTGACAGGCCGCTGTCCGCAGACGTCCCCATCAGGCTGAGGCTGCACGCTCTCCTCCGACTTCTCTTCCTCGTTCTCTGTCGGTCCCCGACAACCTCTGCCTCACCCTCTTCCTCCTCATCGACCTCCTCCTCTTCCTCCTCTCTGTTCTGTTGCTGCGGGTCCTGCTGCTCCTGGCTCCCGGTCCAAGCTGGCTGCGCATCAACCTCCGGGAGGGCCCCTGTGGACCCTCTGTGAGGATGTGGGTGAGGGGGGGACATGGTGAGTGAGGTGCCCAGGCTGGTCTCAGACTCTCCCTGTTCCTCCGTGCTGCTCTCTGATGTTGTGCTGCTGCTGACCTCAGGTGGTAGTGCAGAAGACGCAGCACCTACAGGCACAGCTGGCGCCGGGATGTCAATGCTGGGCGTGACCTGGAATCGCCCAACAGTCACTGGTGCAGACTGGACTTCTGGTAACAGAGTAAAAAAAAAAGTTTATTGTAACCATTATTAGATCCTTTTAGAGTAAACTGTATCTAAATTACTTGATCAAGTATTCAATATTATGTATCTATAATTAAAATGATCAATACAAATAAGTTGTTCCTACTTTAAGTGTGTATGAATGAGAAGTTGTTTACATCTAGGCAGCTAATTTATATGAGTGGAAACCAATCACTGGCAACACAGCAGTGATTGTTCTCTAATCTGATTAGGACTGATTGATCAGTGGGGGGGAAAAAAACACATTATGTGATTGGTGCAAATTGATTAAAATCGAATCATGCAATCATCGTTTCTCAGCAACAGTCTTGAAAGAAGCCTGTTTATTTGTTTGTTTTTTTATTTACTGGAATAGACTTGATGGTGCACTATCAGCTCACAGCAGGAGGGGTCAGGGTTCAGGGTTCAGGGTTCCTGCCTGGCTTCCTCCAACAATCCAAACACAAGCATCTTCCATTAACTGGTGACTGTGAATTACCAGTAGGTGTCTGTATGATTGTGAATGTTTTGTTTTTGTTTAAATCAGAACATGTCAACATCATTGACTGCATAAGGAGTATTACTAATGAGGGGATGGAATCACCTGATGTAGGTGGATATCCTCTCAAGGGCCCTAATTAGCAGCTGGGAAAGTAACTGAAATAAATGTGATGAAGCTGTTTATGTGGTGTCACATGTAAAACGAGGGCAGAAACAGTGTGTCTGCACTCACATCTGCAGGCAATTTTAGGGCGCAAAAACCCTGCAGTGTCTCAGTTTGCCCACTAAGTGTCCTTCTTACAGTAAACACAGACTGTGTCTGGGTCTGTGCCCACATTCAACAGAGTCCCTCTGTTAAGTGTGGAGGGTATAAATACTGACAGGTGTGGATGTGGGAGGAGAGGCCTGTAACGAGCGGGGCTGCTCTTGGATTGGTCCGTGTCGGTGGGTAGGACCACAATCACACCTACGTTTGTGTTCCCATTGAATGGGACATTACATCCAGGCAGTTACGCAACGGCTCCCAAGACACCCCTAATACATGATAATGTCACCAAGGATACGAGTGAGAAAAAGAGAGAGAGGGGGGGGACTGAAAACAACTCAAAGGACAAACTGTCCCTGACAGAGACACATCAGTCTGACTTTAGATCGAATACAAATTGGGCCGAGGCACAAAAAAAAACTTCTATTTGGCTTCAAGCTAATTTGTGTGTATACAAAGGCGTGCGTGTGGGTTTGTTTGGGGTGCAAACACAAACCTCATACAGTATGTTATTTTCCAGGGCGCTCAGCCGCTGGCCAGTAACATACCTCATGTTAGGTGTTGGTGACGCAGAGACTGTGGAGAAACACGAGAAAACATCGTGCACATGTTTCTTACCAGAGCCAGCGGAAGGGGCTCTCAGTCTGGGGCCATTGCCGTTCATCTCGGGCACAGCTGGGTGCGACTGTGTGCTGTAGGATGATAACTAGACGGGAAGAAGAAAAGGGATGAACAGCATTATTTGGGATAATGACCCAGATCCACAATAAACACAGATTCTTGTCAATGTCCTTCAGTGAACAGATGTGGCAGGATCGAACTGTCTCCAGCTGAATTCTGAAATGTAGGAACATTGTGGAGGTGCTTTTCAGAATTCATAGATGCTTTGTGTTTTAAACCCCAAAGATCAGATAACTGAGGCGCGAGCTTCGTATAACACATTTTGATTGACTGATTAATTTATTGTTGAAATCTGATTAATTGGCTCATTATGAGGACTACTGAGCAATAATTATTGAATTAACGATGACTCACAGTGCTTTCAGGGCTCTCTGGAGGTGACAGGGACAGATCTGATGACGAGTTTGAACTGGAGACTTGTGGTTTGGGTTTAGCCTGGGCTGGAAGATGGGATGAGTATGGAGCCATGTAACTGTGAGGACGGTCCTCCTGGGCCGGGCTGGGGGGACTGGAGTGTTGCAGAGGTTCCTGATGAGTCAGCGGAGGAGTGGATGGCACGGAGGGGGGAGAGACAGGATGTGGCCAGTTTGGATGACTGCTCTGTGGAAACCCAGCTCCTTCCATTTGAAGTGTATGGTCAGTAGCGCGGTAGATATTGTTCTGTGCTGGGACGCCCACTGTGGGGTATGGGGGCTCTACAGGTGGGGTTTGGTACTGCTGTGGGTACATAGAGGGGTAACCTGACTGTGGGGCCATGTGAGTAGCTGGTGGCAGCTGGGCGTGAAAGCCAGGAAAGGATGGAATCGCCTGGCTGGGCAGGGGAGCAGGAGGGATGAAAGAGTGAGCCATGCTCATGGCCATGGAGATGACATTAGCCAAGGAAAAGATCGGCTGTGAGTGAGGGGGCCACATGTTGGGATGCTGAGGGACAGGCGGGGACAGGGTGATGCTCTCATTGCTGCTATGGCTCGGTGTCTCGTTCTGAGGACTTGGGGACCCAGGCGCGGGGGAGCGAACAGAAGGGATTGAGGGGTTACTGGCTACACGCGTGAGGGGAGGATGGACCCCCGCTGGTTTGGGGGACCCCAGAGAGCCTGGGTACGGGAATGGGAAGTGCGTGTGGCCCACGAATGGTAAGTGGTAGTGCTGGTGGTGCGGCAGAAGAGATGCAGGGTGGTGATGATGCTGATAGTGAAGTGGAGACCCTGGAAGATGAAGACACAGTTTAAATCATTATGACTATAAAGCGTACATGATAACAACAGGTACAAATAATAAATGCTTATTATGTTATTATGTCTGATGTTAAGGTTGCAATGGAACATAGAGTTGACCCAAAGCGAAGTGAGATCACTCACTCCTCCTCTCTCTTCAGGGTCTGATTAGTCCAGTTCTAACTTTCACCCATCTGCCAAGACATACACCATGTGGAGCAGCAAACTTTCCTCTGCTTTGTTCAATAATGGGTCTCCATGGCGAACAAAGACATTTTGTTTCAAACAGAGTCCGACAATAATTGCATTTGCAATCTGGAGCACTTGCACATTAGGCTGACATTGCTGTGAGGGCTTCGGCGTTAGTGAAGCGAGTTAAGCTTTGTACATGCTGTATAATATTTTAAATGAAACACACGTGTGTGTGTGTTTGTGTGTACATAGCTTTTTGGGTCTGATTGTGAGCTTAAAGTAGTGCGGCTTTTTTCCCCCCATCAGTCCTCGGGGAATCGCTTCATACGCCACTGATTTGACATTTACAATGGCTCCACAGTTATAAACCACAGCTCCTGTTTCTGATGATGCAAACCAGCCTCTGCTTTTTCCATGCTGACAGAAACATAGGTTAGGCAACACTCTTTAACAGTGGTGAGTGGCCAAAGGGCAACTGCGACCATGCAGTGGACACCCAGCGGAGAGGGGACGCCGGACAGGAGGGGATAAAGATGTCCAGATGAAACAAGGGACATATGGAGGATGTGTGTTCTTACGTTCACTTCAAATGCCCCCCCCCCCACCCCTCTGTGGGAAGGGGAGGGCTTTGACAGGGGGAGGGTTTCTTGGAAATTCTGTAGGAGTTTGTGCTGGCAAACAGATGTTGCAGACCATCTCAGCACTGGAGAAAAGCTGGTTGGTGGTTTACAGCACCGGCATTCACAGCTCCCTGAAAGCCAGAGCGCGCCCCTCAGGTGAGGTAATTACCCGAGAGGGCCTGCTCCGAAGCGGAGACAGACGCAGGCTTTGAGGTGTGGGGGGAAAGGTGGATGGCGCCATGCGTATATCAGAACAATACCAAGAACACCTCCCCCCTGAGGAGGAGAGTGGGGGTTTATGAGGTAGCTCAGCTTTGCTTGGAATAATTCTTTGCCAAAGGACTGTACCAACTTTTCAGTGTGCTGAAACAGTAAACAATGCTCGGCCTCTCCACGGAGAGAGGGACCAAGAGGGAGGGGCAGGGGTCTGTTTACCTGGGGCGGTGTGGAAAGACTGCGAGCGAATTAGAGGTCGCCCAGATGAAGTAACGTCTGCGCTGAAGACGTCGCCATTGGGGCATGGGGGGGAGCCACGTACCCCAACGCTTGGGTTAGCCACGTTGAAGTCTGCGACAAGACACACACACATGCATGAGTGGATGAACACATGTCTGCAGTGCGCATACATACACACACATAATGATCATGCACGGTGGGATGCGGCGCACAGGTCAGTCCGGCGTGCTGGGAGAAAGACGGTCTTAAATACCACTGACACATGATTTCAGAAAAAAAAAACATTCATCACTGTTAGAATAGATTTTTTTTTTACTGCTCAAGCGTCACATCACCATTTTTTTTCTCTTAATGAGTGAAATGAGGTCATCAAACCACGTGCGACTTACCAGGCAGCGAGGAGGACGAGTGCGTTCGAGGCAAGACGTGACTGTGCAGGTCAGGCTGTAAGGGAGAAGACAGGTGATAAGTTCAAGTGCTGAAACGCTGACGTCTCACAGATCTACTGACAATGCTGCTTCAAAACCACACAAGATATTATTACAGAACTGATAACAACGCAATATGAAATGTCTGTTCTCTTTGGCTGTTTGTGAAAAGCTGTTTGGGCAGTATTGCTACGACTCGACTGGCTTGGTCTGGTTTTTTTTGGCAGGACGGTGCTGGGGTGTTGGAGGCACAGCCATTCTTAGTGGATGTGGTGCGCGTCTTGTTTTTAATCTGGTGCTGGAGCGAGGCCAGGAGCGATTTATTCAAAGTGACTCGGGGTAATTATAGAGGCCAGAGGATCGGAAGTGGAGTGAGCGAGGTTCGAGATTTACGCCTCTCAGCCGTCTCCTGTTGTCAGACATGAGGGTGCCCGTTCTACTGTTCTCCACCATTTGCAGTTTTGTTGTGTTATTTTTCCTGGAGGGCAGAGGGAGATTTGTTCTGTGTGTTCTACAGAGTGAAACATATCCTGGCAGAACAGACGCTTCTCTGGACAAACTGTATCTGATTAGGCATGAGGTCATATCTGCAACAGGACGCCACTGTTCCTCGCTACTCCTGTTTTCCTTCCTGGATGTTGTCGATCTTTTACAGCTTCACGGGCTCCTTGAATGAAGCCAAACAGAAACGACTTTGCCCGATCTGTGCGGGCAGTGATGCTGGAAATGTCATTATGGTGTAAGCACTGGAGAGGAGCTGTGGTTGTGGTCAAAACAGACGAAACGTAAAAAAAAAAAAAAAAAAAAGAGAGAGAGAGAGAAGTGTATCCACAAATCAGAGGGGTTTATGGCAATAGTGCTTTTAGTAGCGTAACGTCCTGAATGAAAGCACAACCTCATGTGGCTTTAACAACACTTAACCTTCCATCTTTAAGGGCGAGTCTCGGGGGGGACTGCGAGGACACCCGTCTTTATTATACACGTCCAGCGTAAGTAGCACAGCTGCAGCTCCAGCTTTCCACTTGCACCAGATTTATGGGTCTGCACAGCGACGCACAAACACACTCTCGCTGATGTAATTTATGGCGATCCGACGGCGCACAGTAAAAAGGAAAGGGGCAGGTGCTGCTGACCTGTGAGGAAGACAGTGAGTTGACCCCGTTGTGGAAGGCAGGCGGCTGGAGTCGGTGTCCGCCCGATTGGCCCGGCTGCTCTTTCGACATCAGCGCCTTTGCCCGTTTGATGATGTCGCCCATGCGGTGAATGAACCCCTCCTTCTCTGAAGGCAGGATGAACTCATTGTGCACCTAAAAAACAAAGACAACAACATTCATGCACTGCGTGTCGACGTGTGTATCCGTCTCGCAACTCGACGCAAACCTAACCTTTCGCTTAAGGGAAAAATACACAACGCAGCTTCCGTAAATCCACAATGCACAGTATCCTGTTTGAGGTTTTAAGCTTTGTATGTTCACACAGTTCTAAGTGTTGCTGTGAATTGTGGGTAGAGGCCTGGTGACTGTTTCCTTTCAGAACAGCACTCAGCCCATTAAAAAAAAAACCCAGTGCTGAGAACCAAGGGGGCTGTTGTGATGCCAAGCTCCCCCGCTGAGCCAAGACTCAGTAAACAAAAGCCCTGTGTGTTTTTAGAGGCAGGGAAACAGTACATTCAGTGAACAAAAAGTGCTGCCTTCATCACACCTTCATCACTGAGCCCTGTGTACATGCACTACAAACCTCGCTATGCTCCAGCCACTAACACAATAACAATAACATGGGGATGGGGCTCGTCACCTGCGTCACTCACTCCTCAGTGATTTAGATATAGTATCAGCCAGAGTTAGTATCTGCAAACAAGAAGCGGTTCACTAGAAGCTGGATGAATCATGCGTACGCCGAAGTGAGATAACGGCAATCTGCCAAAACTATCAGCTGACAAAGTGACTTCATTTGGTTTTTTTCCCTGTCCTGAAAAGTTCTGTCCGTATCCATCTCAAATAACAGACTTGTTTAACCAGTTTTATATCACACACCTCTTCATATATAAAGTGGAATGATCTCGAGGTGTTGACATGATTGTATATGCATATATATATATATGCATGTATAGGCTTGAAGTAGGCTAATCATTGCTTCCCCTAGATGTCACCAAATCCAATGCCTTTTGCAGAAGTAAATAAATAACTGTCATTGTTAATGAACGTCAATAATTATTGACGTTCTAAATGTGTGATCTGCTGATCGCTTCTTGGCCAGCATCTATACACTACTTATGGCTCACCATGACAGCAGCAATGTCTTCAGGGTTATCTCCATCCAGGTCGAACTTGAAGGTCACCATCTTGTCGTTGTGTGTCTGCAGCTGACACTCCACCACCCGGTCCACTTTATCAGAGAGCTGCAGTGAAGCACAGGGCGGATGATGTCACGACAGATGTCCGTTGACTTGCGAAAACCATGAGCACGGTCAAAACACAGGGGGAACAATATGCCTTTGTGTTTGTGCGTGCGTGTGTGTGAGCAAACATGCAGTCATGTGAATGTGTGTGAGTCCACCGTGATGTGCAGTGCGTTTAGAGGGCGTATTGTGCTTTGCAACCCCACTCGCGCATGTGGTTCTGCCTGATCTGTTTGTCTCTGCCCCCGGTCCAAACAAACCCATTTAAAGACCACAGTGTCCTGATCAGAGGAGATGCGCTCTGGTTGTTAGTGAGGAACAGCATAGCTGCTGATAACGTTGCGTAATCAGGGTGGAGCCTCGCCACTCACTTGTAAGTAATATGCTAATTCAGTCACTCAGTGTTGCGGGTTGATTTATTTGTTTATGATGTGTTTGAATAAAAACAGTAATTAACAATGTGTGATTTATTTTACCCCCGTGATGCGCAGCCTTGAGCGCGCCCGCCTCCTGAATAGCTTCGTGGCGGTTCGCCTCGCAGCCGTTTTCTCGGTCTTCTCCGAAAGGCCTTCGTAGCCGTCACTCAAGCCCGATGTCACATCTGAGGCGTAGCTGCAAACAAATCCATGATACATGCTACTGGTTAGAAAGCACGTCCGGAAAAGACACAAGAAACATTCCTCACACAGCAATTCATCATCAACGACATGAGAGTAAATGTGAGAAGAAGTGATCATCTGTCATGGGGGGATGATCTATGCGTCACACATAAAAACAAACCTAGAAATCAATACGTTTTGAACACCAGTTAAACATAAGCCATCTAACAAGACCCTATAGGAGGCAGCAACGTGTCCATGTGATCCACTGTATTTATGCTGTACAATGAAGGCGTTTTAGGTTTCAGAGAACTGGAGAACATTCAGTGTTCTCCCTGAAACTGCTTTGGCATCGGATAATTGCGTCTCCTGGGCCTTTTTGGATAACTGCGGTCACAGACCCCCTCCGTCCAGCTCTGGCACTGGCTGCAAACATTTACTAACCTTTACAGGCCTGCTGGTTGGCCTGTGTCCACCCTGTCTCTATTTAAAAAACCCTCCACCTCACAGGTCACTCTGGTTCAGAGCAAAGCCTGGTTTCACCTTTAAACACCTTTAAATTCAACTCAAGCTAATAAGCCTTGTGTTGCCATTGCAAATGACTTTCTGTTCTGTGGTCTAAAAGCTATGCTGCTCATCATCACTGCAGGGGTCAGAGGTCAGAGGAAGAATAATGCAACTTGGTGCATGTTTTCAGTCCCTACTGGTGCATGTCTGAGCTGTTAGGAAACATGATATACATTTATTAATGAATTGACAAAAAAAATGAATTAATCAATTATAAAAGTGCACACTGGTAATGTTGTTCTTGTGATGTAATGAATACCCCTAACTGCACACACACATTAACTACATGTCCATTACAGGCACTCATGCCGAGACAAAAGGGCCGATATCCCACCAACATGGAAAACAGGGCCTCTGCAACATCTGAGACCCCGTCACACAGACACCTGCAAGGGTCCACTCTGCCTCACTGCAATAAAAACACTGAGGAGCCCGTCGACCGCTTCGAGCTTGTTATCACAGCCCCACAGATGTGAAGGAGGAGGAGTTGTGGAGGGGAAAACAGACATTTCTGTTCGATCATTTCTTACATCTTTTTAATAAAGAGGGGCCCTGTTGAACTCCATTAATCCTGAGATGGCAAGAAAAAGAGGAGAGTGATGGGGAAACGAGGGCTGCGGAACTTTACCTGTCCACAGGGGAGTTGAAGCCACTCGGGGGCCCTGAGTTGCCATGTTCCGTGTTGTTGGATACTGCAATACTCTATGAATAGACACAAGGAATGTGTTAAGGTAAACATGAATGCAGACTGCTTTTCTTATGTTCAAAGTTCAAAATAGCAGAGAACCATTTCCCACATGCTGATTTTTAAGTGCGTACATATTTTCTATGTGTATTTAATTCTACGCCAGTACAAAGTAAACATCAAATTTAACTATGAGATTCACTGAACCAGTAAACGTCTCATTTTGATCACTGAAAAACCCTCATCAAGTAGCTATCAACATGCACTGTAGCTGTGAATTCTGAATGGGCCATGAAATGAATCATTTATTCCTGAATTACAAGTTGGATTTGAATTTACCAAATTGAATATACAAAGTTGTATATTGATGGATTTTTAGTTACATAGGTTTGATATAAGTCGGTGTCAACATTCATGAAATTATGATGGTCACGCTTTTGACCTCCACCTTTACATCAGGCTCTTTAATGAGGCCACTCACTGAGGGGAAGCGCAGTGCTGGGACGGGGAGACCGTTCGGAGTCGCCGTGTCAGAGTGCATGCTTGGAGGGGTCATGGGTGAGCTGAGGGTGCTGGCCTCCAGCGAATCCTGAAGCCCAGAGGAGCTCAGATAGCCATCGGTCTCACAGTCAGCTGTTTCAACAAAACACATCAACCATTAGCATGTGGACTTCCACTGATCTGCAGACACACGCGAGACGCTGGAAACTGATTCACTGTGGTCT
Organism: Trinectes maculatus; assembly: GCA_016785345.1. Classification (NCBI taxonomy): domain Eukaryota; kingdom Metazoa; phylum Chordata; class Actinopteri; order Pleuronectiformes; family Achiridae; genus Trinectes; species Trinectes maculatus. Next base: position 259,299 of record JAFBJQ010000268.1, read on the forward strand.
CATGAGCACTGAGGTGTACGTACGTACACCTTGAAATGGGACGAACAGAGACTGAATCAATTGGTCATGCACAGATTCAGAATCCACCCCCATGTGCTATGAGACCTCATGTGCTCTCTCTTCAGGACGCATGTACAGCAACCGTAGTGACAACATTTGACTGCAGAGTGGATGACATTTCTTAATCTGTACACAAACAAACTCACAGTTAGCAGAGGACAGGCTGTTGTGGCGGATGTGAAAGTGCTGGTCTGCCTCGGGCTCCTCTGGTTCTGTGGGGTAGTGGGAGCTGACGCCAGAGTCTGCAGAGCTTGTAACAGGGGACAAGATGGTGGCCGGAGGCGTCAGCGCCGGCGTGGGGGACTCTGCTGCAACGACATCGCCGACTCTAGGCGAAGGCAGCCGAGGCTCGGGTTCTTCCTCGATGGCTTCCTGTTCCTGCTTCTTCCTCCTCTCCTCCGCCTGCCGCCTCAGCTTCTCTCGCTGCCGCTTGATGACCGTCACTCTGTCCCGTATGGCCTTGGCCACGAGCTTGAAGTCCGCCTCGCACACGAAGCCGAGCACGACCTGCATAACAACACGCAGACCGGTCAGGGCAAAACACTCTCAAGCATGTCAGTCACGGTCCACAGTGTGTTGCAGCAATATGTCCAAAATGTACACTTAATGAGCCGACCGCGTAATCGGTGACATCAGCAGTCCATTCCTTGGGTTTGTTTTGTAACACCGACACACACGAAACAGCATGCTGCTGCACAACCTCTGCTGACATCCAGCACCACTTGCCACTCAGCACATAGTCGGATTCCAGCAGGATGCTTTGGACTAGATGTCCCTGTACTCATATCACTAAATTTGATCTTGATGAAAATGACCACAAAGAGGTAAACAAGCGAGGACTTGTATTTTGTATTTTCATTAAAAGTGACCTCTGGTGAGGGGGCGCCGCAGGACACGAGGGCCTCTTTCGCAACAAGCAAGCGAGCCATTATATTATTAAAGAGGTGACCCGCGCTGCTTCCTGAGACGTGCGCTCACATTACGAACACACTGATGATTAAATGCTGAGCTGTGGCCTTGACACACTTGGCAGGGCTTTCTCTTTACAACAGAGCTGTCATAACAGAAGTGTAGGAGACCAGAGTGACGGGTGTATTTTCAATTTCTGAGTCAACAGACAGATTGCACTGTTAATAAATTCATTCATTCTGGAGCAGTAACAGTTAAAATATTATTGTCTTATTATTGAAAATAATTATTTAAAAGAATGAGTCTATATCAGTCATTTAATTACATTATCTCGTCATTAAATCATCCAGATATTGTAAATATTTAGTCAGGAGGAAAGAGCTGTCTAATTGTGGTAAAACATTAGGGGGGCGCCATATATCCAGTTGAGAAAACCCAATCATCATAAATCAGAACAAGGATGCAGACATCATGGGGGGTTGGCTGAAGCCACCTCTATCTCTTGATCTGGAATCAATTATTCAATTTCCTCACTAATGGCTGCCACTAAGTGGGTCAAGCAAAGCACAAGGTATTAAAGCAGTGCAGGTCGACCTCTCTGCGCGGCGTGATGGCCTACCATCTCCTGGGCCACCTCCTCAGGCACGTCTTTGAACAGCTCAAAGAGGAACTCGATGGCGTTGTTGTCCTTGTACTTCCCGTGGAGCTTCTTGGTGTCGTCCATGCGCAGCCACAGCTTCAGGCCCGACTTCACCATGTCGTCTTCCTCCGCCAGCTCCACGTGCACGCCGTTGTTCTCCTGGAAGAAAGGGTGTTCCAGGAGGTCCTGGATGGTGTACCTGGAGGAAATAAAGGAAAAAAATAAAAAATTGAATACCACCTGACGGCGAGCACGGCTTATGACCTGTTTATTAGGGTGACAGTGTAGCCAGACACACACATTCACACAACACATATACATTATTTTTTGCTGTTTGTCATTTTATTGTTGTCGTTTATCCTGTACCTTTCGTCGTTGTTCGTACGGATACAGCCCTCAATGATCTCCTTCAGCTCGGGTACTTTGACTTTGTAGAAACTGTCCGGTTTCATCCCCTGTAACAAAAACGCAACAAAAAGAACAACACAGATTCACTTCATTTGCAGGGCTACATATTGTATCAGTGAGTGCCAGTGCTGATTAGACAGCCCCTCCCACCTGCACTGCACACCAACGTACTCTTTTGCTTTGTAACATCAGCCACTTGCCAGCATGACATTCTGCTCTGCAATCATGTCAACACGGGAGGAAAACAGTACCAAGAGTTCATGAAAATGGAAAAACCCCACAATGCTCTCCGTCCCTTTTGGAAAAACCCTCAACAGTGTCACATTGAACTCCGAAAAAGCATCTGGGGAGGAGACACAAACTTACATAACATAAGGTTGTTGGTTTTTTTTTTTTCATGTAAACGAACATAGATTAGGGCCGAGCTCCAATCCCAGTAAAAACCCTGATAAGACAGTGAATGGCCAAGGTCAAGAAGATCCTGCAGTATCCCCAAACAACCAGCTGATGTCTTGAAACACCCAAATAATGACACCTGCTTGTAAAGGTCTGAGCGATGCATTTTGGTATTTCATACAAAAACTGCCATCTGTTTTATCTTTACGACCACGGTTCATTCTCTCAAGTTATTTATGCTGACATACATGAGACGAATGATCAGGTCGCACGACATTAGAGAGGAAGACACACGTTGTTCAGTGCGACTGAATTTAGATCCTATCATAATTACTGCTGCATCGCACAATAATCACGCTATACTTGCCTATGTGTATCTTTACACAGTATCCCCACTTACTAAATGACTATATATAAATAACTTCCGTGCTGGTCAGGGCCAATGCGAGCTTACATAACTACAGAAGACTTGCATGCTGTCACAAAATGCGGTTATCTTGGTCAAATGTGATTTGGAGGCTCTTGAGCAGAGCACAGGCGTTTCTTTGTCAAAGCACTTTGCTTCCGTGTCCTCACAGTCACCTTCAGAATCAATCTGTTTTTTTTAATAATAAATCTCATTTGTGACTCGGCACCATTCCTGTGGTGACAGTGATCTAGATAAGATCTGGAGACGTATGCCAGTGTTATGACGACTTTGTTTGGTTAATCCCATTCAAGCTTAATTGGGAGAAAAAGCACATTTGTTTCCATAACGTGAAATTAATTTGCTTCAGTGGGAAACTGTGCCGACAGTTGAGGGAAGCCCCCTTCATGTTCTGACACAGTAACGTCATTCTGCACAGTGAGGTTAACGACCATATTGACTTTAAAACAAACAACAACAGAAACTTAATCATTTTCAATGCTCACATGTGCGTGTTTGCTGATTCTCTTCGCCTTATGTAATAATAATAATAATAATAATAATCATAATAAACTCAATGTCTGTCAGTTTTGTGATTGTTTGGACTCATGCCATACAGGAGACGGTGAATTTGGTTTCTCCAAGTGCACATGGAGCCAGACCCACTCCAGCTCGTTAGCGCTGTCGCTTTCTCACTTTCCCAGCCTTCGTCAGACTCTGTTTGCCTTGCATATGTGACACTCCCGAAAGAAACTGAACTCTTTGTGGAGCAAAGCATGAGACACAGTTTCCAAAACATATAATTCTACCGACGCTTGCTTTCGCCCACCATGGCATCATCACTGTACCTGGCACCCAGGAGAAGCTTGAAATACGGCAGCTCAAAACCACTGCTGCAATGCTCACTACTGTGCTTTCAGATTATTTCCCTCCCTAATAAGTCCCACACTTCTTCTTCTCCATAACACTTTCTGATTTTGCCTGACAACTGGTTTCAACAATGCAAATGGGTTCTGAGGTGGATTCAAGCCCACATCATCCAAAGACAATTAGATATCGCATAAGGATTTAACTCCCTTAAAATTCTCTAATATCTTAATTTATTATTACAGGATATTTTTCATCTGCAAGAATTTACAGCTTTGCACATGTAAGCATTGATGGACCATGTCAGTTTTCTATTCAAACACCCTTTCACAAAAAGTATGAATGTACAACAGCTACGTCGAGTTATACAAGACCATGGCAATCAGTCAGTCAGACACATGCGATGTCGCACTGACATGTTGCTTGTGGGCTGAAAAAAGAGAAATCATTGTATGGTTCGGTGCAATGAGCTCGTAATGGACAAATCTGAGCCTTTAATAAACAAAAGCACTTTTTAATCCATGTGGGCCCCACTTGTTTCCAATAACTGGGGATATCCAGACATATACACAAGATATCCCCCCGTCTCTTTTTCTTTAATTCCACCCTGATCATGGAAGGACGCAAACATATGTGGACAATTACATTAAGTACAGGTTAAAGTACGTCATTCTCCCCTTTTACTCACACTGGTGACTTTGCGGTAGATCTGGGCGGCGTTTTGGCACTCTGAGTATGGGTACTCAGATGTAGCCATCTCCAGGATGCACATTCCAAAGGCGTAAACATCCACAGCTTCATCGTACTTCTCCTCATACATCTCTGGAGCCATGAACTCTGGTGTTCCTGTGAGAGCAGAGGTAAACATTAAAAAATAAATCAATCTTTTCATAAATATTATACAGACAGCTGATGCCTTTTTGCACTGATTACAGAAAATGACTCACCAATGACACTTTTAGCAAAAGAGGCACTTTTGAGAGTAGCCAGCCCCAGATCTCCTATCTTGACAGAGCCGGTGGGGCCGGTAATGAAGATGTTGTCACACTTGAGGTCCCGGTGGATGATGGGAGGTGTGCGCGTGTGCAGGAAGTGAAGCCCTTTGAGGATCTGACGACTCCAGCGCTGCAGCAGCTTCAGCTTCATCTCCTTGAACCTCTTCAAGTACCTAAAACAGAGGAGGAGAAGACTAAACACTCCAGTCTAAAGATACCAAAACACAGCATGAAGAGGAAGCTTTCTGGGCCCTGAGAACAATCCATCTTTTATTTTGACAGCCCAAAGGAAGTTTTCAAGTGAGCTAGTTTCCTGATTCCTCTCCCAGAGCACTGTATCTAAAACGGAGCTATTCTCTGGTCCTGATTCTGCACTTTTTAATCCCATCCTTCAAAAGCAACAGACAAGCTGTTCAACACAACACCAGTGTTCATAGTTAATGTAATGGTGAACGGAGGTCTGGATTCGGAAACGTACGTTTTGAGCGTCCCCGACGTCATAAGCTCGGTCACCAGGATGATGCACTTGTGGCCCTTCATCGTGGATTTCCAGGAGTCGTGGAAGCGGACGATGTTTGGGTGCTGCAGGCCTTTCAGCATCTCCACTTCCTCGCTGAAGCGCTGGCGCTCTGCCTTGGTCAGCTTACGGGTCTGCAGAGGAAATAACACGTTGTCATGTGCAATGATATCCCACTTTACATCCCTCTACTGCTTCTACATGTAGAAGAGTGAGCAGTCTGTTTATCCAGCTTCTTGTTTACATATGTCCATAAAAAAAACAAGACTGAATCTAGTTTATGGTAATCAGCTGTCTTCTGGTTTGTTTTGTAGTCTGTTTTAGAACGACTGTGATGTTTACATGAGCAAACACAGCACAGAATGACCTCATGTGGCATAAAAGCTTTAGGAGAGATTCAAAAGGAACTGTGTTGTGAGGCTGTAAATATAAATGTGGTTGTGTGGACAGGTGAGTGGCAGCAATATGAAGGTTCAGCCCTGGTCTTCTCATGGTCCTGCGTGGTTACGTAAGAGAGCAACAGTAAACACAGGAGACGAATACACACCACCAATTTGATAAATCACTGTTACTTTAGCTAATGAGCTTGCTGAGGGACTGGAAACCACAAGTTCATCCATCTGGGTAACCTACGATTACATAATCATATTCACTTTCCGAAGAGGGGCGCTCTGACATGACAAACTTACAGAGGAGGTTTCTAAAATCCATGCAAACCTGAACCAAACACTGCAATCACACTAAACGAACAAAGACATTTTTGTGCTTCCTCTAGGATGAATGGCCCAATTTTCCTGCTGCTGGAGTAACTCAAGTCTGTGGTGGGTGGTTAGTGGAAAATTCCTGGGAGACTTCAAGAACCATGAATCCTGCATTGAGGCGGATTTCTGGGAAAAACAGTTTGCATATGTTTATGCTTACAATCACCTCCTCCACTACACTTTCTCCTTCCTCTCCCCTTCCTCGCTTTTTCCCTGGTAGAAGTGCAGAGGTGCTGCTGCTGTTGATGCTGCCGCATCAACACAGGAGGCAGACTGTCTGAGGGCCCACGCGGTCTGGGGCCGCACAGCGAAGGGCCCCTTTTACCTGCGTCAATCACCCGTCAAAAACTGCCACATTACACCAACAATGCAAACATGAGACCCTGCACTCTAAAACCAAGACATTGAGGCGACCTCTGACTAAATGGTTTGCTTTTAGGCTGATCATGATTGTTCATGATCAGAAAGCAGGCTGCAGATTATTTCTAATATGCAAGCCCAAAACGAAAACAGAATGAAGGTCATGTTTCTAACATGAGGCTCTTAAATGATATAGATGCACTTGCATCATCTGGCGCAAATGAGTGGGGTGAGTCAGTGGGTTTATGGGTGGATGTACATCTGGTTGTTATCTAAGTGTGATAACATCAGACCCCTGTGTGGCCAGCTTTGTCTCCTGTGGACAGTTGCTAGTGCAGGGAGATGGTGGGTGTCGCAGCCCAGGGCCGGTGAACACATAAGCAGTGGTGTGCAGCCGAGCCCCTTTGCCAACCTGCAACTTCCAAAACTATGGCATTTACTACTGCCGGCCAAGCTGGGTGGCATGATTGCAAAACACTGGGTGCTAAATGCAAGTGTTTTTGGAAGAAGCTAAATCCTGCTGTGGTCACTCTGGTGATTAAATGTGAGCTGGACTGATCATTTCGTATGACTCATCGAAACCTGTCCGCGATTCAAACCTCCCAAACTGAGACACTATTCATTTTAAATAAAAAAAAAAAAAGTGAAAAGAGAGGTGGAAAAGTTAAGCCCAGATTAAAAATAAAAGTCTCCACAGAGTAAACACACAGTTTGGCCAAAACTAAAAGGAGACCTGAAAATCAGCCTTAGTGACTGTTGCCAAGGTATCAATCAATTCCTAACACATCTAATAAGTTCTTTCATTGTGACACATTATAACAGAATCTTAGACTCTGCTTCAGTTCGTCTAACTTTTCATAGGATATCTGGCCCAGCCTGTCTCCTACCCCCTGCCCTGTTTGACCAGCAAAGCAAAAACAATATTGCGTAACAACAGAGAAAGCTATTGGGAGAGGAAGAGGCACGAAAACAAACCATCTCAGTTTCGAAAAGGGCAAGTGCACATACCCAACAAAACAGTATCGTTACAGAGATGTGGCCATACGTCTTGTTTTTCTTTATATAGTGTTGTCTCTTCTCTCTCATACCAATGGGATTTTATTCTTAGCCACTGGGAGGTGTGTGTTGGGGGGTCTACATTAGCCAGGGGTGGAAATACTTGGGCTGGGTGCCAAATAAGTGGCATTGCATAAGCAATGTTGACGGTAGTGAAACCACTGGTATTAAGATGTCGCTGTCAGTGCCCCTACTATGACAACCAGTACACGAACACAGCATGTCAGACAACATTTATACCAAAACCAGGTGGTGTAATACTGGAAACGTTTGCAGTAGACTGATGTAGACAGGCTGTGGTGTGTGTACATTCCATATACATATACATACATATATGTATGTATATGTATATGGAATCTACAGAGGGAAGAGGAGGGCAAGTGAAAAATGGACTGTGTTAAGTGTTAACTGTCCCTAAGCTGTTCCTATTCTATTTATACTCTTAGCCATGTGTTTTCAGTAATGTTAAGAACAGTTATGAAAAGAGAAGTTATTTGATGCATTTGTCAAGTGAGCTATTTCTGACTGTTCATTGAAAAGATAAAGCCTGTGATATACAGTATATTTTTTTCATTTATCAACATAGCATAGAAAATGCATGTGTGTTTTTTTATTTTATCATCTGTGTAAGATTCAGAAAATGCCTCAACTATAGAGTTTCAAACTAAAATGACCAGAAAGTAAAGAAACAAGTGTTAAATAGTTGGTTGTTTGAGCTTTTTCAGAATTTTCGGAACACAGGAAGGATTCATTCAATAAGTCAACGAACAGAAAAATAAATGTTACAAATGTAGCTTTTAATAGCAATAAACTCAACAAGTTCAGCTGCCAAATATTCCAATCTGCTGTGACCTCTGTTTGAATCCTCTTAACGACTCTAAAGGTAACACGTCAACCTCCCATCTTCTTCCTGTCCTGTCATTAACTCATTGAAAGTGCTGTTAACAGTCCATAAATCCTTTGCTCCAGATGCGGACAGTCAAGCATCATGCTGACAAAGACCAGAGTTCACAGAGACGACGCAGGCCAGGACCTGCTCAGCTTCAACATCACCAAACCACTGTCCATCACAGGTGGTGACGACTGACTCGCCAAGCACTGCGATTGAGGTCAGAGGCAACACGGCGGTAAAAAAAAAAGAAGCTCTGACCTCACGCCCATGAGACTGACATACCCAACATGACTGACATCCACTCGGTGTAAACATACACGTACGCACTCACACTGGTACAGTGCCGCATTTAGATGTGTGCAGGTAGGGACTGAGGTGGCAGTGTACTCTTTCCAAGGAAAACCCGTCATGTTCTGTAAACGGAGTGGGCAGAGGGAGGTTAGCCATTAATCTCATAAGGACTGAGGACTCAGACTGCGGCTCTCACTCTGAGGACCTGACCTAACATGTGGCGCCGGGCTAATTACCTGCACAAGTAAAGGGGACCTAGAAGTAGGATTACACTATTACTGATTCACTGATGGATGGATAAAGAGTGGTCTGTCAGTGTGTGTGTGTGTGTGTGTGTGTGTGTAGCATTTAGATGTGTGCAGGTAGGGACTGAGGTGGCAGTGTACTCTTTCCAAGGAAAACCCGTCATGTTCTGTAAACGGAGTGGGCAGAGGGAGGTTAGCCATTAATCTCATAAGGACTGAGGACTCAGACTGCGGCTCTCACTCTGAGGACCTGACCTAACATGTGGCGCCCGGCTAATTACCTGCACAAGTAAAGGGGACCTAGAAGTAGGATTACACTATTACTGATTCACTGATGGATGGATAAAGAGTGGTCTGTCAGTATATATATATATATATATATATATATATATATATATATATATATATATATATATATACACATATACACACTATGTGTGTGTGTGTGTCTTCATTTGCTGTTTATTTGCTGATATCTATATTCTATATTGATACTGATATACACTGTAGGCTTGAAGCGTCTATCAGTCAATCCATTGGCCTGGTAAGTGACCTGGTCTACAAGTGCAGGTCTGTCCTCTGTACTGTGCTGTGTTGTTGGCTTTTTGGGGAGACTAACATTGATTTGACTGAAAGCTGGTTGGGAGGGGTGGTGGTGGTTGACCTGTTTACTTTGTTATACTTACCATCTCTCCGACCTGTCTGCCGTGTTTGCTTTTAGTGACACACAAAAACCTTGTCACCTATAAACTGCTCTGCATTTATAGTACAGTCCTCTAAGACTTCTCCTCTTGTAATCCTGTTGCCTTTGAAACTGAGCTTTGTTTTGGGCCGTAAAGGAAACTAGTAACATTTCCTTGCACAAGATCTGCATTCCTCTCATCTATGAGCATTGTATCACCGCCCTTTGTTGTACTTTTTACATATAATCTTGTGATTATGGCAATGACAAAGAATTCTATAGCTGCTTGAGCTGGTGTCCATTACATGCTTTAATTGCAAACAGTAACGGTTGAGACATCAGTGCAGTAAATATCTATACAAGCAGTAAGGGAAATTACCCAGGCTGATGACACGTGGGAAATTAACATTTATTCAAAAACAATGCCCCTTTTGTGGTGTTAACGCTCAACTTGGATGGTGTGTATGCACCGATTTGACCTGTGGCACCTGTGACCTCAAGAGGACATTCCTGTTTTACTCCAGTCAAATAACCCTGCAGAGGGGGAAAGCCTGCCAAAGGCCAGAGGGGAAGGCATACTTGCAGTTCTCTCTGACTGCAATGGCATTTGAGGAGAGGATTGTGAAGGAAACAAAACACTTTGTCCTCTTCGGCAAACGCAGAGAACCACGGAAAGATCACAAGACGCCTGGAAGACACAGACCATACGAGTTTTCTGTTCGAAAACAACCGGGTCAACAAGACGACTTGGAGAAACAGCAGAGGGCACGTGTTACAGCAAAGTCACACAATCGACTGTAACTCTGTTATGCAATCATGCACACATATGATGACGCGCTTCCTTTGAGGCCTATCGCTTGAAAGAGGAGACAGTGTTTACAGTACATTAGACTGACAACAAATCTCACAGAGAGACACGATGCTGGAAGATGAGCCGGAACCGATTTTCACCGGGTCGAGTTTACTGCCTGTAAGCAACTTCCTGTACACACAACAGAACTGAAAGGCCTGCGTAACAATCGAGATCTGGCTCAGATGAGATTCATGCACGTCCATAAATAAAGGACATATTTAGCAGCTCCTCCGCCTTCACGCTGAGGGACACTAGTTATAATTGTGCACTGGGCCCAGGACCTAACAGCCTGTTATATCACCCGCATAGGTACCTTACATCTTCCACTGCTATAAAGGGCCAAGCCTCACCTGTAAACTCTATTGACCTGAGTCAACTGGCCACTAAACCGTCATCCACAATTGACTGTAAACATTTTATAGATTGACTCACTTCATCCCTCTTGTTGGTGCATTGTGTTTGTCCTTTCCAAGCCACCTTAATTGCACAATTAAATAAGAAAACATTCATTTCTTAATTGTTAACTTCAAATTGTGCCAGTGACCTCGTCCGGATGCTAAAATAAGGACATACATTCTTTCTATGACCTAAACACAAAAATTAAAAAAAAAAAGAGGCTGTGCTCGGCTAAGTGCTTTACAATCACCTCTGTAACCTACATTTTTAATGGCATCCTTGTAGAACATAGATTTCATCACCTCATTAACATTACCATTAACATCCATAAGCTCCCACTGAACGTTCTCAGGCCTAATTATTTTAAAATGCATGCGATGATTTTCACACTTCTGTTAACATACGACAAGTCTAAGCAAGGTCGCAACTATACATAACAGGTTTTAGAAGCATGTCCCTGGGGCGGGTGCCTCAGATCTTCTGGCACCACTTTAGTTCCAGTAACTGTTGAAAGAGCATTTGCACATGCTTGTTTTTACTGTCCAAACATGTGGAGGGCAAATGTAAATACAAAATGAAGTCTCAAGTCCTTTGCTTGTCAGATTGTTTAAGTTCAAGTTGAAGGCCTAATATTATGCAACAGCTTTTAAAAAGCATAAACGAGGAAGTGTTATAACTCATAATATTTGAAATGTATAGCACTGTGCAACACCAGGTTGCGATTAACTGTCCATCACAGATCGTATTTAAAGGTCACTTAAGAACTATTCCCTATGACTGATGCTGTCCCAGTAAAAGAACATCTGCACACATCAGGAAATCCAGGCAGGACACCACCATATCAACTTAGTTGGGAAATATTATTTGAGTCTTGGCAAGAGTCAGAAAGCTGTTGTTTTTTTTTGTAATATTTGTATGTTTATGTTTTTTTAATATTACTTTTTGTGAAGTTAAAGCTGATAAAAGCCCTCCAATATGACTTGAAATGCCAAATATCTGGAAAGAATTCCAGCGTATTCACTTCAGAATCAAATAAAGATTTGTTTCGTACAGGTTATTTTTTTTTTAAATAGTCGAACAAACTGAAACATGAAACACGAACCACGTGTTACTGTCTGTTTGGTATCCAGTTTATTTGTACTCCACTTGCTGCAGGTGCAGGGCAGCAGCATACTGTTACACCGACAAACAAGTACGAGCTATCAAGTGCCACTGGCAAACAGGACCGGATATCGTTCACAGAGAGATGGTATGCAAGGAGTGCCCATGAAACAGGGAGGCAACATGAAAGATTTATGAATCTTCAGCTCACTGCTTAACTGTGCCTGATAAAGAGTTGAAATGATGGATATGTCGAGGGCACGAATGTGAGCACTTCACAAACCCACGGGCCTTCATGATAAATGTGAACCAATAAAACACAGATCAAGTCGAGGAAAAAACACAACGTACTGTTTTCTGTTGGCTGAGAAAACACGTTAGTCGTGTTTGTTGATGTGTGTTGATGTGCATTGCAAGGTGCCGGACGGCAAACAGATAGAGCCGTTACTGTACACACCAATGACCGATTCACCACAGGACTCACATGGCAACGTGGAGCACGTTTACACTCCTGACGCCTCCATCCTGCACACTCCGACACACATGGTCAGTTCAGGAATGACCAAAGGTTACCCCGAGGAGCAGGCCGTTCCCTTACTAACTATGGCCTCCGAGCACTAACAGCTACTAAAACTTAAGGTCTTTGGTTTGTTTAGGAAGCAGGACTCAGGCCTAGAAGAACCCGAGCTGCACGGTGACCACATGTTTTTCCTGTAAAGAAATGGCTGCACAGTCACACACTGTCAATACTGAAAACACTGAGGTGAGAAAACGTTTTTCCAAAGTGACTGATATTTTTCTGAAAGGCTCCTATGCACCGTGTGATGATTTGTCCCAGGTGACAGTCAACAGACTTTTGGTCTCGTTCATGCGGAAACATCAGGATTATTATTATTATTACGTCAAGCAAAATGCTGAATGTTTTCATAGCTACAGCCTGATAAATAAAATGGTTTCCTTTTTTGCCACAGCAAACTGAACAGCAATACATTTTGGAGAAATCGGCGATCATAACAAGCCATTTGAAGATGACAACTTGGACAATGAGGAATTATGGCAGACACATTATACCAATGACTGCAACTCATTAAATTGGCCGCTATTTTGAGTTAACAATGAAATAAATTTTGCCCCAAAATTTTGAACCTCCAGATCACACATGAGCCATAATCCCAGAACAATAAATAATGTTGGATATATAGTATATGTATAGAACATACACCAGATAGAATCATCTCACAAAAACAATTGTACACTGTAAATGTAATTGTCCTGCTACTAAACCTTGCATGACGTTTGTGGGGAATCAACTTTTCTATGAAGAGAAGTTCTGATTTGCTATTGTAAACAGAGAGCTTATCTGACGAAGGTTTAAGGTCAAGTGCCAGGAGAAGAGTATCAGGCATATAAACACACATTCAAAGAGCAGATAGAGCAAAAAGAAAAACATATGTGCCGCAGTAAAAGACAGCGCCAGTGGGATTATTGTGACATAAATCCAAAAAAACATCTTCCTGGTGAATAATAATAGGATATTAATGTCCTTTGGAAAGGATCTCTGGGGATAAGGTTATAACAGGGAACAAGCTTTTCACCAAGCTCTGTTGAGTCATTAAAATACTATTACTGGAAGCAAGAAAGCTTTCAACCAGCCTGGGCTACACAATGAAACTTCTCACATGAAGAACTGATATACAGAAGGAGCCAGTGTCAGGCCCTTTTCCCATGGTACATATATGGATGTAGTACAACTGCTCAGTTACAACATCTGGCACATGGAAGGCCAGTTTGTGTCAGCATTCCAGACAGCTCCAGTTAGAAAGCTTGGAATTTTCCTAACTCTTCCATTTTTTTAACGGGACAAATGAAGCTTATGATAATTTATACTCGATGATGTCTTTACACAGCGAATGTTATGACTTTACAACATATACTGGATGTTTTTTTGTTTGTTAAAACAGTGAATGTAAACAAACAGAATATAGAATAATTACTAATTACATAATTACAGTACTTGTATGTAGCCTGACTAATACTGGCTTATTGGAGCTATCAAGCTGCATTAATCAAAATTCACATAAGCTTACTTACGCGACTGTAAACGCATTACTTTATTATCATACTTCAAGTGAAACTAGGGCAGCTTTATTTTTTTTTACTTTATTCATTCTATATTGGTTGCTGATCTGATTTTTTTGATATGTAAATCTCTCTATGTAGTTTTTTTTATACCATTTATCCATCTATTTTTTTGACCTTCTTATCTCAGTAAAGGTCAATGGGCAGGTCTCCAGACTCCACCTGGCACTGATAAGGTGAGAGGCAGGGTACAGTCATCAGCTAATGTAGTCATGCTCCTGAGTAACATACAAACACAACAAACGGCCCCAGGCCCCTGAGCACAGAGCCGCCATGCTGTTCCAGCCTGTACCTTCAGTATCCACTCTGAATAGATGCTCATACACTATCAACAGCAGCCAATGCGACACTGTTATCTAGCCTCAGCACTAAGGGCACGCTGTCTCATACAGACAAGCTGTATCTTGTGGAGCAATCACCAAATGAGCGTACATTTAGTTCAGTACAAGTTTTATAGGTGACATAGTGTGGCCTGCCTCTCAGGACTGTGCAGCACTAATTTCTAAAAAAAAAAACCCAAAAAACAGCCCTCACGTCAAAGTGACGTGCTGCCATCAGGTTAATGTCAGCTATCGTTGTGGGCCTCCTTCACGTTCTCCATTGCCTGGCTCTGATAAGCTGGATCTCACTTCAGCATGGGCCCTACAAGGAAGACAGTGTTGATGTTGGCTCCAGTCGAAGTGATAGGAAGCCCACAGCTTGTGTTATGTCATGAACACTGGCCGCATTCAGATAAAGGTTACACAGCCAGGCTTGTATGAAGCCCAGGTTGACTAGTGAGTGTGAGAGAGGCAGCAGGCAACTAGTGCCAAACTGGATTGATGCTTTGTTGTTTAACTTCATAACAGTGGACAGGTAGTAGCTACAGGTTAATATGGTTTTACAGACTTAATTAGAGCTGCTGCTATTATATGAGCTTTATACAATTAACCTAAATTCAAACGTTTTCAAAACAAATTGTTTTTTCCAATCAATCAAGTATTTAATCTATCATAGAAAATAACTAAAAGTCATCACAATTCTTTTTATGAAATCAAAAAAAGCAATATCAATATTGATATTCCACTTCTAGATCATTTCAAGTTATTGAAGTGAAAAGTTCTGTGATATAAGAATGGGTCTAATCATTGACAATGAATATCAAGGTCTAGTTGAATTCTAAAATTAACAGGGAGTCAAGAGAGTTTAAGAGTGGGGCGATATGGATGCACTTTTTAATGCAATAGTCAACATGCTTGCAGATGCAAGTTTGGACCATTTGCAGGCGCGTTATAGACGACCCAACATAAAAAAAAACAAATATAGCTAATAATAGCCCACACTGTGCAGTATCACCAGGAGACTGACTCTTTGCCTTTCAGAAAAGTGTTACCACAATAAAAATGTTCTCATTAGCAAAATAAATCCTCAAAAACCTTGACCACAAAAGACGTGCACCAGTTTTTAGAGCGCGGTATGTCCTGAATCAGCAGAAACGGTCTCTCAGACTGTTTTCAAAGCAGTTTCTTTAAAGGCACTCAAGCTGATCTTACATTAAGTGTGGCCCTCATACACACTGACAATGCTGGAAATACAGGTGGCTGTGATAAAGTAGAGCAGGATGACGCTGTTTGTATGGCGCAAGCATACAAAGCACGTGTTGGCTTTGAAATATGAGTCCATAAAAGTGCCAGAGTGTCTGTGGCAGGCTCGAGAGAACTGCTGGAAACTTGTACCCTTGAATTAAATCAGGTGTTATGCAATCGATGCCCTTTAAAAGGGAACGGGTCCCCACTGTGAGTGATGACTTTTTATGTCTGTTGAAATCTGGTGCCCACGGAATGAACAATGACATACGACAGCAGAGACACGGCAGGTTGTAAACTCTTCGTTTTGAGGTGATGAATGGAAGTGGGAGGGAATATTACAATGGCTCATTCATTTTTTATTGCCTCCACATTTCCTTTGACGCGCTGCCTCTGTGTAATATAGGCAATATTACACCTGAGCCACTTGTGGACCTATGGGGGGATCGTTGCTAGGTAGCATCCACCTGGGAAGTAGTTTTTTCTTTTAGCAACAGCTTCAGGCAGCTCTAAACTGTCTCTATACAGCATCTTAAAAACTGCACTATGATGTGGAGTAATAGTAGTATGTGTGTTTGTATTTCTTGATGTCAGGAATGCTTGTGCAGCGTCCTTGCATTGCCAATACAAACTCAGAGGTGGTGAGTGATATGTCACTTCCCTATTGTATTATTGATCTAAATATAAGTTTGCTTTATGAGCAGTGATGTGAGCGCTGACTTGGATGAGCTGCAGTGTTGAGTGTCATGGAAGAACCTAACTGCATTGTTTACTTTTTGTGTGCAGGAACAAAAAGTTCCTGTGGACAACGCCCCACACAGACCTGTGCTCAGTATGACACTGTGCACAGTGTATTGTGTAAAATACCTGTATGACAATTACAAACAAATTCAAATGATGAGCTGTGTAAGTGGGAATGAGGTAAAACAAATGCTCTTTCATGATTTTAAAGGGCTGATCTACACTGTTGGATCCGTAATACATATTTATAAGAGCTTAAGGCATTTCTACTTGACTTGCAGTGACGCATCTTCAGCTGCTGCACCAACAACATTACAGGACTGGTTGTGTTTAGCCACAAACAGGCAGCTTCTGGCAACTGGCACATGTGGAGGATGGGCGGCGATTTCATTGAAGTAACGCCGCTGTGGCTGAGCGTTCCATCCCTGTGAGGTTAACTTCTCACAGCAGTAACCATATCACCAATGGCCAACCTTAAGCTTATTAGGGGCGATTAAGAAGCTTAACTTGCCTTGTGTCTCAAGTGAGGGATGAAACAGCATGCTTGTTACCAGTATACCAGTATAAAGAGACATGTGTGTCTGTCAGGGCCTAGGAGCAACGAGGCCCTCTTCCTCCACTTAATGGACACCTGTTGTGTGGATTGACAGGTGGGCTCTTGAGGCAGATGCCCCCACCTGCTGGTGCTGGAGCTTGAGCCATGGGGGCAGCTTCACTTCACCCAGCGTAATCCTTGACTCCGTGAGAGGTGACTGAGCGTGCATGCGAGACGAATACTACCTCTGTGCAACTTAACACCTTAAAACAACTAATCGCACAAATCAGAATAAAAGCAATTGTTTCCAGTAGGTATGTTGTTCAGTGTCAGTGGCACATGGCTTGATTTGAGGTTTAAAGGGTTGCCGCCAAATACTGATACCAATGCATGTCACACACAATGGCAAAAGTTGACGGTGGACTTAAAGCCTAAACCTTTAAATCCTCCCTTGTGCTATCAAGCCATGTAAGAGAGAGAGAGGAGGCAGCTGTTACGCAGGCTGCTTGGTGTCCATGTGCCAAACACTGTGGCATAAAAAGGTACGGGCCCCTATAATATTACAGCAGACCTATTCATTGGCAGAGACAGGGCTTAACAGTGAAGTTAGTCCATCTTACTTTGAATGTTTGCAAGTCAAACGTGCTGCAAAGCGTGGACCGGGCTGAACATAGACCTCTCTGACTCTGGAGATGGAGACCTGTCAAAGCACGGACACATCAGATCAGTTGTGCCGGGTTTGCACGTGAGCCGCTCAGGAGAGCCAGGCTTGGTGTCAGCGGTTGCTAATGAAAACAGAGATTAGAGGGGGGATCATGGCGGGCAGAGTGGTTGAGTGGGAGCTGACTGCTGACAGGATGACCCGGGTTACAGTGCACGGGCCTGACACGGCGCAACTCAAGGTCAGCGAGGAATAAAAGGCAGTAGATTAGCCAAGTGGGGCAGGAAACATGGAAAGTATCAGCCTTTAACCAGGTCATGGCTTAGATATGTTGCTGGGTAAAGTCAACAGGAGGTACAGTATGGTATATGAAGTGAAACAAGTACACACTTTATCCAACTAAACCAATATTATTCTAATGTGAAATACAAGTGAAATAAGGCTCCTACCTGGAGCTCACACCAGGCCACCTCCACTGTTGTCTCTGTGTCCAGTCCCTTATAGACTGTCTTGAAGGACCCCCTGCCAATCTCTATGTTGAATTTCAGGTATCTCCCGTCAGGTGAGGTTGCCACCGCCTTGGTCTCCACATCCTCCTTCTCCTCCTGCTCCCACTGGCTGTCGAACGTGATGCGAGACAGGATTTTGATCTGTTTGTTCTGAAGTTCACTCTCGGAGTCTGAACATGCGTCCTGGGTGCTGGGTCCAACTGGGACGGAGTCCCAGGTGGTGGTGGTGAGGGGGCCGGCGTCAGGCTCCTGGCTGCGCGGGGGCGTGTTGGAGCTGGTGCCCGGGCTGGAGACCGGGGACGCAGACGGTGGAGACTTCTCGTCCTCTGCTCTGGACTCGGACAGTGTCGGGATGTTCTCAGCTGACCAGGACAAAGCTTTGGAGAGGACACCGCTGTACAGAGGCGAATCGATGTCCATACTAATTTTCTGCAGCCCGTACGAGTTTCTCCGCGCGCCCAGAGCGTGCGCCCTGAGCACGGATGGCACCCGGGAGAAGCAGTCGTCGTTCATATCCACAGGGAGGCCTGGGAAAGCGCGCGCGGGGATCTCAACCTGAGCGTGTGACATTGTCGCAGGTTCAGCGAGCCTAAATGTGGAAATGGCATCAGGACAATAGAGTACCGTTACTTTAAGTTGAGCGTTACTTTTCCATGATGTCAGCGAGTTTAAAGAGACTGGACACACAACAACTGCTCCGTTATACGAGCAGAACGCACAGACTGACACATTAACAGATTGTTAAGTGTTTTTTATACAAAAACAAGTGGGATTTTGAAATACATTGAGTTTACCCAAAGAACAAAGAAAGAGAAAAAAGAGAAAAAGATAAAGATTACTTACTCATCACAGGCGCTGTGTAAAGAAAATCACATACAGCTGTACATTAACGCATGGTTCCTATCAAGAAATCCCCGTTGTCCTCTTGTCTTCACAGAGTCCTCAGCCATAACCTCCGCTGGGGGGACGTAGCTGTGTATATCAGCAGGACCCGCGCGCGCTGCGAGCCCTGTGCGCTCCCAGCGCGCGCTCCAGCTCCGCCCCTCGCGCCTCGCTGACGCACACATAGGTCGAGCCACAGGGAGTAATTACAGCCTCACTTTAGCAGTGTATGCAAACCAATTCTCTGTAAAACCGCAACATGTCCTAAGGATGCTTCTTTTTGTTTTTTCCCCCCCTTATGAACTTACGAGTGTCCAAAACAATGGGTGGATTTTTCATTTCCTGAATGCAGTAATATGGGATGCATCGCGAGTAAATAAAAAAAAGGGGAACTTGTGGCGAGGATCAATTAAATAAATTTTCTGGCACGTGATTGGCTAATCAGTTCAAGGCTTGTGCGCAAAAGCCTGTGGAACAGGATGTCTGGCCCTTTAATTGGCGCGTCATTAAGCAAAAAGCACTACTCAGGAAGTTCCTTAGAATTAAGATAAAATCGGAGAGTCACATCAAAGCCTGCTTCTTGATATGGCACTTTAATTAACCTGGAAGTGAGTGGTGCTGCCAAGCCTGCAGAGGGAGCCACTGGGGGTGCCTGTTTCTGCCTTTATCACAAGAGACCATACTGGGGCCCCACCTGTCCCCCAAGGTCACACAGTGCCTGTTATCTGCAAACAGCCGCTGGATTCCCTGGAGCTGTGTCACCACCACAGGCTGGGACACAGCAGCACAGATCGCAGAGTGGACCGTGCCTCATTCAGTCAGTCTGTTCAGCTGCAGGCAGAAAATAGAGCCCATCTCCCATCACTGTGGTTTCAGTCTGCACGTCCACACACTGTGGGGCCGTTGTTCACATCAACATTCACTCGTTTCACTTTAGAGTGTCGTAACACTGTGGAGGAGTTTTAGGGGCAGAAACTGACACCTGATGAGAAATCATATAGAAACACATTTAGCAAATATCAAATTTATTTCCTATAGGATATGAAAAAGGATGAAGATGAATTCAGACAGACAGAGAGGATAACAGGAGTGTCACAGTAGCTACTGCACAATAATAAAATGACAGCAAAGTATACATGAAGTCCTCTATTATTATACTCAGCTATGTCGAGTGTGGACTGATGGTCTGAGTCTGTCTGGTGTTCCTCTTCTGGAAGCATTTATTCTCAAAATAAAAAGTCCCTCTGGTGTTGTGTTATGGGATTTCTCTGAGATGGCTGGTTGGAGCAGAAGGAACAACAGCTAATCAAAGATCCAGAGCTAAATCTACCATGTGCATATGTCAATAGGAACACCAGGCATGAAACTAGTTGTATTTACAATGAAGAGTAAATTACAGCTCGTGGGAAACTATTTTCCAATGAAGTATGAAGAAATGACAGTATTTAGTCCCCTGATAAACTGATTGCATGTTTAAATGGCAACACAATTACTTGTGTCCCATCAAATGCTCTTTTCCCTAATCACTTACACATGGTTGTGGTTCTCCTCCAATAAGAAAAGCCTATGGAACTGGGCAAACCGAAAAGGCAACAATTATTTACTTGACCAGCATGTTCCAGGCTGGGCAATGAGGTGCACCATGTGTAGCCTTAAATGGCTAAATATTAAAATTTGCCTGTGAGGTACAATATGAGGGATTCCCAGACAGACTGTGTTTGATTCCAGCACCATTTCAAAAGAATTTGACGCCCTTTTCATCATTCATGACGAAGATCTCTGCTTTGCCTTCTGTTTCTAAAGCCTGCAACGAGCGCAGAAGCATCCAGTCTTCAAGGCCGTGAAACTCTGGAAAAACAAAGAATTTGTTAAGAATGTGCAATCAAAAGATCTCAGACATGTTTAGAGGGATAAAATGTTTTGTGTCTTAAGCAGCACAAAATAATACTCTAAAAAAACACTAGTACATGTACTAAGGTACATGTTTAAGTTATATTCACCCACTGTGAATAATCAAACCATTTTTGGTAACATTTGAACAAAAATCTATTCAGCCTGAAATGCACTGATGCCGATTTTTTAGCACTTTAATGGTGCCATACCTTCACCTTCTGTGTCATCACCACTGGACAAGTCATGCAGCGTAAACACAGTGTCGACCATCCCGTTTCTGGAAACCTAAAATTTAGGCAAAACAGAGAACTGGTCAACACTACTTCAGTAGTGTAAAACGTTCACAACACTGCAGTGCCCCGAGCATATTTATGTATGTCTGAACTCACTTGAGACCTACAGCTACTTTTAAAAATGTCTCTTTTGCATTGCTTATTGCAGTTATTGTTAGTGTTTGTTACACGTGTTGCTTTGTGTGATTTCACATATCTGTTTTCTTCAACTGATGCTTGCTACTTATGTTTCCAAGTCATTAAATAACCCAAACTTCACTTCGTCTGCCCACTTAACCCCACAAACTGGCTTTATGAGACACCCTGACCCCGGTCCTCTTTGAAAGGTTCTTTCAAGAGAGGAAGCTCTGTTTTTCTGAGCCGTGTTTGTATAACACCCCCTCCCGTTACCTAGGTGACAGAAGAACACAATTTAAATGTACTGTAGTAACCTTGAATTGTGTGTTTATATGCAGTAGTGATTTTCTTTTCACAGTCTACATGACCCAAAAGCACTGTGACAAAGGACAAACAAATCCTATTTTCTAAGCATTTATGAAACAGGATAGCCTTCTGTGTTGTAGATGTTTTTGATTTTACACTGTAGTAAAAAAAAACATGTGCTTGAGCTTCAGTGGCATCATAATATTCTAATACTGCACAACATGATCTACATCAGCAGTGTACACAGTGATTTCATATTTACCCTTCAAACACTTCCTACTGTCTATTCGGCCTTTATCAGCTCGCTAAACGGACAAAAATTGCTGTTTCACAGAGAGTACACTATGTCTCTTGTCTGATGACTCACCCACTGGTATATTAATTTGCCCCATTCCTCTGGTCGTCTCCACATGACTAAACACTGGGACTTGTTTTTGTCCAACCATTCCAGGTTGCCTGAGGTCAGCCAAAACAATTACACATTAAGTTAATTAACTCAGAAAAAAATAAATTACCAATAAGATAATGATATTATTAGAGCTCTATTTTTAACAATTTAAATGCACTGTCTAAGTGCATTCAGGTTGTCACTAAATTCACTTATGTTGGTTTAACATGAGAAAAAAGGTCAGCGCACAAGGTACAGGACTCAAAATGTATGTACTTAGCCTCTTAATTAATCATTGGTGTATTTTGCATGTAACCAGTAATAGAATAATAGAGAGTGCCCTCTCCTGTTCTTTTTAAAAACAAGGTGGGCTTGTACCTTGGTGGATTGTAATTATAAGGCCACATCACTTTATGTGGCCACAAGATAGCAATGCACCAAGAATACTCCTGACTACACCTCACTTTAAGGCCAACATGCCCAGGGATGTTGTGCATTTGCTGTTTAAATAATGGAGGCTCTGTACAAGAAAATGACAATAATGTTAATCCGAAACTAGCAGAAATACTCTTTGTGCAGGGTGTAAGATAGGCCTTATAATCTTAACACAGAACAAACATCGAGATAAAACAAAATGTACCTTTTTTCCTCAGTTCCTCAAACACAACTTGAATTGCTTCCGTTGACAGTTTTCCTGGAATACAGTTAAGGGCTGATAACAGTAGCTTAAACTTCAAACAACATACTTATCAGTTCAATGCAATGGAAAACTATGTTGCTTTGTTATCACCTGTAACAGAGTGAAAACTGACTTACAGAGGTGAACTATAGACAGTGAATTTTCTGTAATACAGTTCAACCGTACCAAAATAAATAGCCTCATATGACAAATCTTAACATTACAACTTCAAAAGGAGGTCTGCTGTATCAGATTTAAATAGGTGTGCCTGAAAATGATGGAAATGTGTGTCTAAAAACAGGTGTAATTTAAAAAAAAGCATTTAAAACATAACCTCTGTGTAATGTATATCAATAACATCTTCTGTGCAAAGTCATATTTTACATCCTAGGCAAAAAGAATTTGAAAATGGCCTCGGAGCACTGTAAATCAAGCTGTATTTTGTATGTCGTGGTGTATAGTAGACTGTCAGGATGCGTTCTATCTTCTTGTTGTTGAACACAGGGTTTTCCTGAGCCTCCATGACATCCAGGGTGAAGAGCTTGTGATGCCGGCAGTATGACAGAGTCATTGAACACCATGCTGCCAGCTGTTTCTGTCTTGTGTCAACATTGGGCTGTAGCCTGACCACAAACAGATGAGCAAAATACGTGAAGCAAATTTACAAAACACCCAACAACAAGGCAACTGCACTTCATACACCAGACAAGATTCAATCCATCAGTAAATGTAGTGTTTATAAAAACCTGACTTCCATCCCTCAAACGCAATTTATTCATCAGTCACCATTTAATAAAATACGTGAGTCTGATAAGGAAGAAGAAAAAATGACTTTGTCTATGTCTAATTTGATAACTTTTTCATGATTTTTTTTCTATTCATAGAATATTTTTATTAGTAATTTTGTGTTTTTGTGTCTCTATGTTCAGGTTACAAGATGGATTGATTTCTTTGTCTTTCATTTTGTTGTGAGTGCATGTGCCAAAAAAGCAACATTGATAGCAATGATCCAAAATCACACAAGAGATAAGGGTTTACATTAATGCCCATACTTCATACTACTTGAATGTGCTGCTCAGGACAACTTAAGGAAGGATATTGTCCTTCCTTATGTTGGCCTTATGGACACTGTCTATCCAAATAATTTTATCGTTATCGTGGCACCCTGATGAAAGTATAATTCAGCAGTTAAAAACATTTTATGTCAAAACTGCTTGGCTAGCTGTTTTAAGGTTGTTCAGAACTTTCATGGCATGAACACTATGAGAAGCCTATTCTCTGAATTTAGTAAAACAACTTTTTAGGTGCAGTTTCTGAACTAGTCTAGTTCATTAGTTTAGTTTGTAGTTTAATTTATTTTTACTTAAATTATTAAGTGTTTCTGAGAAACCCAAGATTGTAGGAGTTAATACAGTTATCACATATCATCAGTGAGTTTCAAGTATCACTAGCTTACAATTGGAACTAAAACACTTATCAACCATCTCTGTGTTGATAAGTGTAATGTAATCATTTTACAAACAGTCGACGTTATACAGCATAAGCATATATGATTATATTTCTTGTACTTGCTCCCCTATATCTGTATCTTTGTTTCACGGAATTTTAAGTACTGGGATTTTCTACAAATTGTCAGGCTGGTGTCTGCAAAAACCAAGTGCTGATCAAACACCTTCAGGTGAGATATCAGCGCACTACATACAAACTCACACACCAGCAGACACCAGTTTCTGTTTCCTCAGCTATCAAAATCTAGTGAAATAAGTGACTGGTAGACCTGACTTGACCTCGACTACCTCGATGTGATAGCAAAAAACAGAATACTTGACAGCCCTCCATGATTGTCTAGTAAGGCAGACTTCAGCAAATATGCTGATATTGTTTTTGTGATTAAAAGAAAACCATGACTTGAAAATCCTCTTCTAAAGGCAATATACATAACCATACATCGGTCATAATTCAGTCATATTATCCAAACTATATGCACTGACACTAGCAGAATATAAGGTACACCTTTACAAATGCTCTAATGTTATGTTTGTGTTGAAACTGTATTTGACAGGCGATGATACAGTGGTTAATTTTAGATTTAGATTTTAGATTACGTTGTTTGTGGTGTTCCATTTATAGAGATACATGCAATTATTGCCAACTGAGCGCACTACATATTTTAGGGCTATCTACACAAAGATAATGTTAATATCTGTCTGATCAGTGTTTTATCTATCTATATAGATCCACTTCCCTAGCTGCTTCGTTTAGCCAGTTAGCAGGCTAACATTAAGCTAGCTTGCAAATTAACACTCTTTCGATTTAATAGTACGTAAACAAAACAGCACCCAAGAATTAAGGGTAATTGTTATTTTTAAATTATGGACTATAAGAAGTCGACTCACGTAAAAAACGGAGGAAAATTGTACTGCCAAGGCCACTCAAAACTCATTGCAGTAGATGTTGATGCGGTGTTTCACAGTTGACAGTTTCCGGAAGTAGGTCCACCCTTTCAAAAGTTTCCGACTCCTCTTCTGCTTGCTCTTCTTCTGTGGAGTTTGAAGGCAGCTGGCACCCAATGTGTTGCATTGCTGCCACCCTCAGTATCATTCAATTATTACAATATATTCTCTTGATGAGTCCAGTATCTTTCAGATATTTAAAGAGCAGAGGTATTTAAAGACAGTCCAGCATGTCCTCGTTGATGGTAATAAATACAGTGCAGAAAGACAGGAACTGGTTAAAGAACTCAAGAAAATGGGAATAAGGGAGTGTCAGTGGGAGCTGTTTTGAAGATAGGGTCAGGGTTTCTGAAAGATACTGGTCTCATCAAGCGGATGTAGTGCAATAATGGAATAATACTGAAGGTGGCAGCAATGCAACACATTGGATGCGAGCTGCCTTAAAACTCCACAGAAGAAGAGGTAGCCCGTTTCCATTCGCTT
Source organism: Trinectes maculatus (assembly GCA_016785345.1). Classification (NCBI taxonomy): domain Eukaryota; kingdom Metazoa; phylum Chordata; class Actinopteri; order Pleuronectiformes; family Achiridae; genus Trinectes; species Trinectes maculatus. The sequence goes on from JAFBJQ010000268.1 coordinate 284,778, forward strand.
AGACCACGAGCTCCTCTATTGGCTGTGTCACCTCACGAAATAACAAAGCATGCACGTTGTGTCTTTTTCTGTGAAAATAAACGTTAAACAGCGAGAGCAGCACGCTACCGTAAGTCGCAAATATTAAACTTGTATGGTACATTACAGTACGCACGCACCCTTTGTCTGAATTAATCTAACCAAGCGTCTTTATGAGAGAGTCCGTAGTAGAGTCGTGGAGCCGTTTCCAGCTAAGCTAACTGTTATGTGTATGTTCCGCTCTTTCTCTATGTCTTTACATGATTGTTAGCTCAGTGCCAAATTCAGTTAACAAAATAATACACGTGGAGGACGTATTTCTCTATGCTTGTATGGTACAACATGTTGGTTAGCGGCAACAAACGGTGTGCAAACCATAATTTCACTTAAATTATGCTTCTTGGCAGATCTCATCGCCGAGTTTACGGTCACATCAATACTTATTGTTTTATGGTTTGACTTGTCAGGTAATGGGCCCACTGAGAAATACTCAAACTAATCTTAAAGTGGGCGTTCTTTGGCTGAAACCTGGTGTGGGTGTTGCTACCAACAGGAAAAACCAATGTTGTTGCTTGCTTTTTTGTGATTCTGTTTAAATTTCCTGTCTGATATTTCACATACCGTAACTTTAGCTTTGGCTGGAGGGAACATGTACAGCTACAGTGACTCCACCAGTGACGTAGACGAGGAATTGCTTGTGTTTGACTTCCTGCAGCCTGGTCGCCTCTGCAGCCAAACATCAGAGAACCACACTGTGATACCACACCTGGTGGATCTAGATGAGCCTGATGAGGAACACGCAGTCATCTCAACCACAGTGAAGGACACCGCAGGTGCATGTGTGGGAATAGCTGAAGTTATGATGCTCAGCAGCAATTCTGATGATGATGATGCACACAGAAACTCAAAGAGAGACATGACAATGTGCCCTCCAGTGGCACCAATAGGAAGGATGCTGACCAGTATTCCCAGTCCAGTCTGGACAGTGTACAGCTCTCCTGCCAGAATGGCTCTCCCTCAGCGATGGAAGTCTTCCATGCCTCCGTCCTGTGTAGGGAGCGGTGAGACCTGCCAAACGCTCAGAGGAGATCTGGGCCTCAAGAGAGGAGGCTCTGAAGAGACGACAAGCCAGGGAGAGACAGCGGGGGCGCTGAGGCTGGAGCAAGAGAGACAGAAAGCCAAGAGGAAAGCTTTGGCAGAGGCTGAGGCCCTGAGGTCAGATGAGTGCATCAGGCACATGGTGGTGCCCATGGACCCAGGTAACGAGAAAATATCTTAACAACACCTGGCACTGTACACACCTGGATAATCAGATTCATCTGATTCACCGGTTGTGTCCTGTCATTCTCTGCAGAATTATTTTAGACAGCAGATATGATCTGATTGCTTTCAGTGTATTGAGTGGATTTGTTGTGGACGTTGTTTTGCAGCGCTGTTGGAGCTGGAGGGTGGCGGGACTGCATGCTCTGGGTTGTAGTTGGGCCGTAGAGAAACAACAGCTCCCACGCAGTATCAGCTGGATGAGGAGAACTCCGAGTGCTCAGGTGATAACACACACACAAACATGCACAACATTCACATATCCCAAATATAGCGTATTAAATAGTGTCTGTTTGTGATTAATATCACTGCACAGGTATTTCATTTTTTAAAATAATCGTTTTTTGACTGTTCTCAGCCTGGTGGTGGGGTGTGTGAACCAGAGGCCCATGTCGTGATGCAGATGACAGTCAGTGATTTCTGCTTCCTGACCCACAGCTACATTCAGGTAGGAGTATGTATCTTCAGCTGATATCTGCAGTGAATTTAGTCACAGTCACTCTTACATTGTTATTGATAACAAAAACAAATGTCAGTTACATTTCTTTGTCTCTCGGTTTGATAATGACATCATGTGTATAATTGCCAATACATACATTGATATGAGTTTATATATAGATCAGCCAACATCAATGTCATTTTCACAAAATGTGCATATATTGTCACAGATAAAACGTAGTTATCTTTAGAGGGATAAATGTTTATAATTTATTTACTTATAAAAGTGTGTTTCTTTTATTTTGGGGGGTATGGGGAATGTCAGATACATTGTTCTTAATTCATCAATTGATTTTTTTTATCAAACTTACAGTGGTGTGAAAAAGTGTTTGTCCCCTTCCTGATTTCTTTTTTTTTTTTTGCATGTTTGTCACACTTAAGTGTTTCATAACATCAAACCAATTTACTGTATATTTTAGTCAAAGACAACACAAGTAAACACAAAATGCAGTTTTTAAATGAAGGTGTTTCTTATTAATGGAGAAAAAAAATCCAAACCTACATGGCCCTGAGTGAAAAAGTGATACCCCCCTGTTAAAACATAACTTAACTGTGGTTTATCAGTCTGGAAAGGGTTACAAAGCCATTTCTAAAGCTTGGGGACTCCAGCGAACCACAGTGAGAGCCATTATGCACAAATGGCAAAAACATAGAACAGTGGTGAACCTTCCCGGGAGTGGCTGGCAGACAAAAATTACCCTAAGAGCACAGCAACGACTCATTCAAGAGGTCACAAAATACCGTAAATTCCGTACTATAAGCCGCTACTTTTTTCCCACACTTTGAACACTGCGGCCTATAATACGGTGCGGCTAATACATGTTTTTTTCATGGGGCGATTTTCGACGTAAATCGGACCATATGTCGCCAGATGTCGCTATAACACCACGCTAAACTAAGAGTTTATTATGGTGAATTGCCTTTTGTCCCTCTTGTCCCTCTTGACACACCGTAGGGGTTGAGACCCCCCCCCCCTCCCCCGCCGGCCGGCCGGCCATTTTACATAAGTAAACACAGCTGTGGAGGTGCCGGCACTCTCTGCAGCACCTCTCTCTGTCTCTCTGCAGCGCGGAGAGACAGAGCGAGCGCTCAGCAACTCTTCCAGTGTGATGTCTGTACGTATTTACGGGGCAAACCGCTTAATCCGAAACAAGGAAGTTCACGGGAGATGTGTCTTAACTACGAAAACGCCGTAATTCGCCACCGACATTATTAGAGGACCCCCTGTATCTCATACAACGGGGGACACCTGGGGCTTAAAATCCGGTGCGGCCAATACAAGTACAAAATTATTTTTCTTTCTAAAATTGGCGCGTGCGGCTTATAATCAGGTGCGCTCTGTAGTCCGGAATTTACGGTACACCACAACAACATCCAAAGAACTGCAGGCCTCAGTTGCCTCAGTTAAGGTCAGTGCTGCCGGGGAACAATATTTCAGGAAGGCAGTTTCTAATGAAGTTATTGTTACATTTTTTGTCCAGGATTAAGATCCCCTGTATTGACAACAGGGCCAGTTGTGGCATTATAGGTTGGTGTGCCGGCATATTTTAAACAAATCCACGAGGAAGTGCTTTTTGTAATTTAATAAAGTCTGACTTTAAAGGGTTGAATTTATGTTTAGTGCATGTAGTCATAAGAAGACATTTCAATCCTCCAATCTGATTGAATAGGGCATTTGGAATACAGTACCAAAATGAGTTGCTATGTTTGATCCAAGATTTCACCCAGTTTATTTTTTAAAGTTCCATTAAGGCAATCAAAATCAATAACTTTTAAACCACCATCTTTAATTTCCTTAACCATACTGTTTTTTTCATATAGTGTGGCTTGTTTCTCCAAATAAAATTTCGATTAATTTGGATTATAGATTTTATTTTATCATTATTTGGGATAGGCCAGGTAAATACATCTTGATAAACATTTCATCTTGGTTAGATAAATTTGGCCGAGTATTGAAAGATCTCTTTGGAGTCATGAATTTAGTTTGGCTTTACTCTCTTTTAATTTTTTTTTTTTAATTGAAGTATTGATTTTGTTTTTGGTCTTTAGTAAGGAATACTCGTAGATATATGATTTCTGATTTGATATTACTTATTATGTGTTTCACATTTATTTAATTTTAAGGTTAACCCTGGTGCTTTGGAGAATTTTTTTAATTTTTTCAATAGTAATTGGAATTTTGTGTCTGTTTTGTACCGATATTGTTGGGGATATCGGTCATGTGGCATGGCAATGCACTTCCTTCTTTATACCGGCTTGCACTTGCCCCGTTTGAATGAATGGTCACATCTCAGGCTTTTTCCTGTTTCTTTATTTTATTTTTTTTCCAAACCGGAAAAGCATGCTTTTATTTTATTGTCAAAATACTCTGTTTCCTGTTGTATTGCAGTCGTTTACGGTAGTTTTACTTACATTGATGTGCAACTGATCATAATATTAAACAGCACTGGACTTATCACACTCCCTTGAGGGGTACCATTTTCCACCAGACATGTCCTTGATATTACTGAACCTATTTTGACTTGAATACTTCTCCCTTTTAAAAAATCCATTATCCAGTTAAAATATGTTTTAAAAAATAATGTTTTGAATCACAGAAACAAAACAAACCCCCAGTCTGTAGTTGTGAGTGTATTTCTGAATATGTCATTGAACAACGTTTCAGTGAAACTGAAGAGGAAGTGGTGAAACAACTACTGCATGAGACCAAACTGCTTCAGTTATCCAAAATTTCATCCTTCATATATGTTTATGTGAGTGGTTTGCTGCCCTCCTGTGGTCTAAAGTGGTAACTACATGTGTAGTGATCCCATTTCACCACAGGACATCAACAAACAATCCAACCCTCTATTTTAGTATGCTGCCATCCTGTCCTTAAGCTGTCTCTTGGAGGCCGGGTTTGACAACCTAGCACGTAGCTTGTAGATGAGTGAGGTGTGCGTTAGTGTACTAGCTGTCAGCGTGGTTAGCTTTATTAGCAGCTTTGAATGTTTTTACCTTTTGGCTCTGCTGTCAGCCTGGTTTCCTTACGCTGTCTTTTAGAGGCCAGATATGACAATTTCTTTGTTTTGACAGGTTGTGAAGCTACAGCTGAATGTTGTGCCTGCTGCAAATCAATGTTAGTAACTATAGCAAACAGTTACCGTAATTCCCGGACTATAGAGCGCACCTGATTTTAAGCCGCACCCAGTACATTTTTAAAGGAAAAACCATTTTGTACATACATAAGCCGTGCCTGTCTATAAGCCGCATGTGCCCACATTGAAACATGAGATATTTACAAAGAAAGACGGTACACAGAAAGAGTTTTCAAAGTTTTAATAATATACCTTGGCTTTTCTTTCCAAACAGTGCCTGTGATGCGGTAGTAACACAGCAGCAATACGGTAGCAACACAACAGCAATACGGTAGTAACACAGCCCTAACAGGGCTGGTTAAAAAAAATATACCGGTAAAAGTTACTGAGAGCCGTCTTCATCTTCCTCCTGTGCACTGAAACCTTGGAAGTCTTCCTCCTCAGTGTCGGATTGGAATAGCGTCAGATATGCTTCGCCACACCTACGGTGTTGCCACGATCCCGAACGCATCTGTGTCCGTGTGCATCTCCTTACCGGCTGCCGCTGCCGCGCCCCCCGCCCCCCCCCCCCCCCCCCGACCGGCCGGCCATTTCACATAAGTAAACACAGCTGTGTCGGCTCTGCAGCACGTCGCTCTCTCTGTCTCTGCAGCACATCGCTCTCTCTGTCTCTGCAGCACATCGCTCTCTCTGTCTCTGCAGCACATCGCTCTCTCTGTCTCTGCAGCATGTCGCTCTCTCTGTCTCTGCAGCACGTCGCTCTCTCTGTCTCTGCAGCACGTCGCTCTCTCTGTCTCTGCAGCATGTCGCTCTCTCTGTCTCTGCAGCATGTCGCTCTCTCTGTCTCTGCAGCATGTCGCTCTCTCTGTCTCTCTGCAGCGCTGAGAGACAGAGAGAGCGCTCTCTAACGAGTTCCCGTTTGAAGTCTGTACGTATTTACAGGGCAAACCGCTTAATCCGAAACAAGGAAGTTCACGGGAGATGTGTTGTAACTACGAAAACGACATAATTCGAGGACCCCCTGTACTTTGTTGTGCCCCCAGGAATCACAGCTGCGTCTTCCTCGACACATATATTCCACCTGTCTCACTCTTACCTTTTCTGCTCGAGCGCCCCTGGCGGCCGTTAGAAAAAATGCATAAATTAGCCGCATCATCGCATAAGCCGCAGGGTTGAAAGTGTGTAACAAAAGTCGCGGCTTGTAGTCCGGTAATTACGGTACTTACATTTCCCTTTCTGGCAGAAAAAGCGGAGGCAAATAGAGGTAAATGACTGTTTGGTAATAGTCAGATGATTGTAGTTTTTAGCTATTTTCATAGCTTAGTGTTAAATGTAGTTTGAGATTGAAATGTAAATATTGTTAGCTGTTATTCTTCAACTTAGCTAAATCAAGTGTTTTGTAAGTTAGTATTGCAGAAGTTGTCTTAGCATAATGGCTGTTTTGTTGTTGGCTTTACTTAGCTATGATCTTAGATTTTGTCAGAGCTCAAAACAAGTTAAGATCACTGTTGTTATTGTTATGTTATATCTTTTTATTTATAGTTATTGATAACAAAAACAAACTTCAGTTACATTTCATTGTCTTTTGGTTTGATAATGACATCTTGTGAATAATTGAACAATACATACATTGTTATGAGTTTATATATAGATCAGCCAACATATCCTGCATATTTGTATTGTACATTAATGTTTTTTTTTTACCTGTCGCTGAGCCTCATAAGCTTTAAATGTTTGGTTTTTAATGGTAAAATATGAATGCAAAGCCAGATCATCCTGTGTGTGGTTAAAGCCTTTTGTGTGCACAGTGTTACATCATAAAACGTGAATTGTGTTGTTTATATATTAATACATTTATCGCTCTCCATTCACCCGTGGAATACAGGAGCAACAACATGGCTGGTCAGACTCCGGTAACTCTCTGACGTCATGGGTGAAACAGCAGCAGAAGTCTCACTCTGGCAAGATCCTCAGCCTGGTGGTCATCGACATGGAGAGTACTTCAGGTAGGAAGGACAGCTTCTGCACCTGCTGGAAATTTAGAGATGCTGATAACACACACTGAGAGGAGACTGAGTCAGAGGAGAAACATGGCTCTCAGTATGAACGAGTAGAAGAGTGTCAAGCGTTGCCCCCAATTAAATGTTAAAAAACAAAACAAATACCACTTAGACTCATTGTACGTTAAACCCTTCATTTTTTAATCTTAATGATGCTGTCTTGTAATTTACCATTTTATATTAATGTGATGTTGGTATTCTTTTCATGAATGTGTAATTCTTAATTTTTAATTTGTTAATTGCTTTTGAAAAATGTGAAGATTGAAGGATTTTAATTTAGTAATTTACATCCGTCGTTGTCTGAAATCTCCTATCAGGCAGTTGTACATTTCCATCTTCACACCAGCGTCTCAGTCCGCTTCTTGTCAACCTGGAAAGGCTTCTCAGATCACATCACCATGACAGCCAAAGCTGTTGCATAGGTCCCTTACAGGTAAGTGAGCATATTCTTTCCTCTAACAACAGCGTCAAACACTTTCTCTCAGATTGAACAAATAATCTCAACTGTTCCTGTGTTGTCAGGAGAGAGAGAGAGTGAGAGAGGACGAGCTTTTCTTTCTACCTGGAGAGTGAGTGGGCAGGGGGCAGCGGGTGGACAGGCTTGGTAAGGGTCTGCTGCAGGTGCAACAATTGAACAGGATCAGCCCTGGAATGGCTGCAGCCATCCTGGCCGCTTATCCCTCCCCACAGCTGGTCAGGAAGGTAAATCAACAATACCTGAAATCCATCTATACACCTGTTATCTTGTAATGGCCATATGAATGTCGAATGTTTTTCTTCATCACATGGCTGACACATGAATCAACTGCTTAAAAAATTAAAAACAGTTTAAAACTTAAATAGACTGTGTTTTGACCTCTGATGACCTTATGTTTCACAGATCTAAATATAACATGATCATTTATTGTCCTTTTCTTCATTTTCATGTTTGTCATTTCTATTACCTGCATTTTTTCTGCCTGTATTATGTTTTTAATTTATCACAGATGCCTCAAATTTTATTTGCATACCCGTATTCACAAATTGCAATTTGCCTCATAGGGCTTTAACAAACTGTAGAGGGTGTGACATCCTCTGACCTACACCCTCATCAAGAGTGAGGAAAAACTGCCAAAAAAACCCCTTTTAACAGGGAAAAAAAACGCAGAAACCTCCAGGAGAGACTCATGTGAGGATCCCACTCCCAGGGATGGACAGAAGTGCAATGGATGCCACGTGTACACAACACATCAACAACAGAGAGAGAGCATGCGCTAAGGCACTGTATGACTGGTTGTTAGCATAATCGTAATTATACAAGAACAATAATATATTCACCGTGACATCTCATATATTTATATTTGAATTGTGTGTGTATTTATTTTTTCAGGACTCAATATGTCCCCATCTACCTGCAGGCTTACAGTCTGTCTAAGACTGACATTCTGATCTGCTGTGGAGAGGCTGTGACTTCCATGACTCGGAGGGTCAGTCCAGAGCTTTCCAAACGCCTCTTCCTCATGATTAACTCTTGTGACCATGAACAGTCTCTGGACTGAATCGTGAAGTTTTCCCACCTGTTGAGATTGTTTCTAAACTAAACTCAAAGTCTGTGAGTCTTTTTTCAAAATGTGGCCCTAATACTCTGTCGTAGAATTTCCCCCTTGTACAATGGTTTATTTATCCTTATTTTACAATTTTTCCTAACTGGAATGCTTGCTGCCCTACTGTGGTCTAACGTAGTAACTACATGTGTAGTTATCACGTTTCATTTACAGGATAGTAGCAAAGAATGCAACCCTCATTTTAGTTTGCTGCCATCCTGTGGTGTAAAGTAGTAACTACATGTGTAGTTATCACGTTTCACCAGAGGATGGCTTATGATGAGATGACTGTAGATAAAACAGTATCACTGTCTTGTTCATTAATTCCTGCATCTTCTGTTAAGAGTATATGATGGATGCGTTGATGCAGCAGAACTTTAAGGAACCCACAACGATTCAGTGTCAGGGCTTCCCTGTGGCTCTAGGCAGCAGGGATATGGTGGTGATTGCACAGATGAACCGGAAAAATGATTAAACCACCCACTGCCCAAACGCCCATGACGCACGGTGGTGTGACGTCTTTTCCACCCGTCTATCATCGCTTTCTATCCCATTCTCATGTTCAGACGGCTGCGGAGTGTGTCTGAGCGTCTGCGTGCATAAACATGAGAAGCCAGTGGCTGATGTAGCGCTGCACATACAGTAGTCCTGTCATTGTTTTGGCACACTATCCAAACTGCATTATGCACCAACCAAACTACAATACACACTAACGACACTCGTCAAATAGGCTAAATATCATAAAATACGCTCCCTCATAGCCTCCCTCTAGCTCCCCCTCACCTCCCTGAGACTCCTTGGAATATACCCCTTGTACAATGGTTTATTTATCCTTATTTTATATATTTTTCCGAACCAGAATGCTTGCTGCCAGCCTGTGGTCTAAAGTAGTAACTACATGTGTAGTTATAGCGTTTCACTACATGATGGAAGCAAACAATGCAACCTTCTATTTTAGTTTGCTGCCATGTAAGGAAACTTGGTTAAATAAAAAATATCAACATAAATAAAATGAAGAACATTAAATAATAGTAGTAACTCATTACTTAGTTTTTTAAGTAACCGAGTACAGAGTAACTAAATTAGACACACTGCCCCCCTGTGGAGAAAACTGTTGGGAAGCCCTCACTTCCTGTTTGCCAGTCGGAGCTTCCACTACGAGGAACCGGACCACCCACAGTAAACACTCGGCAAACACTGCTCTCAATCAATGATATCGCCTCACCCCTCCACACACAAACACGCAGCCCTCCATCCACGCCCACGCGCATCAAATCACGCCGCCACCACCGTCAGAGCGACCGCACATGTGTCCGCATCAGCATGTCCGCGTGTGCGCTGGTTACAGGAACAGGAAGTGTTGCCGCTCAGCTCATCGCAGCTTCACCGTGAGTCTCTTCTTGTTCCTTTACCTCGGCTGAAGACATGCGGTTGATCACCATCAGTCCTGCCTCAGGATGGAATGTTTAACAACAAATGCAAGCGATACAGATTTCACAGTTCACGGAGACAACACCGTTTCTTGACTGTAGAGGGACCCCGCGAGCAAATCTCAGATCGTGTCTGCTCGTCCAACTTTGGTTTTATCGACAATAAAATTTCTCCTGTCAGAATGACTCAAGTCTCAGTTGTTGTTTAAACATTAATTAGAGGTTGGGGTTAGGGTCTGCTTTAATTAATATATTATCTAATAGAATTTGATAGCATTTATTCTGATTACTGGTTGAATAAAACAATAATAGGTGTTTTTATTTAAGAAACACACACTTTATATATATATATATACAGGATCACAAAACATAGAGACTGCTGTAATGATTTTTTTCACACAATATAAGTAATGACGTTTAAAGGTCAAAGTAATTAAGCTGAGTGGTAACAGTCAAAGAGGGAACTGGTTGAAGTTTCAAATAAATAATTTTTTAAAGTATAATTGTGTTTTTTTCCATATAGGTTATACAAATAACCTAATGTTTAGCAAAGCTCTCGTGGCGTAGTGGTAAGAACCCGGTTCATAGTGCATCCACTGTTTTTTCTTGCCAACATCGCGAGTGCGATTCCGGCTCTTTTACCCCCAACGAGCACGGGGGGAAACACATTTGGGGCTGCTCGCTCCAACTGTCTTCAAAATTCTATTCACTGGTGCCAAATCAATGCGTTCAAAACGGTGCCGATTCCTAAACGGTATTAAAATTGGTACTAGAAACAAGAAACATAGCAGCACTGAGTGATCTGTCCGCACTGTGTTGTCTCTACAAACTGTCGTAAAATCAGTTTCATGTGCATTTGTTGATAAAGCAACGATACCGGCTGAATTCCATCTTGAGGCAGCAGGCCACTGGTTCTTTTCCTCACTGACACGGGCCTGGCCCAGTCACATTGTAGCGTCCTCACATAGGAGTTTGAGCCTGTGGGTCACCTCTCCTCTCTCTGTCTGTCACTGGCCGGCTGAAGATTTTTTTTTTTTCAAACTTGTTTTTATTAAACTTTTTCTTGCAAAGCAGAAGTGACAGAGACAACAGAAAACAAAGCACTAATAATAGCGCCCAAAAACACAGACATTCAAGCCTGGCATACTAAAAAAAAAAAAAAAAAAATAATAATAATAATAATAATAAATAAATAACACACCACAAACAAAGAAACAAACAAACAAAAAGAACAATCAAGTAATCAGGGCCACCAATGAAGATAAAATAACACCCACTCAAGTTTAGTAGCTCAACACACTATAACTCTGCATCTTTTTCCCAGGCCAGGTCCATAAGCCCTGATCTCAACCTACGAGATGTGGCAGCACCTAGGTAATCCAGAAATGGATCCCAGGTCCGATAAAATACAAAAGGTTTGTCCTTTAATGCCGTGGAAAAAGCCTCAAATGGGACGATACCAGTCACAGTTTGTTTCCACTGATTGAGAGTGGGAGTTTTGTCAGTGATCCATAATGCCAAGATACATTTCCGGGCACAGTGCAGCAGAATATGTAAAAGGTCTCTGTGGCAAAAACCAACAGGCAGTTCATCCTCTAGTCCCAACAGGCAAGTCCTTGCACTCAGATGTAGATGACACTTGAATATCAGATTTAACTGTTGAACAATTATACTCCAAAACTGTTGGATATGAGAACAGCTCCATAAACAATGAATAAATGAACCTACATCAGATTGACATTTATTACAGAGCTCTGATAGGTTAGGATTAAATCGGTGTCTGTCTACAGGAGTGATAAAAAGCCTATGCAAAATCTTAAATTGCCTCTCCCATGCAGAGTTAGACACCAGGACCCTGGAGGGCTGGCCGCACAGAGCATCCCAGTCCTCAGACTCTACTGTACCCAAATCAGATTCCCATTTGCCTTTTACTTTAACAGAATTATCTACGTTAAAATTACAGAGGATCTTATACACTTTCTTTGTAAAAGATTTAAGTTGCGTACTATTTACCAATAGGGATTCTATGGGAGATATAGCAAAACCATCAGTGAAATCTTTTAAGTTACACAAAATAAAGTTACGAATTTGCAGAAATTTGACAAAATCCTTATCTGAGATCCCATACTTGCTTTTCACTTGTTGAAATGTGAGGATTGAGCCTCCCTGGATCATGTCCCCAACGACCCTGATACCCTTATACTTCCAGTCAGCAAGGCCACCCTGTAATCCAGGTTGAAAGTCAGGGTTCTCATGAATGGGAGTCAACAAAGAGAAGCAATTACTGTACCCCTCCAATTTCCGGACTTTACGCCAAATGTTTAACATATTCTTTAAAATCACATTATCTTTTACTAATGCTGCCCCCCTGCCAGGAGAGATATATAATAAATTCAGTAAAGGGATTTTATCCAGGGAGGCGGATTCGCAATCAAGCCAAACAGAATCAAACTTGAGTCCATGGTACCTGGTGGAATCTGTGTAGAGAAGAGAAACAAGTGTTAGCAAAATACCAAGACACAAGATAACACAAGTTTGTTCCACAGAAAAATGTGGGAATAGTTAAGGATTACCTTAGTGTCTTCAGTGGATAAATCAGTGAAGTTCTGGTCAGGATTCCTCAGTCTACAAAGAAAGAGAACAGAACAGTCAGTTAATATACCACAGTGAGCAGTTGTCTGTCCAGGTGGACACTAAAATGTTAACATGTCGGTACAAAGACAAATCACAATTATCATAGCAATGCAGCTGTAGCAGCTCTAAACTCTATTATGGTCATATTTCAACAAGACTTGAAAATAACAAAATAGACTAAAATGTGGTTGCCAATACTGCGACAGGAGCCTGGATTAACAACACTTTCACTGAGGCCCAACAAACTGCAGAGGCCCAAGCTCCAGTAAACTGGAACAAATTCAGCAAAAATGAAGTGAAATCCAGCTCTGACCTGTGGTCTCCAAAGCTACAAAGCCACAGATGAGTGTCAATGTTCTCAGACGCGTTCATGAACGGCCCTATAGTTATGAACATGATGAAAACAGAGCTGATGTAAAGAGTGCGGTGATTAGATTCACCTGCACGACACAGCTGTCTCTCATTGACAATCACTGCAGCACTGTGGGCTGAGCACGTGTTGTGATCGTCTGCTGAAAATGTTTGTTCGTCTTTAAACTTAACTGACCGCAGTGTTGGTGTTTTTCACCGTAACGTTCTCCGAAGAGTCAAACTCAGCTTCTGCACAAACGTGGAAAACAGCCGAGTTCAGCTTCTGAAAGACAAGAGACAACACAACGTTACAACAAACGACAGCAGGCTGGAAACCCCTAAAGAAAACAAACAAAAACAACATTAAGAACATGAAAACATGGACATGTAAACATTAAAAAGCCAGATGGCTAAACTGCTAAAAACTTACGCAGCTCCATGCGGGTGGCGACAGCAGCCCAGACAGGAAGAGTATTCTTCCTGTCTGAACTCTGAACTGCTGCTCTCTGACCTTTTATAGGCCGTCCAATCAGCCGCGACTTCACCGTCACATGTCGCTCACTGGTCCCTCCCTCACGTGACTCTTCATGCTGCGTTCAAGTGTTCTCGTGTGCTCACGGAGTTTTGAGTTTTTGTGTTTCACTGATCAGTGGGAGCTGAGGGTCATATTAATTACAATGTGTGAAATAAATAATTGCAATTGTGAAGGCGGACTGCCGGGGGACACTGAGATTCATCTTTTACTGCTGTGTTGAATAAAAAAAAGCGTGTGACATAGAGACAGGAGGGGGACAGAAAAGATTAAAGGACCTTTTCTTATTCAGGGAAGCTTAGATTTACACAAAATATAATTTTCAAACACAACAGACAGTACTGGTCATGTCAATATGGTCATGTGAAGATGTTTCTGGACTATTTCAAAGATGTTCTTCGGTGTCTTGGGACACTCGAGTTTCCACACACGCTCAGCATCACAAATAGACACCTTTGCTGCTTCCTCCTCAGCCATGACATCCTGTATCACAATCACCTTCACGGTTTGGTCTGTGTGGCCTTCACCATCATGATCCACGTCAAAAAGAAAAAAAAAACAAATGCATTTTTTAAATAACGTAAGTCCGATTCAAATATACAGTGCAATCAGAAGCTAGGCGCCACCAGGTGGACGCTGCGCACTGCACATAAACACAAACGTGATACTAGTCCCAGCGACCCTCCCTCCGCTCTTACACCTTAAAATGCACTATTGTTACGCAAATGTTTACTCCGTGCGATCTGACTACTACATGCGGATGTTCCGGCTGACAAACAGGTAGCAGTTGCTTCTATCCGGTTTTACACAGGAAGCAATGAGGGCTAGGGTTGATTGGTTGAACTACCTCTTCACTATCCAATCAGAGCACGTGTAGTTATTATGTAAAGCTACCGTAAACGACTATAATACAAAAGGAAACAGTAGTTTCTGTTTATTTTTGTAACAGGAAACAGTAGTTTCTGTTTCCTTTTATAACAGGAAGCAGTAGTTTCTGTTTCCTTTTGTAGTCGTTTACGGAAGTTTTGCATTGTTTGCTGCAATCCTGTGGTGAAACGCAATAACTACACATATAGTTACTACTTTAGACCACAGGAGGGCGACAAACCGCTCACATAAACGTATATGATTCCAAAATTATGGCTGGAGCAGTAACGCTCATGCAGCCGTTCTTGCAGTTCTTCCCCTCCAGTTCCACTGTTTTTTTTAAAAGGGAGAAGTATTCAAGTCAAAATAGGTTCAGAAATATCAAGGACGTGTCTGGTGGAAAATGGTGCCCCTCAAGGGAATGTGATCAGTCCAATACTGTTTAATATTATGATCAGTTGTACATCAAACTATGTAAAACTACTGTAAATGACTACAATACAACAGAGAGCATATTGACAGCAGTGTAATGTGTTCATGCAGTGTTAAACACAATGTCACAATTATCGTTTAAACTCTATGTTTTTTGGGTTGTTTTTTTGTTTTTTGTTTTTGGACTAACCTGTCTAAGGAGAGAGTAACACTGTGGGCCCATCAACAGAGATGCCATCCAGCTCAGCCAGCCAGGACAGCTCAGCAGGGTCATCAACAAAAATCTCCAGTGCTTCACAAGTGCACATCTCAAACTCTCCCACAGTAAATATAAGTACAAAGTGAGCAACGAAACGTGATAACAACGCATGTAGTTACTACTTTATACCACAGGGGGCAGCTATGCAACACTACTATAAACGATTAAAATATGACAGGAAACATTTTGACAGTGGTTAAACCTGCCAATAACCCGATTTCTTTCTTTTCCACCATATATATATATATATATATATATATATATATATATATATATATATATATATATGTGTGTGTGTGTGTGTGTGTGTGTGTGTGTGTGTGTGTGTGTGTGTGTGTGTAAGAAGACCTCCTACCTGACATCACTGGCTTTCAGACACTTGCCATCACATGTAGAGTCACTGATCTCCTCAGAGGCTTGAAGCTGCTTGACGTCATATGTGAATTATGGTTGTGGTTTCTGCTGCTGGCAAACACCATCCTTCTTCCTGTTTCCATACCAACAGGTTCCTTGGCCCCTGATCACAGTGGGGCAATCAGACAGACTCCTGAGGGGGAACAGAACAAAATTTGAACAAATCATGTCACATGCTTCAGTGAAATAGTGTTGTTGTATAAATTATTCAAAACATCTCACCAATTATGTAGAGATGTATGAAGAGTCAAGGAGACCACGTCGAAGCTGAGAAACAGAGCAAGCACTTGGAGCACAGACTTAAACCCATTCAGGTCAGAAAATGTTTCCTGGATTTGAACGGGATCAATCAGGATCAAATCCATCAATGATGAGACTGATAAACACACTCACACACTGATGTTCACTTGTTGCTCTGCAACACACTGACACTGACTCACCCTCAGCTGAGTCCTGGTTGTGATGCATCGAGCAAGAGACGGTGAGAAGGTGAGGCCCTGTGACCCATCAGCACATATGTAGGTGGATGTATATGTGGAGGTGGCATGCTGAGGCTGTTTCACCCCAACTGACAGCAAGAAGATGGGGCTGCAGGAGGGTCGCACTGCACCAATAAGCATGCTTTTATTATATTGTCAAAATGTTTCCTGTTATATTTTAATCGTTTAGGGTAGTGTTACATAGCAGCTCTCCTGTGGTCTAAAGTAGTAACTCCATGTGTAGGTATCAAGTTTCACCACAAGATAGAAGCAAACATTTTTTATTTTACCAGCGATTACTGGTGAGAAGGCCGTCTTCAGACAACGATTTCAAGAAATATTTCTCTCTCAACAATACAATGTCTATGTCGCTCTACCTTTTCCCACCACTCGCTTTACCTTTTTGTTTCTCCAACTCTCTGTGTATGTCTCTCGACCACTCCCTCTCTCTGAGGGCTGCGGCTGCCTCAAAGAAGAAGTTATAGGGTAACACAGTTACAGACACATTTTCATTTAAGGATGTTGACAAAAATAACAAACAGCATCAATGAGGGTTTATTGTTGTTATTATTATTATTTTATCATTCAATAACTTGCATAACGTGCATTTCCATCACCTTTCAGCATAAATATGAAATATGCCATCTATTTCTATTTACAGGACATAAATCTCTTGTCATATCAATTTGTCTTTTTACCACCGACTGTCAAAACATATGTATGTATGTTATTAGCCTGTTACTTTAAGAGCAGCATGACTGAAAAGTCATGCTTTTATATTTTAGGTGAAAACAAAGCATAGGTTGCACAAGTATTCCATACCATCATCTAGTTCACAGCAAGATAATGGCATTAATGTTTCTTAATTTGTTTTATACATTTCTATATTACAACAAATTACGGATGAAATGAAACTGAAAAAATGCAGTATTATAATCTGTTACTGAAATATGTCATATACTTTAATTTCAAATCCAGACAATATTTAAAAGTCATAAAAAAAATTCTAACATAAAGATGGAAGCAATTTATTGATCTTAAAGATGCTACTGTCCACCTGTGACTTGGATTCTACTGTAACTGTGATTAAAAAAACAAAACAAACAAAAATAAAAACAAATGATTAAAATCTCCAAAAAGTGACTGTGAGACTGAAACAACGAAAACTTTGAGGAGTCTCACACAGTCCTTCTGCCCAAGAGACAGGCTCAGTAGCTTTAAGCTGGGAAACCAAACAACACATTCACCTGTGCGGCTCCATTTCCAGTCCTACAATACATTAAAAGATAGTTCTAACAGCATGAGCCTCCTACGGAGTAAAACTGCACAAACAGTGGTTAAATATGCCTCAAATAGTCTCAGCAAAGACTATCTGAAGATCCTTTTATCAAGTTTTATGTGTTCTAACATAAAGAGCCCTTAAACTCAATTTATAAGATAAGCTTCATTTTGATGGTTTTGCACTGAGGATGCTTTTGTGCATGCAAAGGTAAACACTGGAGGATTGAGACTACTTTAGCCGGAGTGGAAGATCTGCTCATATTGATTGAGAATGAACTCCACAATCTGGTTCTGACACACCATGTTCATTGCAATGTTGGACGCCTCCATTTCCGGCCGAAGCAGCGTCGGACCAAACACGATCGCGACATTCTGCACGGACATCCGATTGACCTCTCCATACTGGATGACCCTGTCGGAAGAAAACATAAATCTCATGAGGTGTAATAATTGGTGTCGTTGTTTTTCTAATAGTTTTCTATGGTAAGCTAAAACAGGGCTTGTCCTTTCGATGAGATATTTTACAATTAACATGATATAATTAAAATAATTTTGTTACTCCCTTATGGTAAAATCTGTCAAACTATGTCAAACTATGTACTGAAAAACACAGACATCAGAAGTGAAAACAGTGAAGTATACCTGCATAAATGTCCAAAAAGTAGTTCCATGGTGTCATGGTTTGGAGGAGGAAGTGATTTGACCAGTTCACGCATGCGAGACAATTTTGTGTAGTAATCAGGAGTTCCTAGACAGATTGGACAACCCTTTACTGATATGTTTATAGACATATTTTCATCTGCTATCTACCATCTGAGTCGTTAACAATAATCTTGATAAGAATAATCTGCTTACTGATGGCTGAGATGAAGTTTTCAAAGTGGCTGTAGGGGAAAAGAGGCTCCGGAAGCTCTCGGAAAAAAAACTTCAGCGCTCCAGTGATGACATGGACGTCTTCCCACTGACCGTCCTCCAGGTCCAGTTCCTCTGTTTAAACACAACAGGTGCACAGCCCATTAAAAGACAGCAGGGGGCGATGTTTTCTGCATGTATATGCTGCAGTGAAACCCTGAATGCATGCACTTTGACTTATTTATCCTGTTTAATACAAGTGAAGTGAGTTTACCATGATCTGCCTTGAAGCGTAGTTTCTGTATGACTGCCAGGTTCCCACTCACTCTGTAGAGTCCGTCAATGTCTAAACCTGTACATGAACACATCATATAGGGTTAGGCTTATACAGCCAAAAGCTTCTGTAAGAGTGTGACTTTCAATAACCATGGTGCATTACCTCTCTTTTCTACTGCTTTAATACATCTCTCCACAAACGTAGGCACTGTGGTCCTCTCCTGCGCACACAGTGTGGCCAGATGGCAACCAAACACACTATCTGAAGGAAGTCACAACATCTGTATTACTACCAAAATTGCAGTAGTGGTTTTAGTAGTAGTATTATCATCCATTGAAGTTATGCACATTGAAACTATTATTCAACCCTTATAAATATATAAGATCCAACGGAACGGAATTTCGTTCTTCTTATAAACAACAAAACTGGATACTTCTCCCTGTTTTTATTACTTCCATGATTCCTTTATCACACGAACTTCTACTATAAGCTTTTATTATTGTGTGTCGTATCAACATGTCATATCTTGACATATCTCATCTGGTTTGTGTTGTAATTGTGTTGGGAAGTACCTCGGATGTATCCTTTCTCCTTGACGGACTGCAGCGTCGGCCGTTTCAGGAGGAACTTCATCAGCTTGGTGCGAACCCTCTTCTGCTCCGTGTCTCCAGCAGAGCTGGTTGAGTATGTGACACTGGACTTCGAGGCTAAAGAAAGACATTTTAAGCATTCAGTTTGTTGTCGCTGTAGCTATACACACACACACACAAACACACATCCTGTTCATCTTACATCGTCGCTTGTCTAAACCGGCACCAGACTTGTCATCTTTCTCTGCAAACACAATCTTCTCATACAAATCCCCATCCTCCTCCTCTGAGTGATGGTCCTGGTACTCCTGATGAGTAACACACACACACACACACACACATACACAGACACACACATTGAGTAAATTTCCTGTCATTTGTCACAGAGAATACGATTGCTGCATCTGAGATACACCCAGCTGCGAAAGTCTTTTTGTTACACACACTCCTCTTCAACCAACGTGTCCTATGCAAATTAACTTTAACGATTTTCTAAAATAAATATTTTGTTTGATTTAAAGCCAACAACTTTCTTATTCCTTTCTTTTAGCTACAAACACTCACAGACCCAACACTGGTTTCCTCTTTGTAAACTGAAAATTTGACTTGAATGAGATAACAGAACTAATACCACAGCTGACGATGTTTGATAATTAATGAGCATTACAGTAATGGTACACTAATAAATGAGTTGTGTGTTGTCGAGCTGATAAGCAGCAGTTAGTACTGACCAGTTGTCGTATGGTGTCCGTTAAGACTTTGTGCCAGTCATTGATGATGCTCTCTGTGTCGTACTGTACCAGAAACTCCAAACCGTTCTTGCTTTTTAACTGAGGGAGACAAAATCAGCAAGTAAAGAAGAAGCTTTGGTTTATATATTAAAGGTTTTGAAAACAAAAGTTTATGCCTATATGTTTCTATGTTTCATTACGGTATAATTCATAATGATGCCTATATTGTCATGAATGTTTATTATTATTAAAACATTTGGATTGGAGATGACTTGAATATGGATCCACCATAAATGGTGACGTGACACTAATTACAGAAAATTCATAGGCAACCACCTTTTATTTCTTAAACTCACAGCTCTGTACGTCCTACTCCCGTCCATCATATCTAATGCAAACATTGCATTAGATTGTGACAAACACACACACACACACACCTCTAAAACATTCTTTTTGCTGGATTTGTCCTTCGAGGCCCAGCCAATCGTAGCTCCCCGCAGGTCCACCGTGACCTCAGGAACAATCTGATTGGTCTTGTTCTGCGTAAAAAGGAAAACACCGTTGCTTACCGAAACTGACGCCGCCACATTCCAAGGAACAAGCTGTGCCAAACAAAAGCTATGGCTGCCACTGTCAGCTCACGACCTGAGGGTTCATCCTCACACGTCGCACAACAGCCTGCATCATACTTCTGTTTATTTTTGTTGTTTCCTCTCTCACTTATGTATCACGTCGCCACAGTAAAAAAAAGATTCAAAAAACAGAAGCATCATAGATGAGCATCTGGGATTTCACCAATCACAAGACAGAATACAACATGAGCAGGAACAGCTGGAGGATTCTCCTGAAAGCAGGACAAGTGTGTGTCTCACCGCGGAACCCGTTGCTGCAGACTTTGGGTCTTTGTGGAACGTCAGCACTCCCCCGTGGAGAACCGTCCATGTCGAGGCCCAGTTCTTCCTGACATGGGTAAATAAGAAAACTCAATAACACGGAACAGAACAAAGCCACAGGGAGCTTTTGGGGGGGGGGGGGGGGGGTTGGAAACTGCAAATACAAAAGTTTAGATTTACCTTACTTTCTTGCCGTTCTCTAACACTTTTGTTTTGTTGAGAATTCCAGCTTTCTCTAGGTTCTGCACCTGAAAATGTAAAATCAATATAAATATATGAATATATATATATATATAAAAATGTATTGGTGTATGTGTAATGGCAGTACTACATGAGAGACACAGTTTTTGTGACAGTGCTGAGCACAAGCTACAACCATAAGGACAGTGATATTCACATGCATAAACAATGGAGGATTCCTCACAGCATGGACATTCGCATGAGGATTTATACATATTCTTTGTTGTTGTGAACAAATTGTAAATAAATAAATAAATAAATAAAATGAGACAGTATATTTCTTGCTGTAACTCATACTGCCCTTCCTAAAAAGCTCTCTGTAATTTGAGGCTTTGACAAACTGACATGCCCAGTTCATGCCTGAATGAGAGACAGGATGACTTAGATGCATATGATGCATATGATGCATATGATGCATATGATGCATATGATGCATATGATGCATATGATGCAGGGACTGAGACGTATGCTAGAGTAAAACAAAGCCACCTTGGGGGATCGACAGTCGCACATCATAGATAGGCCCTGCTATCTATGGATCAGTCTTATGTGGACTGTCAAAATTAGAACCCACGTTATAGCGCAGCCACCTTGAGGTCAGATAATAGGGGCTTCTCCAGGGTCTAAACCCAAAAGCCTTCGGAGAGAGACACACAACAGCATTAATGGCTCACTAACTGCTTCCTGGTTCATCTTAGATCAGTGGTAGTATCAGTGGGCCGGGCCTGCGCTGCGGCGACACAGGATGCACTCACGTTGTGCTGCGTCTCCGGAGAGTTCCCCGTGCTGGAGCTGTCGCTGCTGTAGTCCGACGTGTTCCTCCTGTGAGTCGGGAAGAATCGCTGGACAACGGAGGAGGAACAGTGTGAGATCTTAACGCAGTGGATGGAATGATCAGATCATCTGTGATGCAACATTGATTAACGCCATATAAACACACAGCAAAGTCACTGCGTGATCATGACCCAAGTTGACTTATGTATGCGTGCGTGTAAACAGTATGTGGACACCGCAGCAATTTTTATTATTATTATTTTTATTGATAGTTTGATGCTTAAGGATACAGTGATGTATGAGATATTATATAAGTTGCTTCCTTCTTTGTGGCCAAGATCTTGTGGAAGCTCCTCCTCCACAGGAGGCCAAATAAACTGATATTATGGGGTCAGGTCACCAGGCTTGGCCTTAAATGCTATCACTGTTGTGCCAAAGCTATCGAGTCCCTGGTTTCTATAGCTTTGTTGTCTATAGACATGCACAAACCCTTATTTGTATTCAGCAGCTCCTAGGTGTTTGTGTACAAACGCAGCCCTTCCCTCTCCGGCTGCTACTGTAAATAAGAGTTCAGTTGATTTGACTTGCTAAATACGGGTTTAAATCCCAGGTGCATGGTGTCGCTTCATAAACAGGAACTCGCTGCTTTTTCCCATTTGGCAGCTTCATGTCTGACACGGCCTGGATGATTGTGTACATGTGGGTCCGAGAGTGCGTGATGGTGTGTGTGCACATACCCCATCATCCTGGGCTGGGCTGAACTGAGCGGGTCCCATTGTGTGTCTCCAGTTTGTAATAACCGACATGTTCTCCGCCTCGACGCCATTCTCCGCCCTGGACTGACCTGGAGCTACAGGGGCCTGGAGGGCCCAAAACACAGTGTTGTTTATTGCAAATATAAAACATCTGAAACCATGAAACTCAACAAGACATTTTTTTAAAAGATCTTCACCATAATTACATTCAAAACTACTATTTGGTTTTGCTCGTGTCCAAAAGGGCAACCTGTAATTTGTTTTACCTGGGTGAAATATAATAATACCAATATGGTAAAACATATTTTTAATATCAATAATTTAAAACTTGACACATATTGTCATAATATATATTGTTAATCTACTGTATATTGGCCCTACAGGCTAGAATGTGATTAATAATCACAATCTAAATTCAAATTGGTGTTTAAAAACTATAAATACAGTAAAAAAAATTAAAATAAATATAAAATAAAATAAAGTCTCATCTCTGACATAAATAAACTATAGCTTCATGACCACAGACGGATCTTTACCTCAGGCAGGTTCCACTGGGACTTGGAGCCACCTCTCAGGTAGTAGTACGTCTGCCCTCGATCGTCCACAGACTTGATCCACTGTTACATAAAGTTAAAAATGGTTCAACATCACTGTCTCATACAAAGAAATCTGTGTGTTTCTGCCATGTTTAGTGAAAGAAAGAGTATTTTTCTTTCACTACACTATTTTCTTTCAATGCCAATCACACCTTCTAAAAATTTACAACAATTTATATTATCATAAATAATGTAATATCATTATAATTATTTCTACTATAAGAACTGGACCATCATGTGACTGTGTGTTTTCATGGTGCCCTGGTAATGAAAGCCAGTGATTATGCTTCTGTTGACCTAACTGCATTCATGTGTACATGGAAAGTACCTGATCTGGTGAGTGTTCGCTGGTGTAGACCCAGGTCCCATTGGGTTCCACAGTGAGGTTCCAACCAGACGGGGTACTGCGGTCCAGGTTGGCCCTGGGGATGATGGTCCGGCTCACGTGACTGAGGGTGTAGGTGGGTGGGGCTGTGGCAAGAAGCTCCTCGCAGGCCTCAGGCGGATCAGGAGTTGGGTAATCCTCTAAGGGGTAGTCCTCCTCAGGCAGAGGAGGCTGGGGACATAATGGAAACACACATTAAAAACATTACATAATGTAACTCAGTCGTCGTTTTTTTGTTATCCTTATAATGAAACGTATTCATTATAAAAACATATACCATATAAACAAACATCATTTTGTAGCACCGATTTTTTGTTATCTTCTTCCTTATACGAGTTGAGGAAGATGACTGGACTCATGTATGGTTAAATATAGAAGCCTCGGCAATCCTGCCTACGGCAACAATAATAAATAGTGTATCATTTAACATGATTCATAATCATGACAGATAGATTAGCAAAATCTACAAATGTTTGATTGCTTTTATAAAGTCGCTACGTCTCACTGAATCATGTTAGTTCACCATGTTCCTGCCGTGTGGCCCCGATACGGAGCTCAAGGACTTTTCCATGACTTTGATAAATAAGTCACAGAGTTTCCGCGGCCTCTTATTCCGACTTGGCCCGTTAATGTTCCAGTTCAAGCACAGGAAAGTTGAGAAAAAGGAGCAGTGGGGTCACATGTTGCTGGTGTTAGAAAGGAAAGCATGTAATAATATAAAATTATTATATTTATGCCAAATAGAAATGAGTAGTGAAACATGTTAACGTTTCTTGATTTTTTTTTTTTTTACTGACATAAAAATAAGGACACTACTGGTGTCTGCTATTCACGTTATGCATGAAGAAAATGAGTCCTGTCTGCGATGTGGGTGCAGGGGATTTCATTTCATTAAAAGCAGCCTGTATTTACAGCTTTCCCCTGGGTGAAGCTAAAACAGGAGCAGGAGCGAGGCTAAGTGGAGCAGCCGGCGTCTCCTTACCGGCCCACCGTCGTGAAACCTGTGCACGCTCATAGGCTCCATCAGAGGCAAGTATGGGCTCAGCTGCTCTGGGGGCTCCCAGGACGTTTCCCCAGACATTGGGTTGTAGAAGTAGGGCCGACCGCTGGTCTCATCCACCAACTGCTCCCAGTCTGAGGACCAGGCAGGGGGGGAGGAGGTGCACAGAGAGAGGGCGGGTGACTGAGGAGGTGACAGGGAGCAAGGCTCCTCGATGGGGCGATGCTCAGGGTCTGTGGGGGAGTCCAGAAAGGGGTTGTCCCAGGTGGTGTGCCCCGTGGCTGGGTGGTAGTAATAGTCCTGTCCACTCTCCTGGTCAGTGTGCACCTCCCATCCCTCTGCGTCGAGATGGTTAGGGGAGTAGGACGAAGGGGCTGATGGGGGAGACTCAGAGATGCTCTGGCGAAGCTGCGCTACATTGACGTAGATGGCTGAACGAAGACTTTCATCCTGCACCTGTAGAAAACACAGAACGTGGAGATGGAGACGTCTTTTCACAAACCTGCGTGATGCACAGTCAAGTAGCAGCCTCCAGATCATTGCTTTCTCTATAACTATATAAGTCAGCCTTCCGCAATATACAGCGGCAGGAAGTAGCCTTCAGCTATAAAAATAAATACAAACCACAGAGGTGTTCCTCCCCCATCTTTACCCTTTTCTGACTTGATTCACCCACAGGCGCGTTTCAGTGGTTTTTTTTTTTTTTTTATGAAAACAATGTTAGATTGTCTCATTTCACCAAACATTTCGTGCAAACTGTTACACTTTACCAATGATCAGGCATCATTTCTATGCTGTTGTTTTTTTACACACACACACACACATATATATATAATGGATGTTTTCAATGCAAGCAAACAAACTACTCTGAAAGCTGCAGCATGCAAATAAACCCAGATCATCACAACTCATTTGTTTTCAGAGAGACGTGTGCGATGAAAGCCTGCCACAGTCCCGGGCGTTTCCCAAACTGTGATGCAATGACTAGGTGTTGCAGTTGCACTGCAAGTGGCCCCTGCAACACAAATACTTACCCAACTTCTTTATCGCTTCCTCTTCTCCTGCACTTTGTCTTATCGAACACATTTAGCTCTGACTTGTCATTTCTCCTGCTGCGCTAACATTTTGTGTTGACACCTGGTTGTTAGTCAGCGAGATGTGACTCACTTGGGAAATGAATATGATGTCAAGTATAGTAATAACATAATGGCAGGGCTTACACTTGTGATGGGAATATTTCTACGTTGTTCTATTGCTGCTCTCAATTGAGTAAAGGATCCGAGCTGCTTTTTCCAGCAGTCGAGAAAAAAAAAACTATTTAAACTCTGTTTCCTTATTGATCTCAGTCCAATCATGAGGCAATCAATACACACAACCAGACAAGTGACCCCTGGAACGGATTGATTCCAAATAACAACAGGACAACACAGGAAAAGACAGGGGAAATGAAACAGCTGCTTCATTGATCATTGAATCTGCTACGCTGAAACGTCCTCATCCTGTGAACCCAACCTCAAAACCCCAACCACATGCACTGAAGCCAAAACCCACTGCGCATTGTGTGCTGCGTACATATACATATATATATATATACGTATGTATATACAAACAGCTACGTATCAAAACATGTGAATACAATGCTGTGATAGATCATACATCCCTGATCACCCGCTTTTTTGCTGCTGCATCCTGCATGTTCATGTGATGTTCCACGTCATGACCTAAGTTCCTCTGTCGATGAGACTAAAATAAAGTGACTGAAATGGTCACTAACAATGAAAGCTCGGGTGCAAGGGGTGACGTCTCGAAAGACGGACAGCTGTCACTTCAATATTCATGCCACCAAACTCAGCACAGGAAGAGAAACAAGTGCAGGCATGACGTGTTTACACAAACCAGGAAGCAAAGTTATTGTGTTATCGAAACCAACAGAGAACGAAATATAATAATAATAATAAAGCAGAAACAAACCGAATCTCCAAAGTTCAGGACTAAATGCTGAGTCGGCGCAATTGTGGCCACCTACCTGAGGCACCACCGGCAGAGACAAGCCCTGCTTGGCCCTGTGACTTGACCAAAGCCCGGAGTACATGTCCACCATGTCTATATCGTTCTATATGGAGGAGCCATCCGTCCAAACGTAGACACACTGACACCAAAACCCAGCACGACGCCCAAGTTCGATCGACTTCTGATGAGACGCGCAACGCGTTCACGAAACAAAACACACCGTCAAGACACACATCCTCCTCTCACTGCAGCTGTGACAGTTGCAGCCCAGATAGAAAGGAGAACTGTGTTACAATAGTAGCAGGAAGGGGCTGTGTGAGGACGGGGCAAGATGTGTGTGTGTGTGTGTGTGTGTGTGTGTGTGTGTGTGTGTGTGTGTGTGTGTGTGTGTGTGTGTGTGTGTGTGTGTGCGTCTGGGTTAGTGTATGCCTACGCATGAGTTCTCTTGCACAGGATAGGAGGCTAGAGGGCAACTGTCTGCATGTGTGTGTGTGTGTGTGTGTATGCATGTGTGTGTGTGTGTGTGTGTGTGTGTGTGTGTGTGTGTGTGTCAAGAGCCAGAAAGCAAACAGACAATGAAAACAAGACAGAGGAGGTGGTTTCGATAAGGGGAGCAACACAAAACTTCAACCTACTTCCTCCCTGCGTGCCCATATGATAAAAAAGGAAAGGACAGCAATGGAAACAAAAAGCTTTTAGAGAGCACAGGACGTAGAAATATACTCAACAGATAAGTTGACATTTTCTTCCTCTGCACATCCTCGCACTGCAGCTTCTCTAAAGCGCACTCAGCATATGATATGGATGGCAAGCAGCCATTTGTCACAGTGATGTATGGTTCGAACCAGACATCATCTTGTAAACACTCCTCAAGCGTGAAACAGGAAGTCCAGTTGTTCGATCAACACTTCCTTCTACATGAGACAGCGTGATGTGCTGTCCGGGCAGCAGACAGAGCATAGATGTGGCCGGGTTCGTGTCTGTGGTGAGTCGGTGCTTCCTGGAACGTCCGAAACATTTTTTCCCCATTGACAGAAAGCTGGGAGTTTGCTATTCAAATTTCCAGAAGGAACAAAAAAACATGTTGACATGTTTATGTAGTGGCAGGTTTTAGGGATGCGCACATGTCAGATTCCGATGGAGGCAACTTTTCACATCTCACCTCCAACTTGTGACTGCTTTACACAGCCGTTTGTATGTGTCTCTATTTTTTTTCTTTTTCCTAGAAGATGCAAATGACTATTTCCAACAAACGCCATCCGACAATGGAGTGAAAGTCCTGCAGTCAACTCTCTGCCCTCAGCAATGCATGAAGCAGCAATCTGCCTGATTGCTTAACCACATTAGCGCCCATCCAATCAAACAATGCAGCACCGAATTGGGGCCCACATCACGCCACACAAAAGCACACAGTTGAGCTATTGAATCAATGTGGCTCCACTCCCCCCCCCCCCTTACATCATCACCCTCCCTCCCCTAAGGCCCAGAATCCAGGATAACTCCACAAATACTCAATGTGGAATCCATCACACTCGTATCTGTGGATGTTGCTGCCTCATGACAGATTTCTCCCACTTTTTTCTTTTTCTTTTTTTTGGGGGATCGTTGAAGTGTTTTTTTTTTATGCGTAGGAGGGAACATTTTCGGTAACAGTTACTGCAAACCTTTCTGGGGGGAGGGGGGAGGACTATGAGTCAATCACAATGGAAACATCACTCTTTTTCTAAAGATGCCACTGACATTATCAGCTGCAAGTAAATATCAACAGCCAGCATGTAAACAAACAGAAAACACGCTGGTGAATATGACTGTTAGTGTCCTTCTGGGAACTTTGTACTCTGCACAGCTGAATTCAAGGTAGCATGAACCAGATGATGGGAACACAACAATTACACATGACGTTAAAACATTCCTGTCATATGACTCATGCAGTTCCTAACAAAGATTATCTTGCTGTTATTTTTTGCTTCCAGAAGCAATATTCTAAAGGGACAATTTTTACAACTGCACTTTATGATCTGGAAAAACACTGTTAAAGTTTCAAACAGTCGCAACCGAATTACCAGGTTGTGCGTCTTGTTCTTAATCTGATCTCTTTGCTCAATTTGGACAATGCGATCAAACGGTTTACAAAGTTCCTATCAGTTGTGTTTGTTTCATCACCTAATGTACAGAGGCACACTGGAAAATAAAAAGCGCATCCTGACTACGGAGCTCCACACGCCTGTCGCTGATGCGCACATATTCTGGCAGGTAGATAAGTACACACCTCTGACGACACACTCACACTACCTGTTGGAGCAGTTTCTTGGCATTTAATTGCGCTGGTCCCACAGAGCAGCAGGAATGACTGCGCTGCCAACCCTCCATTTTAAAAATAAAATGCTTCAATGAAAGAACAGGATCAGCTGTTGTTGTTGTTGTTTTTTTAAGTGTCAAAACATGACAGCTACTGGAGTCTTGCAGTTAGCTCTGATCCAACAAACAATACTGCCAAACAAAACAAACCTGTATATGGACTGAAGTTTGCCTTAAAGTTAAAGGACTAGAATTCCCACATGAATCAGTCATCCACTTACCAAACTTCAAATTCCAAACAGCAGCCTGCAGGGGGCCTGGATGTTAAGTGGCCTGTATTAGAACTACTGTAATTGCACTTCACATATTGACTCATGTGTCAACTGCATGGCAGTGCAGAAACTAAGAGCCCCACAAAAAGCAATGCATGCTGGGATTCAGGCCAGGGGACCAACACCCCAACCTCTACCCCCACCCCCCACATCACCATGGAGACGTCCCTCCATTGTGGGGTGAGAATTGGTGCACTTGAGGGGTCCTGGCACGTCTGCAGTCCTGTTCCAAGTGTGGGGTCTCATTCACAGACTGTGAGCAGCAGTGTGTAACAAAGTGCGCCTGTGTGTGTGTGTGTGTGTGTGTGTGTGTGTGTGTGTGTGTGTGTGTGTGTGTGTGTGTGTGTGCGTGCGTGCGTGCGTGTGTGTGTGTGTGCGTGCGTGCCCGTGCTTTTACGCACACACACACACACACAACTGTGGTAAACTGGGAGAAAGTCTCCAAACGCAGTAACGTGTCAGTGTGAAACAGTGTCCAACAGATCACACTCCCTCTCCTCCACTCACTGACGTCTTTCATCCCGTAACCACGCAACAGGTGCCGGAACCAGCGTGGACCAGAGGTAGAACTTACCTGAACCAGGCGGTTCTTCTTGTTTCCAATCAGCAAACTACATCCAGCTGGCTGAGGGAACCGTCCACTCGCATGTATGTGTCATGGTTTCCATGCGGCGCGGTTCGTCATGGCTCCCTGGTCCGTCACCGGCGCTGGGGAAACCAGGTAGCAGCTGGAGGTTTGGGAGTGGCTCTGCGCGTTAACTCCTTCCTGTCTGACGGCGGAGCCGGAGCCACCCAGCCGACACAACCTGTTTTGTGTGACCTGTTGTGGAGTGGAGTCACACGGACTGAGAACAAACCCCTCCTCCTCCTCAGGGCTCCAGCCGAGCGCCGGTGCGCAAACCTCAAACCTCCAGCTCCAAGGCGAACGCCTGAACTTTACGCACAGGAACAACGCGCCTCAGCAGCTGACACTGAACCAAACTGACATCTCCAACCAACTGCATTTTTTTTAAAATGTAACTTTACTATTCAAGGAACACCTCTTTGGGGCCATTCAAGTGGCATGAAGGGGGGGGGGGGGGTCCGAGGGCCCATTCATATGCTGATGAGCTGGCACTGATACCGCGTCAGGACATTTCCACTCCTCCATCTCCAACCTAAACTTAGTTAGAACGATGAAGAGTAACAGCACAGTAACCTTTATAGACCGAGGTCTCGGCGAGTGACCTCAGATCATCTGATCATCTGACCTCTGATCATCTGACATCAGGTCACTTTGTTGTTTGTCTGAGCACAAACCTTTACTTCCCTCTGCAGATGTAAGAGCAGAAGCTCAGGCTCATTTCTGCCCTGCGGCCATTTCCAGGACAATGGCTCTCTGCTATGCTATGATCAGTGGGTTTGTATTTAATGTACAATAGCAATGTACGCGTGTTGTGGCACGATGTTCGAGTCATTTCATTTTGTGCCATATATATATAACAACACTATATCTGGATTGTAGACAGAAAAGTTGTCATATGACAATTACACACAACTCCAGTTGCAGCTTACCTCCAACTATGATACATGGTGATATTGCGCCATCTGGTGGCCGTGAAACCACACGACATGCTTCAGCGGCAGTAATAGCGGAGAGGTAATGAATGAAATCAGCACAGTGAGTAATGCCGCGTGATATCCATACCTGCTCTGTGGGAAGTGTGTTTGGAGAAGGGGTTGCGGCCACAGTCTGAGTCCAACCCTGCAGCTCGCATGCTGACTCATCACCTGCAGCAGCAACAGGATGAGGCAGATCAGTGAACGTGTCAGGCCCGGGGACGTCCAGCTCTGGGACGTCCAGCTCTGGGACGTCCAGCTCTGGTATGGTGTCATATATGAGTGAGTTGGGGGGCGAAGGGAAGGGCATGTCCTCGTCTGTCACAAAAGATTCATCATCACACAGTGACCTTTCTTCCTGTCTCTGTTCCTTCTTGGCCTTTGGCACAGGATGAGGTTTTGCATACAACTGCAGGCTGTCGCTCCTCAGAGCTGCTGAGGAGGATGAGAGGCTTCCTGCTGATTTCTGTCTCTCTCCATCATCCACAGCAGGTGCCAAGCTGCTGGTCGACTGTCCCTCACTGGGCTTCATTACATCCGGCAGGTCACAGAGACCAAAAGTGGAGAAGCGGCATGTTTCTCTTGAAGCATCCTGGACTTTAACCTGAGTCACTCGTGTTGTCTTACAGGGTGGTGCATCTGCTGGTACTGTGCTGTCAGTCACACACTCAGCTGAGTCTGCAGCAGCAGCGTCTGCAGTGTGTGATGGCAGCTCCTTCACGTACTGTGCCGGGATATAAAAGGGCCTGCTGTGCTGGTCTTTGCGGACTTGCCACCAGTGCTGGTTGGTCTTGCAGATCAGGATGTAGGTTTCGTTGGGCTTGATGGACACATGGCGACCGTCCTTCGCCGTGTACTCGAACTCGTACTGCACCGACACCAGCCCCATGCTGCAGTGCACCTGCGAGGCCCCTGGGTTCAACGTGCACACATCACTGAGCTGCAAACGGAAAAGGAAAAGAGGAAATGTGGCTTCATGAGGTTTATCACAAATGTCACTTTGGATCATCACACACTTCCACCTGCAGAGTGTTGTTACTCCTTTGTTGTGTACTGGTGCTGTTTATTGTATGTTGGTGACGTGGATGAACTGTGAGACAGTGGTTATGTAGAATGACGCCCTGCCATCCAGTAAGGGAAAAAAAACCCAACAGACACATGAAATAGCTTTCATTTGTAATGTGTTGATTTGTGTCCCCATGTTGTATTTTTGTGTGAGTTTTGATGATGTGCTTGTGGTTTTTGGTAGTTTTTGTTTGGAGTCGTCCTGTTGTTTTAGCCATTTTAATATTGCTTTTGTGTCTGTGTTTTTTTATTTTTTGCCTCTTTTTTGACATTTTGCAACATTTTGTCTCTTGGTGTGTTACGATGTAGGTGAAAGGGTCAAAACAACGCTTATTTGCTGTGTAAGGAAAAGCTGATGCACTTTCACATTTGAGTTGTGTTTGAAAAGAGGAGACGAAAAGCCTCTGTGCGTTTCAGTATCTTTGCACAGGAACAGACAGGAAGCTGTTTCCATTTGCTGCAAAGCAACTTCACCCTAAAGATACACACCACTAAAGTGGCAGTCTGAAAATTGCATAGACACGAAACAGGAAGCCTTCACCAACCTCAACTCAGCAACAGTCCGACGTCACCCGGCAATCACAGTTTGCCTTATCGAGTTTCTTTCTATCCATGAAGCAGTTGTCCGTTGTCTCCTGAAGCACATATTATATACGAGTGTGGGTGAGATTCTCAATGATGAAATCCCATGCGTCGTAAAATATACAGAAAATATGAAGTAGAAAAGAAAATATAGACCAATGTGGAGAAAAGTACCATCTATGACTCATTTCCAATTTAGACTGAACTCACAATGCATTGGTCAATTTGGCATCTCTTAATAATGTTGCAAAAAAAAAATCACTTTAAAAAACAACTTCAGGTTATATATGAAAAGTAAGATAACACCCTGAAATTTCATATCACAAGGCCTCACTGAGGAATAAGATTCATCTACTTGCCTGATTTTGTTCCTGTTGCTGGTGGTGTCGTGTGTGCGCGAGTGTGTATATGAAGAAAGCTGAAGTTGTACAGTTCAGGCTGCTGCTTGAATGTTTTTGCTTCACCTCTCTGCGTCGCTCTTATTTCCTGTTCTGTGTGTGTGATCGGGTGCTATGACTAAAAGAGGCAATACCAGTGGGACATTACAGCACTGAAACCATAAAAAAATGGGAAGTCGTATTTTATATTTATGTGGGGCCTCATGGAGGGAGGGCTGACTGGAAAACACCCAGCATGATGAATCATTTTCACAACATCATGATCCCAAAAATATGAGACATCTTACATTTTTGTTTACATCAAGGCAACATTAAATATAATGTTGACATTAAAGCAGACATTTAGTAAATGTGTTTTTTTTTGTTTTGTTTAGGCAGATCATGTAAAACATCACACGGTCAGATACGACACCATTATGACTATAAATGTTCAGGAAACATGAGGAGTATGTTGTTGTGGTTTTTTTTTCTTTCATTCTTCACAGCGTCAGCGCCCTCTGCTGGAAATTTGAATCCAATACAGTCTGACGCGTGTTTTGAAAGACAGACATTAAGTTAAGAAGATCGAACTATTTCGCGACACTGAGTTGAGTTAGTTGTTGTTAATATAGATACTTTTAAAAACCCTCTTCCCTTTTTGCTCTGGGCACATAGCTTTGGAAACGTTGTGTGGTCTCATGTGCATCTATGTAACGAGACTGGCATTGCTTTTGCTTATTTATCTATAATAATTATAACGAGCTGCTTGACTTGTGACCATTTCTACTGCTGGTATTCGCAGCTATAATTGCAAAGATTAAATTACACACATCACGCTTACCGGCGTTAAGAAAGTATTGCACTGAAAATCTTTACTTACTTGTGTGTAGTTTAATTTATTTTCACAATAAAAGAAGCCCCGCTTCCGCAGGGCATCAAAAAATTAGCTAAATCTCATATTGTTCCTCTCCACGGAAATCTTTAGTAAAAGGCGAAAGATTTATTCGAATTGAAGCGAAACATGAGAAAACTGTTTTCTATATATGAGAGTGGGGGGAGTCACTGACCGACACACACTTTACAGCCACGGTTTCCGTTGAAACTGTGATCCAGTTCAGTTACAAGTTACTTGTTAAAATGCGATCAGTAACTTACTCTAAGTGCCACAATATAAAAGCAATGTACCGATCACAACTGCAGATATTCAATTGTAACAAAATTAAAATTTATTATTCAAATGTAGACAGTGTCGATGCTGGTGACGTAATACAACATCCGCGAGCATTAGCCGCCGGTGCTTATTGAAACTTATCTTGACACTGTGGTTGTAGTTTGGCCGTGTTGTCGGGGGAAAATGGCTCCGTCTAACACATACAAACTGAAGTGCTGCACACGGACCATGAAACGGACGTAAGGGGCCTCACAGCTGCTGTTTAACCCAGATGTAGCTTTCGTTTCCGTGCCTAGAGACCGAACCGGAAAAGCATGCTTTTATTTTATTGCCAACATACTCTCTGTTTCCTGTTGTTTCACGTTTGCTGCCGCCCTGTGGTCAAACGTGATAGCTACATGTTGGGGGTCTGTTTCTTCCCGTGATATGCATCGTCCCTGCGCTGTGTTGTTAGTAGACATACTTAGTGAAAGCATATTCACTTTTCGCTATGAGCACATAGCTTTGGAACCTTTGCGTAGTTCACGTGTATGTTGTATAAAAGTGTGTGTGAAACATGAAGCAGTATTAACGTGTTGCTTAAAATCTGTGTGTTGTATTCTCAATAACATAAAATGTTATTATTGAACATGAATGGAAGCCCCGCTTTCGCAGGGCATCAAAAAATTAAGTAAAACTCATGTTGTTCCTCTCCACGGAAATCTTTAGTAAAAGGCGAAAGATTTATACGATTTGAAGAGAAACATGAGTGGATATAGCTACAGTGGTCAGAGTGAGGGGAGTGACTGACCGACACACACTTTACAGTCACGGTTTCCTTTGCTAATGCATTATTCATTATTATAGGCTGCTGTTACTGACCAAAGAAACAATGTTTTGCCGAGCGATCGAAGTGTTCCTCTGCTCGTGTATGTGAGCAGAGGTCTCTGCAAGTTGAGTTTGTTGTTAGTAGAGCTAAAGCCTATTCACTTTTTGCTGTGAGCACATAGCTTTGGAACCTTTTGAGTGGTTCATGTGTATCTTTGTATATAACTTTGTGTAAAACATGAAGCAGTATTTACGTGTAGCTTGAAATATGTATATTACATACTCAATAATATATGAACCAAAGCTTTTGGAAGGCTAAACTTAAGTTACACGTATTATTTTCTGCACTATAACTAAGCGACTTACATGACTCCACTAATATTCCTCATGTACTATGCATTACCCTATCAACTTTGACTTTGCACAAAAATACAAGCCCCGCTTTCGCAGGGCATCAAAAAAATTAAGTGTAACTCATGTTGTTCCGCTCCACGGAAATCTTTAGTAAAAGGCGAAAGATTTATACGATTTGAAGAGAAACATGAGTGGATAGCGTTGCAGCCAGAAGAGTGAGGGGAGTGACTGACCGACACACACTTTACAGTCACGGTTTCCTTTGTTTCCTTTGAAAGTGGGAATCCAGTACAGTTACACGTTGCCTGTTAAAACTGTACTCAGGAACTCTAAGTATCACAATATAAAAGTAACGTACCTGGTTACTTTTAGTTAATTTTGGATTACTACACTAACAAACATGTAAATAAAGACGAGAATATAGAATATGTGTCATTATCTGCCTATCTCAGTGTATTTTTACAACAGGAAGTAACAGGGAATGCTTATTGCCAGCTGGGAGGTATAGTTTGCATTGTACTGTGATGTTGTTCCCCTTTGTGGTTTAAAAGCAAAATGATCCCGGAGTTTCCATCCAGCAAAAGCGTTTTTCTCCCCTGCAGTGGCCATGCTGATGACCACAGCTGGGAGTCCGGCGACTGTTAGTGACGTCAAAAGCGTCGCAATGAGCGCGCACGGTGCGTGTGTCTGCCGCACTGTTGCAGACAACACGAAAATATAATCATGCTAAGTAATCCCCCTTTTTTATCAATAGACAGGTTATCTGTTGACACATTTCCTGTACGGTAACGGATTATAGTCACAGTCTTGTATTCTACGTAACGCCGTTTCAGTAATTCATTACTCCCCAAGCCTGTATATTATGTATGTTTGTTACGTTAGAGAACAAGACGTATTATTTTCGCGCAACAGTTAAAACTAGTGTCTTTCTCTGTTATCAGCTGTGGGAAAACTAAACGCATAGGACTGATTCGACATTGCCTTGTTCTTAGTAAACCATCAAGGAAAAGTTTCCCTTTCTCTGTTTTAATTTCATTTTGCACAAATACAGAAGCCCCGCTTACGCAGGGCAACAAAAAATTAGATAAAACTCATGATGTTCCTCTCCACGGAAATCTTTAGTAAAAGGCGAAAGATTTATACGATTTGAAGAGAAACATGAGTGGATATAGCTACAGTGGTCAGAGTGAGGGGAGTGACTGAACGACACACACTTTACAGTCACGGTTTCCTTTGCTAATGCAATATTTATTATTATAGCCTGCTGTTGCTGAACAAATGCCTCGTGTTTATGCAGATCATATAAAATATCACACAGTTAGATATTACACGATTAAGGCTATAAATGTACAAAAAACATTGAGTATGTTTGTTCTTTATTGTAATCTTTTAATTTTTTTATGTCCGCTTTCCTCTCAACATCGGCGCCCTCTGCTGGAAGTTAAAATACAATACAGTCTGACACGTGTTGTCAGTCTGTATTGTATGTATATAAAACAAAATATAAAAGCAATGTACCGAAAACACAATATAAAAGCAATGTACCGATCACAACTGCAGATATTCAATTGTAACAAAATTAAAATTAATTATTCAAATGTAGACGGTGTCGATGCTAGTGACGTAATTCAACATCCGCGAGCATTAGCCGCCAGTGCTTGTTGAAACTATGCTTGACACTGTGGTTGTAGTTTGGCCGTGTTGTCGGGAAAATGGCTCCGTCTAACACATACAAACTGAAGTGCTGCACACGGACCATGAAATGGACGTAAGGGGCCTCACAGCTGCTGTTTAACCCCGATGGAGCTTTCGTTTCCGTGCCTAGAGACCGAACCGGAAAAGCATGCTTTTATTGTATTGCCAACATACTCTCTGTTTCCTGTTGTTTCCAGTTTGCTGCCCCCCTGTGGTCACACTTGATAGCTACATGTTGGGGGTTTGTTTCTTCCCGTGAAATGCATAGTCCCTGCGCTGTGTTGAGTTAGTTGTTAGTAGACATACTTATTGATAGCATATTCACTTTTAGTTATGAGCAAATAGCTTTGGAACCTTTGCGTGGTTGTATAAAAGTTTGTGTAAAACATGAAGCAGTATTTACGTGTGGCTTGAAATCGGTGTATTATATACTTAACAATATACAATCGTTAATATTGAACATGAATGGAAGCCCCGCTTTCGCAGGGCATCAAAAAATTAAGTAAAACTCATGTTGTTCCTCTCCACGGAAATCTTTAGTAAAAGGCGAAAGATTTTTACGATTTGAAGAGAAACATGAGTGGATAAGGTTACAGTCAGAAGAGTGAGGGGAGTGTCTGACCGACACACACGTTACAGTCACGGTTTCCTTCGTTAATGCAATATTTATTATTATAGCCTGCTGTTACTGACCAAATGACCATTTTTTCCCCCAAACATGTTTTGATCAGGAATGAACCACCATAGAAATTCAAAGCAGGACACACGTGAGATAACTTACATTTTACATCAAGACAAAGTTAAACATAATGTTGACATTAATGCGGACATTTTGTAATAACTTGTGTTTAGGCAGATCATAGAAAATATCACACAGTTAGATATTACACGATTAAGGCTATAAATGTACAAAAAAACATATATCTTGAGTATGTTTGTTCTTTATTTTAATCTTTTAATTTTTTAAGTCCGCTTTCCTCACAACATCTGCGCCCTCTGCTGGAAGTTAAAATACAACACAGTCTGACACGTGTTTTTAAAGACAGAAATGAAGTCAAAGCGATCGAACTACTTCTCTGCTCGTGTATATTAACCGTCTCTGCGCTGAGATGAGTTAGTTGTTTGTATTGACACTTTTTTGAAAGCCTATTCTCTTTTAGCTGTGAGCACATAGCTTTTAACCTTTGCGTGGGCCATGTGTCCATTATTATGAAGTTTGTGTGTAAGACGGAGAAGCTCACAAACTACTCTCGGTATAGTTAAAAGAGGAATCCACACACGTTCATAGGATCCTATGCTGTTTAAGTGTGATTTACACATGACAACTAATAGCTCTAACTTTGATGTTTGACAACAATGGAAGCCCCGCTTTCGCAGGGCATCAAAAAATTAGGTATAACTCATGTTGTTCCTCTCCACGGAAATCTTTAGTAAAAGGCGAAAGATTTATACGATCTGAAGAGAAACATGAGTGAATTGACCAACTGTACCTGGAGTGACGGGAGTCATGAACCGACACACATGTTACAGTAAGGGTTTCGTAAATTTGGCTAAAATAGATTTTCATGCTTATAATCTATTTATGATTTTACATACAGTGAAGACATTTGTTCTTTAAATATATTGCTTTGAAATTATAAATGATTATTTAAGAAAGATTCGATGTCTTTCGCGTTGCATGATGGGTACTGGAGAGTCAGCTTTGTACTTCCGGCACATACGTAGCGCTCTCGGATGCTTCATTAGACTTCGTACATTGCAAACATACAAAAAATTCCGGCAATTCCATGGTTATCAAGTCAAAACTAAGGGAATACGATCAGAGGAAGATTATATAATAATTCTCCACACTATACGCATGCGCATTAAACCGACAAGGAGTAGCAGCAAGCAAGCAAGCAAGAGGACTGACTCCTGCTACTTCCGTTGTCACAAGGAAGTCGTCCCGATACAGACTTCTTCGTGAAATGAAAAATAAGGTTTTACAGAGTCTAATGAGCTAGATCCAACTGTAGATTGAGTCTACGACCTATCATCCCGTCCCTGTTAAACAAAACAATGCTTATATTTAACGCTTTTCTAGAAAGTGTTTAAACACACTAATTTTTGTTGCGTGTTCAATTAGCCGTAAATGTGTGTACAACTTGTTCAGTCAGGTGGTGTTAAAATATTTTCTTGATCCTGGGGATGGGCAGCAAACTGTTATTTTGCACTGTGACTGAACATTCACTGCTGACCAACTGGGTGTGTCATCAAAAAACATACCTGCAACAAGGTCAAACTGTTCATACCAGTTCTTCTTTCACACAGGTGTTCCAGTTCTTGTATTACATAATGGCTGTTAATGTCTTTAATGGCTGTTGATGCCTACACCCTCACGGGACTAAAGTTGTTGTTGACCTCAGTAACCATACAGTGAGTGATTACTAATTTCAAGTAACTTACACTTACATAGCGGAGCTTGTTTTTATTTCCTTACCATGTTACTAATCTGCAGGAGAAAGTGGTCACACTGACAAGATTGTCTAAACATTGCACCTTCCAATTACATGACACATTTAATAAGTTTTCTTACACAAATTACATTTTGGTATTATATCATAAATTTAAAACTGAACTGAAAATACGGTGACCAACATGAAACACTTGATTTGATTTTTTTTACTACCGTAAGTAGGTCACAATCATAACGTTAGAAATACAACAGACACATGGCAGTTTTGTGCAAAAACATCATCATGAACACTGAGCGCATCAGAAAATACAGTTTTCAAAACATCAAACTGGCAGGTAATTCTGTGTAAATGTAAAGAAACAGGTCTGAAGTGCAGGATCCATGCAGTATCAACAGCACTTAGAACACATTAGAGATGTTATTTCTTTTTCTTCATTCTATCAATAACATTAGAAATTAGAATGGTAGCTCTGTGGAAAAGCTACTGATTTTACTGACAATTTCTGAGCAGCAACAGCTCTCAGACTGAAGGCCAGACTTAGGCTTTACAAACCCTATTAAAGAGGGCATCCTATCATTGTGCCATAAAAAGTTGTCACTTTGGTCCCTCTGCATTCAAGCCCCTGGTTTTACTTTTCTTGGTCACTTGTTCAAATATAAATATAGGTCAAACATTTTTTCTAAAAAATAAGGCAAGTTTCATTTATTAAAATGATTTATGTTCCTTCCAGTGGAACCTGTCAGCCCACCAAGTAGTCTTGTTAAAAACTATGCTTGACTGCAGAGGTAATCAAGCAGCTTTCTGCTTCTTCATCTTCTGAGTTACGAGGGCCTGTAAAAGAGATCATTTAAAAGTGTCTGCACAGCTTTATTCAGTTCATATGGCCTTGACATCGACAAGGTGGCTTTGCTGGGCCGACTGCCTCAAGGTCTTGATCTCTTGCAGTTTGCGGCCGTGAAGTGTAAAACGAGACCAGGCGGCCAGCTGGAGCAGGGCACAGGTGATAGGCACAAACACCAACATGTAATAGCAGCCCAGACGAAGAGGCGGAGTTCCTGAGCCAGAGGCAACTTCATGCACGGAATCCAGCGAGTCCTTCACATGCTTCCTTTCAAAAATATCATAACCTATAAAAGAGGAATCACACATAAATAAATACATAAATATAATGTAAGCACTATCATGTTGATGAGATGAGCTAATGTCCACCAGGTCTCACAAAGTGTCTGAAAATGTCCAACTAATTTTATTACATAGTCAGTTCAACAAAACATCTATTTTAGTGCAAATAGTCTTGGTACTGGCATGCTCAATAGTTCATTTAGTATGTAGTATAAGATGCAACCTTATGGATTTTTTTTTAAATAAGCAGTACGTTATTGTTATTAGTTGGCTCCAAACACAGCCACTCTCTCCAAAAAAACACAAACACCTAACTGCAGCAATAAATACAAGCTAATTACAAATACTTCTTGATGAGGAGGCAGTGGGTTTCTATCTGTACCTGTGTAAGCACACAGCAGCCAGGTGCCAATGAGTGGGGCAAATGTCTGCCCAGGTTTGGTCAACAAGGCAACCATCCCAAATAGGAGTGCAGAGGTTGCCTGCTGACGTCTGTTGACCACAAAGTCTTCATCCACCAGATCAGAAATGACGAGTTTCAGCAGTTTGCATGTCCCTTCTGTAAACACCCGGTTACTAGGAGGAAAGGGAAGTTATCTTAGAGTCAGGCTGCAGGACCGAACAGGACAGAAAACATCTGCTGTCACATAGATAATCATTTATACAGTTTTCATATATTGAGAACAGGCATTTGTAGGGTCTGACCAGATAGAACATTAGGTGTGCCTGTGTGAGCAAGTTCCATTAACAACTTAATCAACCAGGGTCACTAAAAATCACTATGCTGAAAATTAGTATAGCCTAATTTAAACCAGGGTGTTGATGGAAGCTCAATTAATAGACTGTATATTTATAGCCCGTGGAGGCAAAGTCATGATTTGGGGCAAATAAAACCCACATACTTTTGCGTAATTTCAATGACAACAGGCCCAAACTGGACTAATGTTTGTTTTTCCTGGAAGGAATAATCTTACAGCAAAAAGGTTCCCACAATATTTGAATGCAACATGTTAGACTGATGTTAAACGAAGATGGAACCATGCAGTGCCAGCAAGAGTCCTTATTGTGTACTTATGAATGCTGTGCATGTGATCTACCTGTCCTCAGAGGGCTGCTGTGTGTATGTTTATTGGGGTTTGAAAGTGTCAAAACTTACAAGACAAAAATGTAAAAATAAGCAAACAAAAGTACGAGTCGTCACATTTCAGATCCATGATGCACATGCTGGTGTGTGTGCGTGACCATACCTAGCAATGAAGATGCACAGCAGATAAATGTGGTCAGCCCCCACCAGCACCATTACCACACTTAGTCCCAGTTTGAGCATAAACAGCCAGCGGATAACATGGTAAACCCCATAACGCTGGCACAGTGTCAGGAAATATAAGTTGTTCAGGTGTGGGGCAATGTAAGAGATCCCTGCACAAGAGCAGAAGCAGATAAGCATTTAAAAGAAATCAAAACTAGCAGATATTATGCTCTCTTTAAAACAAAAAGATGTAAAATGCCAACCCAACAGTCTGCAAATTAATTTAAAAAAACATGCTGTCTAGGTTTACATGCAATTTGTAACTCTGGTATATATCAACTCACTGACAACTAAAACAAGTTTACATGCAGCCAATGGAATCTGCATTGTTTGGCTCTAAAGCTCAGCTTCAGATCTAGATTGAATCCTTCACAGCTGTATGAGTTATGTCTTTTTAAAGTGAACTTACCAAGTAAGATAGAACCTGTCGAAGCAGAAATATTGTCTGAGAGGAGATGTTCAAGAAAAAGCGGGAAGAAGTTGTTGTTGAAGTGGCAGTGAAACACCTGCAGAGAGAGTAATGAAAGTGTTAATATACAGTAAATGGTTTTTTGCAAAATGCTGAGAACGTATTTTCACAACATTAAAGCACAGATTCACATACTAAACATGAGATAAATATGTCAGAAACAGCTTATAAATATCTTGACAAATACACTGTCTTGCAGTTTTTACCACCTCATCCCACTTTATCCCTTCTATTACCCAAAGCGTATTCAAGGTAAATAAATATTCCCACCTGAACGAGGTTCATTGACACGAACCACATAAAATTCCTGTGTCTGGTGAGCTGTTTGAGGTACTGTCCAATAGTGACAGGTTTTTCTGGATGGGTAAATGGTGCATTGCCGACACCGAGTCTGGAATGCAGCAACACAATGGTTAAGGAATGAGATAGAGACGATTAACTCTGATGTTAATAAGGATTTCTAAATCTTTTAAAAACCCTTACTCTTTGAGCATAAGTGCCTCGTCCTGTCTTAAACGGACCTCCTTTTGAAAACGATGCCGCAGAAACCTGGACACTACAAAAAAACCCAAGATAGAACAAAATGCCAGCGTCACACAGAAGAGACGGAAAGCGTAGAAATCCTCCTTGTCCCAGAAGGAGTAGGACAAAAAAACCGAGAACGAGCCCAAAGCGCTAAACACTGAGCAGTAGAAGTTGAGGCGTGTGCGATCTGTTGCGGACACTGCCAGATCAGCCAACAGGGCACTGTGGTGGAGGTCCACCATGGAGAGGAAACCGTCATAAAGGCACAGGCACAGCAGGAACTGCAGGCCTGGCTTGGCCCATGCCACCCAGAAGGCCAGGAACGACAGAGCAAAGAGCGGGCCATTGGTGGAGAGAGCCTTCAGGCGCTTTATCACCACCTCTGGAGATGTGATCTGAGCGGCTGTCCTGGGTAGAAAAACAAAACATCAGATAAAGAGTCACACACACATGACCAGTTTTATATAATCACCAATGTAAACACTTTGGAAAAATTCCCACCAGTGTACATATTACAAACTGTTTCACAAAAGAAAGTAAATAACTTTTTTAGGATCTCCATCTTAGGACAATATTGAGCTAGCATTAACTCCAGTGTCATGTTTGACATGGCTGAGAATTGCTGCAGCTGATAGACTTCATGGGCTGGTGTGAAAAGACAAAACAAAGGAGGCTAAAGATAATGCTTTCGGTCATAATCACATAGTGATGATTAGGGGAAAGAAACATAGTCACGAAAATTCGTGAATGTGTTTATTTCATTGAACCACTGTGTTTATTGATTACTGTGGTTATTTACCAGTGCAAGGGAAGAGGCAGGATGGGGACACTTACTGAGGAGAGTTGAGGAAGACGCGATCACTCAGCCAGCCAAAGAGAGGGTCATTCACACTGTTCCATATAAGAAACACTGTCTGTGGAACATCAGAGAAGAATGTCAACAAAGCTTTATGAAAAAAATATTATTGAAAATTACACCATGATGTAAAATACATTATGTTGTTTTCAAATAACTTTACTAAATAATAACTTTATTTAAACATAATGACTCATTATTTTCCATAACGTACATTATGTATATACTTTATATAGACAATATAACAGTCTTATCAATAGTTGTTCTATATTGTATTTTATTTAGTATTAGTCTATACAGTAATAGTTATGTTTCACATACAGACTTATCTTGCTTACCTCTCCCACCCAGAAAGAGATTTTATCAATCTTATAGATGGACACAAATGTCTCCACATAGTAAAGCAGGAACACGTTGTGCAGGATGGAAGTAAAAAGGGCCAAAGAGCCATACAGCACTGCAGTAGAGAAGACGCCTTGCCAGAAGCCCCAGATGCTCCTGC
The DNA here is from genome assembly GCA_016785345.1 of Trinectes maculatus. Classification (NCBI taxonomy): domain Eukaryota; kingdom Metazoa; phylum Chordata; class Actinopteri; order Pleuronectiformes; family Achiridae; genus Trinectes; species Trinectes maculatus. Next base: position 328,635 of record JAFBJQ010000268.1, read on the forward strand.
CCATTCTTCTTTCTCAGTCTATCTGCTCCTTCTTTTCTCTTTGCCAAGCTGGAACCATCTCACGACCTGGCCGACCTGTGGTCCCCACAACAGCTAGTGTTCTTCATCAAAGGTGTTGTCAGACCCTGGAAAAAAAGACATATTGCACAGGTAAAAAAGCTGGAGACATTATTGTCTACGACTGGAGGTTCCTGCTAAATCTCAAGTTTAAATCTAAGCATGGATAACCCCAAATCATCCTGACATTCCCAGATTCGGTCTCCCCACCAACAAGTACTCATTAGGCAGACTGCGGACAGCACTTCCTCTTTCCTCTGGCCAACACCCACATGTGCTGTGTGGTTATTTGCCTAAAACTGTAATTTTCCTTTATTCCCATGACCAATCCACCTCACCCTCCCCATAAAAAATGCTCTTCTTCCTAGTGAAACAATAAAAGAAAAGTCACAGGATCACCCTTACAGGCTAAATGCATTCACTCAGCTTGATTGTCTTTGGTGTCATATTCAACACCCTATTATAATAGTGTTCTCATTGTGATACATTATGTAATTTATACCTACACACAAAAGGAATGGTGTTAAATTAAAAAACAATGTTGCACAAACATATTATCTCAGTGTTGCATTGTGGCTGAAATGTATTATTATGTACATAATCACACCAGATGAGGACAAATCATTTCACTTTAACTTTTTAAGCCACGTGTGCATTCTTGTACGTAAACGAACCCGCTAAATACCAACAGACCTCTTACTTCGCACCCGAGGACCACATGCTCAGACTCGCTCATATCTACAAATATGCTGACATCAACTGGAAAAATATTTAATAGCCCCCAGTAACAGATTCTCAAGGCCTTCTGTCAGTCAGCATATGAAGCGTTTAAACATATCATGATCTAAATGAGGGAAGAAACTTAGCAAAAGCAACAAGTAAAGGTCTTCCAACCCTATTTCCAATCCAGAGAGTGAAGCGTGATGAGCTTTTATACTTCATCAAAAGTGATTTACTTAGTAGGAGGTGGCAGAATAGTAAACATTTAGCAAGTATTCAGTTCCTGTTTTCCACCTGTGGAGACGCTTACTGCTGTCACAAATGCACCTGTTGCAATCCAATGAACAAATATGTGAATGAGCAGGCGACAGCTGAACAGGACTTAAGGTGCTTCCTGCGATCAGGTGTTGAGCTTATGTATTATTTTGGCTAGAAAAAGCCCTCAACCTGGGGGAAAATGGAGCCCCTCGAACCAGAGGCGATTATTAACCTCTCCCTACAGACAAACTGGAATAATATGGTAGACAAAGAAAAAACAAAAGGCTGAAGACAACATTTGTCAAGAAGTGTCGACGACAAACAGTCGTTTACGGCTTTTTGAAAAGAGGGGATCTCTACTTCTCATTGTAAACAATAAATAACAACCGGCTAAACTGGGACTGGCGACACACTTACCGCTGACAATTCAACTGGTTCATAAAAATCAATTAAATTACAAGTAGCTAACAACACATATCGATTAGAGAGTGTGGAGTCTGTCTACAGCTGCCGAAAACCTCGTGAAACTATTGAATGCTAACAGGTAGTAAAGGGCAGCTAGCCAACGATAGTTAGCACTGGCTAGCCTTTTATTAAAAACTAGCATTAGCTGGTTGGTTAACGTCAACAAACTGACTGTATGGAGATAAACTCTAAGCAAAGAGACGGTACGTACGTGCACACGAATGAACTGTTGACGTTAAATACACGGCGTTAAATGTCCGGAGCCACTCGGCTGCCTCTCGGACGCTGAATGGAAAACGGCGACGGCGGAGACAGACACTCCACGTCATGACAACCCCTCAGGCGGCTACACACAGCGTGACGAATCTCCGCGGCTCCGGGAATGGGCTTTCCCAGCAGTTTCCACAGAGAGGAAGCCAAGAGCGCCACCCTGCGACGAGCGACTGCACACAGGAAACCACGCCCCCTAGATAGATAGATAGATAGATAGATAGATAGATAGATAGATAGATAGATAGATAGATAGATAGATAGATAGATAGAAACATATTGAAGCATATTAAGGTATAATTTTTAATAGCTCCTCGTAATTAATTAACTTTAACTACTATTACTTTTCTCCGCCACGTGGCACACAGACACTTTAAGCTATATGACGAAAACGGAATGTTTAATAAAATAGCAAATGTAAGTTGATGAATATCGTAAATATATAATTCACCTGATTTATTTAATTTGATTCTAGTTACTTTCCAGCAGGGGTCAGCAGCGAGACACAGATAATGTGGATTATTCCGATACACATTTTACTGGAGTGGATTATTCCGATACACATATTACTGGACAGTATATAATATAATATAATATAATATAATATAATATAATATAATATAATATAATATAATATAATATAATATAACATAATATAATATAATTACCATCCAAGAAGCCCTGGATTAGTTATAGGGCTCTATGACTTTTTGCACTAAGCAGTGTGATATGATGAAATAGCTGAACTAATAGTTATTACCCAGATTACAAGATTATTCTGTTTGTTTATTTTTTTCTTACACTAAACTCTTTCCGAATGAGCGTAGTGTGCGCTGATTGTGTGTGTGTGTGTGTGTGTGTGTGTGTGTGTGTGTGTGTGTGTGTGTGTGTGCACTGGGTAACTGCAGCAGCAGTAGCAGCAGCAGCAGCAGTGGCACAGCAGCTGAGCGGAGAGGACGACTCAGAGGATTGTCTGTGTGCACTCCAGGAGACAGGCAGGTGAGTCGGTCCTTATCGCCTTTACTCTCCTCCTGATAACATGTATCTGTTCATCTGGTCATCATCGCGTGGACCTGTACTGTGGTGAAGGTGACCGCACGGCGTGTGCGCCGCTGCGCCTCCCTCTATGTGCTGCAGTCCAGGTCGGACAGGTGCGCACGGATGGACGTTTGCGCGTCCTTGGCACGTGCGCGCGTGCGGAATCTTTACTTAAAGCCACGTCCATAGTCGTTAAACTACACATTACGACTGATTAATTCTAATATGTACGTGGAAGTATGTTTTTTTATGTCCATATTAGATTCTTCCGAGCTGGATGCACCTTCTTCTATAAAGTCAGCGGTAGGACAGGAACATCATCAATTATCAGCCTGTGCGCTGTATCCTTATCATCTCTGTCTCTTAAATGCGACAGAAATCTTATATTCGTCTATATTAATGTCCTTTAAATGAGTTATGAGCCATTAATAACTTTTGAGTTGTCAGATGGGGGTGGGGGTGGGGGGTTCTTTCTGGCTGCTGAGCAGGAGTGCATAAAGTAGAAAAGTAGCACAGCACAAACCAGAAGTCATTCTAAGACACAGAGCGGAAGACAATGTGCACAGTTTGCAGGGACATGCACACAGTAATCACCGTTACAGCTGGAAACATGTGGATAAGCTGCTTGGATAAAGATTGAGTTTAATTTTCAGTTTGGAGGCCTGACATACAGCTTTCACTAGATTGCATTGTTATTCAATCTAACTTGAAAAAAAGTAATGTGAAAAAAGAATGTCCCAAAGCATCAGGTTGTCTCAATGAATATTTGCATATTTGGTTGGTAATATCTGACATCTGAAAATGCTGCATGTGCAAAACTCCTCCAGGCTTTTAGGAAGAGGGAAAGTAAACAGATGTATCATATTTGCTACCCTGTTTAATGTGGAACCAGCTGATCTGCACATCAGCTTAAACTCATAATCACGGAGCAGCAAAGCAGCAACGGTGAGCTCAGAGCTACAGAAAGTCTGCTGCAAGCACTTTCCTTTTCTTTTACTGGATTTTCTGGTTCTGAAATTTGCATCTCTCTTTGGGAAAACCGACTGTTTTTACTAAATTAATTATTCCAAACACTTGGTTTGTTCAAGAACCAAACCTGAGCCAAACCTGGAAACCCTGATGGGAGTCAGATTATCATCACTACCGCCTGACATCAGCTGCCATACCCAAAATAAGCAATTCCATCCATCATATCAGAGGATGACATATGAGGATGATATGTGATGATTATACGCTACTCAACCTCAAAACCCAGTCTTTCACTGTTGATGATAGTTGGAAGAAGCAGATTTAATCACACAAGAGACAGATTCATAACAGATTCAGTGTAATGCTATGATTAATGATGTCACTTTTTATTGCCATTATCATATTCCTGTCAGTTGAGTAGTTGAGTAAATAAAATATAATAATATAATATAAGAAATGGAAAAGAGCCTTTGAGTTTAAAGGCATAGCCAATCTCCCAGTGTATTATATTACTGATTATACATCACATGTATATTATTGAGTGGCATGCTGTTACAGTGGTTAGCACTGTTACCTCCCAGCAACAAGATTCTTGGCTCAAGCCCGCGGACTTGTTCCAACACAGCATGCATGGAGTTTGTCTGCATTGGTTGTCATTATGGACTCTTTCCTCCTTTATGTGTGTGAATAGTTGTTTGTCTCTGTGTGGTAGCTCTGTAAAGGCCTTGAACCTGTGCAGGGTGTACACCACCGAACTGGGATTGTCGCCAGCCCTGCATGACCTTATAAAAATTGTATATTAAATTAAGGCTATTAAATTAGCTATTCATTTCATATTTATCAGCTTCTCTGAGGAGGGACACAAGTGTGATGACATGGTGTTTACCTAAACAGAGAACCTCTTCCATAACCTCTGAGGCTGATTATTTTTAACACAATGGCAATTTCATGCTTCATACTTAATGATTTGTGTTAAAATTCTCCATATCCCAGTGAACGTAGCTCACAGGATGAGCCCGCTCATCCCTTTCTTATTCCGAGAGTAATCTCATTTGTCGTCAGAGAAAACTCCCAGTGGTTTGGGATAAAGAAGTTAAAAATGTATCAACAGCAAATGTTGCATCCCGTTCCTTTAACAGGATTTTAATGGGATTTTTCGTTGATTGCTGTAATCAAAGTGTGCTTGGCTTTTTAAGAGGTAACACTTCAAAGCAAATCCATGATTGGTTCACCTGTTTATCATCTTTCTGCAGAAATGTCAGGCCGCATATTTTGCATATTATTCCGCTCTCACTGGAAAACAGCTTCGTCATACTCCCCAAACCTCTTCTGTGAATGAATAATTACTTCATTGCAGGATGTTTGATGACCGGAGAGCAGAGACTATCATGGAAATTAGGTCAAAGTGTCCCAGTAGATCTGTCCCAAGCCCAGAGCTGTGGATCAATAAACAGGAATAAACTAATCGTCCTTGCTAAGTAAAACCTGTTTCAGATACCACCTGCTGTTGTTGTTCGATTCCACTCATCTCCCGTTACACATGACACATCGGTCGTGCCACTGCCGGGGCAGATGTGTTTATCTTTCCCTCCTGGAGGTTCCATGTTTTCGTCAGTGAGGCAACACCGCTCTGTCAACGCCTTCACCGGCTCTGGTGGAACATGCACAACGTAAATGCAGATGTGTTGAGACAGTGGTGTGCTTGGTGTGTGTTACATGGGGGCAGCTGACAAATCCACATTGTCTCTCCAGCGTGACCGCTTGTCTGTTAGATCTGCTGTCCTCTATTTGGCCACTTTGCCAAAATCTTAGAATATAGTCCCTGGATAAATTTGGATCACTACACCCTCTCCCCCATTTAATCTCCCACTCATTTTATAGGCTGATTTTAAAGCTCAGCGCCCAAACTGCAAACAGAAAGGCTGGTTAATGCGTCATGCTGCGTGTGATTAGCAGAAAATGGCTTAAGATGGTTTTTCTCCAGTGTCACTGGGACGCGGAGCGGGATTCACAGCGTTGACCCTCTAATCTGTGACAGAACCAGAGTCTGAGCAGCCAGGTGGAGAGTGTGCTGATGGCACTTGGCCTAATCTCCATATTATCCACCATGCTGCTCCAGTGTGAGCACAGATAATTAAGAGATGAGGTTGTGTGTTGTAATATTACGTATATAAAAATATACTGACTGAACCAAATAAAACAGTGAAATGCAACTTTTAGTACATGTTTTTATCACTCTAAACAGTATCATTTCCATTATTGTCATGTATAATCACATGTCATTCTGAAGAGGTCATATTCTTGATGCACTGAATGTTAAGTCTTATATATAATAATAAAAATAATAATAGTAACATCTCTTCTAATAATGACAGAAGAAGGATATTCGATTGCAGTTGAATATTTTCCCTCAGGTGGGAGTGTTTGCTCAGCAGAGGCTCATTGTGTTTTTCACTGATGTCTCTGAACGCTTCATTTGGTCCGTGTTATTTTTTTCCTGTTACTCATACATATGTTTTCCGTTTCCCTGCACAGACTGTTCTGATCTGCAGGAGAATTCAAATCAAAATCTGCTTGCTGCTGGGCCTGATCACACACACTTTGTGGACAAATAGCAGAGTGGACCCACGTCTATTCTGTGCGCTTAACATGGGAGACCAGAGATCTGTCCAGTTCCTCCTGCTCCTCCTGCCGCTTCTTCTACTCCTCACCAGGCTGTCACAGCTGTGGGCCTTCCCCTTCAGCCCGTCTCTGGACTTGGATGTCACTCCCAGGACAACTGTCTTCTCCAAAGGTGAGGGGGAGACAGAACGTTCCAAATTAGAAGCTGTTAAACTGTGATGCCTGGAGAGGGAGAGAGACCTGATGCAGGATGAATGGGGAATGTGTATGTTGTTGTTTAAATAAACAGGAAGTTAGTTGTTTGGTCTGCAGAACCGAAGAGCTCTGGGTTCACACAGAGCAGACACACAGGTCTTCTCAGTCAAATCCACTCATATCATACACTTTTACAAAGATATGATTATTTACACTGTCCGTCACAAATAAATATCTATGTTTAGATAATGCAAATACATTTTCCCAAGATTTCAATTCAATTTGATATCACAAAACTGCAGCTGTCTGTGTATACATGAGTCCTCTGCAGACTGGAACAGCTGAGGGCTGACTTGGTATACTTTTAAATTATGCCAATTTGTAAACACACACTTAATGTTTTCACCCTCCCTAAGTAATATGGGACTCACAGTTGCAAAACAAGGCAAACTAATTATCACCCCAGGGTGGGGGAGAGTGTCGAACGTTAAAACTCAACAATTTTAGATGCATCCATGCAAACACGCATGCACCAGACTGAGCGCTCACCTCACTGTCCTTATTTGATGCTGCTGCAGCCTCCTCCTCCTCCTCCTCCTCCCTTCCCTGTTCAAGATGTGGCACAGTTTTCAAACTTGGCCCTGCAGACGTCTCCGTTATGCTCAGTGTTATTAATCGCCTCTCACAAGCCCTGTCCTAGATCACACGGCTCAGCAAACACTTCTAATGAAACAATAGACAAGAGGCCCGTATAGGAGAGGACCTGAGCACAGTGGACCTGATTACTGTCCATGTCCAAAAAAAAAAAAATACTGCTGAACAGATGTATCCTGCCACACGGACAACACCTCTGCCTTTCCCCCCTTACACCCTTACATCCCACTAGCTCACCTTTGACCTTTCTCGCTCCCCATCACTGCGGCACGAGCGGCCGCTGCAGCCGCAGTGACAAGGGAACGCCGGCACTTGCAAGCTGATCTGATAGCTTTGCTCTCTCTTACTCCATCTGCCTCCACATCTCCTCAGTCCTCGGAGGATGAAGTATTATTAGAGGACGGGTGGAACAAACAGGGGGCGGTTTTATTGCAGGACGAGTTTTCCGGTGCAGTGTCAGAAGAGCCTGCTGAGAGTGTTGCAGTGTGAGAGGACGGGATGGAAATACATCTTGACCGTCTCAAAGACAATCAATTAGCAATATACATATAACAGAAGACACGTTTACTTAATGGTACATTATCTTTATCCAAATAGGAATGTTTTGTTGGCTGGCAAGCTCAAGGACTCCAGGATATTTTGGCACTACTTGTACAGCGTGTATTGTGGAGCTGTTTACTGCAGCAGTTTGGAGCTGATAGTGCTGGTCTAATTACTCATATCGCTTCCATTATTTAACAGCCAAATGAAAAGGCTACCCTCAATTAGCTCTGAAGTGTTCATCAGATAGGGCAGCATCCATAGGCACAGCTCACTTGAAAACCCTCACACACCTCGGACTGAGCCACAGATGATAAATCACGTGTGCTCTGCTTACTGTGCGCACTTTCTGTGGTGCAGCCAGAGCCGGGCTATCGTCACAGAATTTATTTTTCTCTTTGCCCTCATTGAAAGTTGTCCTTGACCTACTTTCTGTTCACCAGGGGAAGCGTGGCAGTGCATGTGAGAGTGTGGGGCGTGCACGTGTGTCTGCATGGGTCTCCATGTGTGTCTCAGTGACCCATGTGAATGGTGGTGGTGGTGGGGGGTGCTACTTGGTTGTGCATCATGTAAAATCTGCACACGTGAACCCCACAATGGAGTCACATAGCACTTGGTTCACTGAGCTCCTTCTCATAAGGATGATATGGCTGACTGAGAGTGCATTGCTGTAAATGGAGGATTATATTGTGCTTCTCATCAGGGGTGAGGAGGCGCTTTTTAATTTACCGTTTCTTTACTAGGGCTATATGACAGCGAGATGCGGTTTGTGCGTTCATGTGACGGGGTGCATGGCGGCTCTTGTCCCAATGGGGAGATTAATGCTTGACCATATCCTGAACTCTGCTGTTGCCTGTGGGAGGCCTGCTTTGGTCTTTCCCCCGCCGCCACCACCAGACCTGAAGTAATCCACTTACTAAAATATTGATGCACTGTAAGTTGTGTGTCGCTGTTATGATATGCTGAGCAAGCAAAAAAAAAAAGAAGCCCGGTAGAGAGAGTGCCTTTTTCTTTTAGATGACAAGTTTTCCACATTTAGTGTGGTAATTACAGAGCTGAGGAGGCCGGCCAGCGATTCACACATCTGCCAAGTCTATTATTGTCGAAGCAAAGCGCTCGAGCAGCTGCACCTACAGTGGGTTGAACACAGAAGACGTTGTTTGTTTACATGCACTTGCTTCATATACCCTTCATTGCCTTTTGTATTCATGCAGCAGGACACACAGTTGTGTATTACTGCTTATATAATACATAAATCGCTGACTCGCCAGTCCGGTAAAGAAATGATGAGATGCTCATATAATGTGCAAAGAGTTGACAACAAGTGACAGTTCCTATAGTGTCCAAAGAGGTCAGTCATTCCTTCTAGCATTTGTCCCAAATCTTTCTGTAAGTGCGCGTGTATATGTGTGTGTGTGTGTCACATGGTGAGTCAGTTGACAAGTGAATCACCCGGGAATTCACAATCTGCGTTGACTGTGGCGACAGACACACACCAACATACAGTGGATTCACTATGATCTTGGGCCCCACATGGAGGATTACAAGTATGTGTGAACGTTAGTGTGCCCATTCTGGATGCAGCACCTGTGATGGCTCAATGTTGAGACACAGTCGCTCCGGAGAAAACACTCAACAAACTCTCCTCAGATCTTCTGACTCACTGACAGAAACTTCTTCACTCATTTCCAAAAGATAGATGAAGGATAAAGTGTATGTGTGTGTGTGTGTGTGTGTGTGTGTGTGTGTGTGTCCCTGGAATAGCTGACAGATGTTTCTGAGGGGCGGTTGTTTTGACCTTTACACACACACACACACACAAATATAGCCAGCTAACGTGGCTTTTAGCACACTTCAGTGCTCTGTTGACTTTCCTCATTGATTTTGTTTTAAAGGACAAGTACAAGGTATTACTACAGAACATTATATATCATCAGATGTGCAGAATCACAACTCTAAAAAAAACACTGAAGTTGTTGAATGAAGCTGTGAACACGCATATTTTTGCTCTATGTTCAACACAGCAACTTCATCACGGCCACATTGTTTTTACAAAGTGAGTACGAATTTTACAAAACGAGCAATTGTTGGGAAGTCAACCAAAAACAAATCTGTATCTTGTTGTGTTGTCAGATCCGAAAACTGATCCGAGATCTGACAGATTGGTTTCAGAGCTGTAACCACAGTCGCTCTGTGATTCATCTTGAACGCTTGTTCATTTCCTCTTTCATACATCTGGATGTGTTGTCGCCAGAGATCGTGGGGCGTGAAACAACACGCAGTCACATGATGGCCAGGTCTGAGAGCAGGGTCACCCAGCTGCCTTGAGCCCAGGGACAATGTGCACATCAGCGTGGGCCTTCCCATCAGCACTTTGCTTGTTTACATCATACAGCCAATATTTTTGTAAGATATTAATCCAAGGCTGTTGGTCACTCTTGCATGACTCATGAGTAGTGAGTCTTGTCACAGCCTTGGGCTTCCACTGTGTTTGCATAACTCCTCTTTCATGCCTTCTCTGAGAATGTGCTGTGTTGTTGTGAGTTAGACGATGATGTGTTGTACATTTCTACGTGTCTGCATGTTTCCCATTTTTGTTACATTTGTGACCCTGTTTGTTGTCTATTGGGTGTGCGTTTTTGTGCATGCATAGCGTTTTCTATGTATGGTAGAGGGGGTGCTGTGCGTTAAGCGTTTTCTTAAAATGTGGTTCCTTTTTCACATTTGTGATTGTTTGTGTAATTATCATTATAATAATCACTTTTTTGACTAAATTAATTTTGAAACAGAGGATTACCTCTAATCTGAGTGAGTGTGAGTCTTCCCAGCCGCTGTGCACATAATCAGTGTGATGAGCATGACACAGGCAGTATGTTAATAATCCAATTATTGACCGGTGAGCGGGTAGCACGAGTTGTGTGGCTGTCAGCGACAGAGCCAGTAAGAAAAGGCTGGCAGGAAGGAAGGTGGGAGGAGAGGGAGACTGCAGTGTGACTCAGTCTCCTGGTCTTCCGGTGCTGCTGCCATCAGCCAGTGTGTCCATGTGACAGTCAGCGAAGCAGCGTGTCATGTGGGCAAGGCGACATCCTCCATGTGATGCTGGGGGGAACTTGAGGTGGTTTTCGGCATGTTGTGTTACACAAGATCAAATACATCCTGTAGTCACTGTCATTATCATCAGCTTGTGTGCATCATTTTGTATCTCTTTTATTGTTATGCATCACTTAGTTGCCAGTTTGTGTCTCTTTCTTGCATTTTTGTCACTTCTCTTTGTCTCTTTGTCTACTTTTACTATTAGTTTCATTCATGTGACGCACAAAACCCAGTAACACAACCTCTCAAACACCAAAAGCATCCATCAGACCGTATTAGGACTATTATACATTATACATTTGTTTCAATTAGTATTCATCCTAAATCCTCAAAGGTAGAATAATATTTAATGGTTCACATTGGCCTGATTTACTAAGCAAGCATCACTATGCTGCTAATTCAGTAATTCAGTATGCGAATATGAGATGAATGACTCATGGCCAAAGTTACAGTACATGCTGGTTTATAATCTATACATGTCCAGCAATCACTTTGCAAACAGCTCGACATCCTGGCTCTGGCCTCACTCCATCAGCTCAACGAACAGGAAGACAGATTCATATCAACAGGCTTCACACCACAAAGAAATCGATCTGCGGGTGGACGATTATAGGCAGTGTTATTACTGACAGCTGGAATAAACTGTCATCAATTCGTTATGGAAGGAAAAAAAATGTAGAGAAAGGTGTGGAGAGGATATGAGGAGATTGAAATGCCCATCTCCTCCAAATGTTCTGTTGTTCTTGAATCAAAGCTGTACTCTCAGTGTCAGATTCATAAACAGACATACATCTGTAGCACTTGCATGCAAATCAGGGCTCTGTAAAAGCTGCTGCCATCTAAAATAGAAAAAAAAAAAACAGTGTCCTCCTTTTTATTGTCTCACAGCAGCGCAGCAGCCTGTTCTCATTTCTGAGGTGCTACGTTGCAGCGCGTTCGAATTTTTGCTTTTTTTTCGTGCATTGGATGAGTTTCTTTTGTGAGAGATAAACAGTGTTTATCGCCTGCACCAAGGACAAGCGATCGGCAGCCCAGTGATGTCATATTTTACAGTGAAGACACAGTCAGAGACAGATCCGACGCTAATTTGACCCAGATACTGTGCAAGCCTCTCTCCCCCATCACCCTTATTCATACACACACACACACACACACACACACACATAGCAGTGATACTGATGATGATGATGATGATGCTGACGCAGTAATGCTGAGATGATTTGGCAGTACTGGGGCAGATTTCCTGCTGAACGACCCAAAATCTTTCCTCCCCTGCACCCCCATCCCTATACTGTCTCTCAACAGTCCTCTGTAAATCAACCCAGAGATAACCCCTCCCCTCAGTCTCCCCCATCTGCGGTGGACTCACCCTACATGCATATGCATACATACATACATATAGTTAAACCGCTTGTTATCAAATTATCCATTCTGGTTTTCAGTGTTGTATTTTTTTATGTCTTGTTTATAATTACAAAAATCCCAGAAATATTTACCGCACATTAGATCATTGTTTTTTGTTTTAATCTAAACTAATGATAAATAATAAAAAATAATCCGATAAATAATAATCTGACAACAAACAGAGGCGTGATCATGTACTTCTGGCCAGTACGAAGAAGAAAACATTGTTGTTGTACTGTGTCATATTTTGGCAGGTCTTCTCGGAAGCGCTCGTTTCACCGGCTCGTCCAGGAACTATAGCACGCTCCTGCTGGAGGAGGAGGCCCGGCTGCTGTACGTGGGAGGCAGAGGAGCTCTGTACGCGCTGAACACCTCCAACATCTCCACACCAGCACACCTGACAGTGAGTGCCAACACAACACCGCACATCTCATTCATCCTGTTATCCGAAGTGGACAAATATGCTGTCCTTCCTGCTTATCTCAGACACACACACACACATGAGTGCACGCCTGCTCAAAGATATTTGTATATATCTTGGATGTATCTATTTTCCCTTTTCCTATTTATGGCGTCTGACTGACTCAGCCTGTTGTTTGCAGATTGATTGGGAAGCGTCTCCTGAACAGAAGAAGCAGTGTCTAAACAAAGGCAGAGACAATCAGGTGCAAAGCTGCAGTGCAACCCTGTTATTATTCTGCCACTTCTCCTCTTTTCAAGTCTGTATTTGCTGAGTTCTTATTGGAGAATCCAATCCACTTTTCCTGTTTGTTTGAGCAACTGCAGGTTTTGCAAAAAAACCCCAATGATTCTTTTGATATTTTTTTTTTATAAAACTGCCTTCTACGTTTTAATATGGAGCCAGATCCAACCTGCTTTTCTCCCTGTTCCCTGCAGACAGAGTGTTACAATCACATCCGCTTCCTGCAGCGACACAACGAGACTCACCTGTACACGTGTGGAACAAACGCCTTCAGGCCTCTCTGTGCTTATATCGTAAGCCGCCCGCCGCTCGAGTTCTCACGTGAGTCAGGGATGAAAATGAAAACTCAGGAACTGACTGTTGTTCGTCCCCTGGCTCTCTGACAGGACGCAGAGCGCTTCAGCCTCGCATCAGGCTTTGAGGAGGGGAGAGACAGGTGTCCCTATGACCCAGCAAAGGGATACACTGGCCTACTTGTGGGTATGCTTTTCCAAATTTGCATTTCATCTGTCCTGGTATGGTGGAAGCAACACACAGGGAGCAAAACCTGAACATTATGGGATGTAGAAGGCAGGGAAATAGTTGATGAAGCCCCCTATATCATCTTGACATCACGGTCCATGGCCAAAGTCATGCAATATCCAGCACAGTCCTTGTTCCTTGTCGCTGGCACTGACCTCTTGTCGTGTTTAATCCTCTCTCTTGTTCTGTGTGTGCTCCTGTAACGAACCTGCCTGACCTGCTCACCAGACGGTGAGATGTTCACGGCCTCACAGTACGAGTTTCGCAGCTCCCCGGACGTGCGCCGAAACTTCCCCTTCCCCACGCTCAGGACAGAGGAGGCCCCCACCCGCTGGCTTCTGGGTAAATACGACACACAGTCCTTTTTCAGTGTTATTTACATTACACCAATATATAGACCACACCTGATTTACATTTTCTAGATGTTTGCGAGAGAATTTAAAAAATCACGTAAAAATGCTCTGCATTGCAGTAACTGTCTGACTTGTGGCAATCCAAGCAAACTTAAAATCTCCATCTTTAGTTTCCAAGGAGACACTTTGCCTGCTAAAAGGTCTGTGCTGGCTTGTGTGGCTCTGTGTGTGTGTGTGTGTGTGTGTGTATAGAGGCAGATTTTGTGGGCTCCGTGCTGCTGAAGGAGAGCGTCAACAGCTCCACCGGGGACGACGACAAGATTTATTTCTTTTTCACGGAGAGGAGCCAGGAGCAGGTTGTCTACCCGAGCCAGACCAAGGTGTCCAGGGTTGCGCGGGTCTGCAAGGTCAGAGAGCAGAATGAACCCAATATCACTGTCGACCATCTTCACACTGCCGGGTTTAGAATAAACATAACAGATTTATGGTGGAAATAAAGGGTTGAAGAGAGGGAGGAGAAAAGTTTGGGTTTATGTAATGTTTAATAATGCTTTGTGTCCCTAATACAGAGAAATGAATTAATGGATAGAGGGAGACCTTGTGTTTTCATTGCACCAGCACTTGTGTGCCTATAATCTTGGTTTCTTCACTGACTTTCTGTCATCACTGTTGCCAGGCAAACGACAAGCCCCCCAACCTCCACCTCCAACGGCGAACCCTCCCTCCAGGCCTTTATTGCCATCTTGCCTCCTCTTTCTCCCTCCCACCTCATTTCACTCGCGATCGGCATCTTTGGTCTCGACAGCACCCATTCCGAGATGCCCCTCTTCCTCTCTCTCTTTCCATCCCATACACAGCAATGCCATCACCATCACAGTTCACCGCAGTACTGAATTTACTGTTGCAGTACCTGAAAGACTCAGACTATGCTCTGAAATCATTTGATGTTTGGCATTTGTATTACATTCATGAGAGATCAATCAATGACAACATGTACTGTCTGTGTTTTTGTTCTGTACCATCAGGAAGCAACAATTCAAGTCTGGACCTGTTTCTGTATTATTTATAGCCCCTCTTAGAGCATTGGAATATACTGTATATAACATTCATGGCGTCATTCATGCATACATGAATATTAAATGTCATTACACATTTATTCAGACATGGCAGGAGCTGTACAAAAATAACATGCAGAAAAGGGGGAATAATAGTCCTGTGACATACAGTATGTTGCAGGAAAGGTATGAAATGAATTTTAAATCTTCACTTTGCGCCGAGTTCTTTATTATTGTTTCTGACATTGGACCTTGAGAGACACG
This sequence comes from Trinectes maculatus, assembly GCA_016785345.1. NCBI lineage: Eukaryota > Metazoa > Chordata > Actinopteri > Pleuronectiformes > Achiridae > Trinectes > Trinectes maculatus. The sequence goes on from JAFBJQ010000268.1 coordinate 343,817, forward strand.
TTATCATTTATTAGGTCGAGAAATCTGCCGCTGTACAAGCACCTAATGGCTGACATTTATTGGCGTGCCATGCCGTGTGTAAGTGTTTTGATGATTATTAATCTATCCAGCATACAGCTGTTGCAGATACAGATTGGAAACGGGCAGGAAAATCAGCTTTTTGTGATTCTCCTCACATCCAAAAGAAGTAATTTCAGGAAATAAGGTCTTGATCGGCGCAGTGGACTTGTCACAGCGCTCGAGAGAGTAATGACTCAGTCTGAAGTAGGCCACAGCATCGCATGCAGATGTCGCGCTGGTCCCCGGCTCGGGCCCCGTGGCAGTCAGACACCACGCCGGTTAGACGCAGATCTGCTGATAGTGATGCCCCTGGCAAGAGCCTCTGGCATGAAACTAGTGTCAGGCCTGTCTGGTTCTCCTGGTTCTCCTCTTCCTCTTTGCCTTCCTCAGCAGTCGTGACCTGTTTTCACAAAGACGGGCGTAAATGACATGAAAACAAGCCATTTCCAGTGACACGAAGCAGCCGTCAGTGTCACTCTGACACGATGTAATATTAGGCTGCGTATGCTCCATACAAAGAAGACAGATTGTACACAGTCAAGTTGTACAGTATTGAAAATAGACTGTAGACAGGCACATCTTAATATTTTTTTTTCTTATATTATGACTTCTGAATCCATCATCATACAGCAAAACAATCTGCATCATCTCGTCCAGGGGTTATTTCCCTACAGGCATATCTTTATGGTGCTATGCTTGGCTTGACTTCCCAACTGCATTCCCGTGGCTTTACATCATGACAGCACTGTGACCCGCTCACTGCTTTGATTGACATAGATTGTAATCAACGCATCCTTTTAGCTCCTGTCACAGTAATAAGGTGGCATCCATCTCCATTAAAACTGTTGTTTTCTCAGTCGCATCCATCTTACCTCTGCTTTACCTTCCTTCAACCCCCCCCAGCCCCCCGCCTTTCTCTTGAATCAAAAAATGAAGTTGGTATTATAGATGGAGGCGCTCCTAATGCTGACATTTATGTTCGAGTTGCTTCCGTGCGCGCGTTGATGCACGCCGCCTTGCCGTTGTGTGTGGGAGGCTGAGGCAGGTTTTGATGAACCGCACATCTCTGCATGAGACATAAACAAAGAAAGATGACAAATATGATTCAAACAGGAAATAACTTTTTGCGCTCTCCTTTAAACGAGCTGCACTAAATGAGTCTTTACTTCAGCACCAGCTCCACTTTCATCAATGCATAAAACTATGTTTACATTATGACTGGATTGTGTGTGCAGACTGACTGGGGTGGCCAGAGGACCCTGCAGAGGAAGTGGACCTCCTTCCTTAAGGCCAGGATGGTGTGTTCAGTCCCAGAGTATGAGCTGCACCTCAATATCCTGCGCAGTGTGTTCGTGCTGCAGGGTCCAGATGTTCAAAGCAGCATCTTCTATGGTGTCTTCGGCCTGGAATGGTAAGAGACAACGTCACATTCCGCTTTAACGCACACCAGAAGTCGACACACCCTGTCTTTGCTAATCTCAGTTCCAAAGAAAACAAAAAAAATGTATAATTTAATGACGTAAGAAACATGCCAAATGATAATAACATGAAAAAAAAATCACTTCATCAGCTGTGGTTATATTACAAATGTACATTGTTTTGAGCTGAACAGAAGTCAGGTTTATGAAGAGAATGGATAAAGTAATCGAGTTGGACAGAAATGATTAACTGATGAATCAGCTTGTCAGATGATAGATATTTACTTAATTTAAAAATATATATATATATTTAGATGATTAAATCAAGCTGTGGAATACGAAGGTGTCAGCCCATTCAACTCTGAGCTATAAAAAGCTTCTTTTAATATCGCAGCTTGAGATCCCTTGATTCGCTCTGGACACTTGTTCCAAATAATTATTCTGTATTATCGGATGAATGATTTATTGTAGAATTTAAAAAAAGCATTTGATTGTAATTGACTTTTTGGGTTGTTAACCAATCAGAGCCAGCTGTGCTGCAGTCAGAGCTGATGAGACAGTGCTGCTGGTGAAATATCTGGCAGCGGTGAGGCGAGCGTGTTTTTATGCTGATATGCAGAGTCACGCTGCATAAAACTGTCCCAGGGGTGTTTTGATTTTGATGGAGAGGCCTCCATTACAGCAGCGCAGTACTAATGTTGACGTCTACCTTACGTTTTCCTTTTTTTCCTTTTGTGGCTATTTGATCTCAGCCTCTGTCAGTGAGTCAGTCCCAGTTGGCTGCAGCAGCTGCTGTCTTTTCTTTTTTTTTTATTGTGTGTCATTCATGTTTCTTCCTCAATCTCTCTCCCTCTCTGTCCCATCTTGTCTCGCCGTTTGCTGGATTCCTTTCAAAAACATACACCTGCGTGAGTCGCAGTCATCACGATGCATTAGACTCGAGTGTGTGAGAATGAGTAAGCCCCTGAGCCATACTGCTCCCCGGGTTTTGAAGACAGATCCTGGTTTCACTTCAGTCTCATTTTTCTCACCTGAATGCCTTTGAAGGCTGAGGTGGGCACACAATGGCGCTAAGAATGTGATGTAGACATTTCCCCCCCCCCATTACTAATCTCCCCTTTAGGGCCCGAGATTAAGGGTCACCTGGCTCCCGGATGACAACTCACGCTGTCGGACAAATCTTCTCTTTCACAGGTGCTCCAGCGAAACCACAAATGGGGGCAGTATTATTTATGAGTCACGGGGAGTGGGTATTTTAAGTACTGTGAGTGTGTTGTTGAAAAATCTGCGAAAAAACAAATAGTTCCTCCTGGAGTGGATGATGAATCAGGGAATAAGGAGGGATTAGGAGAGAAAATTACACACCTGTCAGAGACACGATGCGAGATCAAATCAGAGAGCGAAATGTGATGTGTGAAAAACTCATCATCATCATCTGCCAACTCTTCCCCTGTCAGTGGTCACTGATGTTCTGGGATGGGTCTGAAATTCGATCTGTGTGGCAGTTGCTCCTCAGACAATAACCTCTCACTGTTGATTCACCGTTGAATCATTAATCCTGAGTGTGTCCTCTGCATGTGTCCCCGGGATGGGGGTGGGGGATTGTCTTTCAGGAAGAACATCAAAGCCTCCGCTGTGTGCCAGTACGCCTTTTCAGAGGTGCACGCGGTTTTCGAGGGGCCTTACATGGAGGTGCAGGACTCGAAGTGGAGGGAGTACACAGGGAAGGTACCGGAGCCGAGACCTGGTTCTGTAAGTTTATTAATCAAATGAAAAAAAAACAAACAACAACAACAACTTTTTATGCCATCAATTAATGTTTCACAAACACAACTGATCATTCCTCTCTTTCTGTTTTTTCATATGTCCAGTGTATTACAGATCAGCACAGGTCCCAGGGCATCAACTCATCTCGAGACCTGCCAGACCATGTCCTCACCTTCGCCAGAAGACACCCACTCATGGCCAGGCAGCTGCACCCAATCGGGGTGCGACCCCTGTTGTTCAAGAGGAGCGTCAACTACGTCAAGATAGCTGTGCACAGGGAGCCGGCACTGGATGGCAAACTTTACACAGTCCTGTTTTTGGGAACTGGTGAGTCAAGGTGTCGATGGTATTGAAATAAATAATAATATTATATTGAAATAATATTATTATTTTGTACTCTGTATGACCCATAGATATTTTAGTTATTCTATAACAACAACAACAACAACAACAACAACAATGATAATGATAATGATAATGATGTTGTATTTATATATAGTTACTCTAGTGTCTTGTTTGATGAGGCTGTATCTGCTCTTACAGATGACGGGTGGTTGCACAGAGCCGTAGACATTGATGGGGAAATGCATATCATAGAAGAACTGCAGCTGTTTGATAAACCGCAGCCCATAGAGAGCATGGTCATCTCCTCAGCTCTGGTAGGCGCTCATTGTGCTTGGCTAATGAATTCACGTCATATCACTAGAGTGTTAACCATGCTGTTAATTATTAATCATGGAAAGAGCTAGTAAATGTAGTAGTTTTATATGTTGTAAGGCTTATTTGCAGGGAGAAGGTCATCTATTGGCTGAATTAATTATTGGTGATTAATCAGCAAACACACTCAGGCTTCAGAGGTCAAAGGGAGAAAAATGATCAGCATGCAAACCCAGCAGAAACAGAAGAATCACTCCGTTTTGGTTTTGTTGCACAGCGGAGCGTCTATGTTGGCGCTCACTCTGGAGTCGTGCAGGTACCGATGTCAGCCTGTAGGAGGTACACTTCCTGTTACGACTGCGTGTTCGCCAGGGATCCTTTCTGTGGCTGGGACGCGAGGGTGTGTGTGGAGATATCGTCACGTGCACTGAGGTGAGGGGACACACACCTGCATACTAACAAAAGCACACATCTGTGTACTCAAATGCACATTGTCCAATACACATACAGATGTGTGACGCTACACATGTAAATAATGTTGCACACAGACATACGTTTGCACTGCAACATCATAGATCCTGTGTCTACACAGTATTTCCCTAAATCCCCTCTGCAGCGCCACCTGTCTACTCTGCTCCCTATGATTTCCCTATGAAGCTTCTCTAACTGTTTTTCTTTTCCATTATTAGAACTGATCTGAAACTTAATAAATGTTTTTTCTTTTTACCACGAGAAAATAAACAGTTAACTGTTGAGCTAAAATGATGCCATGATGATTAGCATTAGCATGAGTGGTAAATTCAGTCCATCATGATTCAGAAATGAATCATTTTGACACAGGGCTCATTTATGCATAACACAACCTCTTTAGTTCATGTTTACTTCACCCCACAGCAATCATTTAGCCTTATTAAATATTTATACAGCTCACTTTCCCTTCCAACCAAATTCTTCTAGCAGCAGTCTTAAGCCATTGTTGTCCATAATTTTTCCCATTAGCTCAGCATCAGCTTCCTCTGGAGTGGAAAGGTTTGACATACACATGATTATGTGTGTGTTTTTAAATTAAAATTGTCTTGAAACTACTACTGTAAATTTGACTACAATTATTAGAGAGCAATAAATCAGATGACTAATTAATAATCAGCGCACTTTCAAGTTGAGTCATTTGATTTGATTGATGTAGACAGGCACACCCGGGCTCAGTCTTGCACTTGGGGCTGTTTGTGCCTCGAGTCATTGGCTCTGCATGAATGAGTAGCAGACATCTTAATCTCCATTACCGCAGCGGACACATCGGCCCGTCCCGTGGATTTGTTTTGGAGTTTTCTGAAGCGGAGGCACATTTTAAGGAAGCATCAAAAAAAGACCTGAATGTTAATGTGAGAGCCGACACTTCCCTCCTTTATTGCACGCTCCATTCGTTTAATTTCTTAAGCAATTAAATTGGTTTTTGTTATCTTTCTATAAAGGAAAGTGAGCTGTCTGCCCGCCGGTGTGGGAAAAAAGAGTTATGGATAGAGAGTAAAGTCCTGGCAGGGTTTTTTTTTAACTACTATTTTTCACTGCACTGGGGAAAAAAAAAACATCTATATGTGCTGTTCCCTCAGCCTGGAGCGCTGTGCAGTTCCAGTGGCAGCTTGTGAATTCAAATGACTGCTGCAGAAACCTGAGGTTTCTCTCCTCTAACCTCAGATGCTTTGGGTTATTTTGCAATCTTCATGCATTAGCCTCATCATTAGATTGTTTTATTGTCTTTTTTTTGCGGTGCACTGAGGATTGTTGTCAGGAGATTATCTTAACTATTTTAAGTTGTGTTTTAAAATATGCTTGTATATTTATGACTGTTCACCATGCCTTATTGCATTGTTATAATTCAACACCCCTGGGCAGAGATATGCGTGATCTCAGGGAGGTGATCTTTGTTAAGTAACAGGAACATTTTTCATTTCATTCCTCACGAACGTTACTGATTTTTGAAGTCGTGTCATTTCAGGTCAAACCTCACGCAGGACGTAGTGAGGGGGATCAGAGGCTGCAAGGAGAATTCAGGAGGTGGTATGTTACAACACGCACATACATTACATTAATTGTGATTTTCACCCCCTCCCCCCACCCCCATAGATTATGGGGGTGTAAGAAATCCAACACATTCCTTTCTTTTCTCCGGCTGAAAACTCAAGCACTTAGCAGCTGTTATGGGATTTCATTAGGTGTGTGTTCCTTACCCATCCCCCCAGGTCCCAGTGTGCACATTTTAATCAGTTCCTCTCTTGCTGGAGGTCAGGCGGTCATGCTGGCTGCGGCGCAGGGCTCACTACATCTGAAGTGGCTCATGAAATGTAATAGGAAGTGATGGCGAAAGCTTGAGCCGCACAGGTTACTCGCCTACACTTTGAGATCCAAACCCTGGAGACCTGACATTTTGTTCTGCGTCCATCTTATCTTCCTCTGTGTTTCCATGTGACTCTTGCTTCATCTCATCTAAGCTCCTCACGTCCCGTGTTCTCTGTTTCTGTTGCCCAGTGGTCCATCGGAGGCGCTCGGTGGTGTCCGGTGATGATGTGCTACTACAGTGTGAGCTACACTCCAACCTGGCAACCCCACGCTGGACTCTTAATGGCAGGGAACTCCAGGGATATGACCTGAATTCGGGCTACCGCATCGGCACTGATGGCCTCCTCATCATCGGAGCTCGTGCCCAACAGAGCGGCTCTTACCGCTGCTTTGCTGTTGAGAACTCAGTCTCGGTCCTGGTTTATCTTTACACAGTCAGAGTGCACACAGATCCGTACTTCCCCGTGGAGCCCACAGCCACAACTAACCCCACTACAGTTTCCAGCCCCACTATCTTCTCAGCCAGCAGCCCCACGGAGCAGCCTCTGCCCTCACCTCCTGCTCCACAGTCCCCAGGATTGGAGTTCCAGGCCTACAGACACATGGAGGCGGTGTACATCTCTCTGGTGGCTGTTCTTGGAGGACTTTGCTTGGTGTTGACTGTGGTGCTGCTCTACGTGAGCTTCTGCACCAGACGGGCCACCCGGGATCGCAAGTTCTCTCAGCAGGGGCTGCATGTGCTTGGCGCCTCTGAGAGGAAAAGGAGTTCCCATTTTGAACTTACGACCATCTCCACTCACTCACTCTGCAACGGTCGCCAAGGTCGCCAGTCCCTCTCAATGTCAACCTTCAGAGACATAGGGGATGGTTTCCTCCAGATAGTTCCAAGTCAGGATGAGATGTCTCCAACAAAAACGCCTCCTCCTGCACCGCCTCTTCCTATGCCGCCCCCACTTCCGAACATGGACTACGCCAACGGGCTGTCGGCCACTCTGCCCAGCGTGCTGAGAAAGATGAATGGGAACAGCTACATGCTGCTGACACAGGCCGACCATGAGGGCATGTCCCCCCTCTACCACTCCTTCACAGAGGAGCTGAACAGGATCCTGGAGAAGAGGAAACACACACAGCTCGACCTGCAGCCCGATGAGAGCTCCATCTAGGATTCACTATCCCCAACGTATTTATTTTTACCCCAGCTGTGACCTGTAGTCGTGGGGAGAACTAAGTGTATCAAACGCTGCTGTTGTCGGAGTTCCTGTTGCTGGTGTCCTAACCTGATCTGAAATGTTCTGCCTCCTGTGTCTTCTGTGACAAATGGCCCATGATTTCACTTCAACAGTGGACATCACTGCCCAGAGACTGGCAATGGAAAAGTGACGCTGTGACTAATTTGGCCAAAGACTGAATCATGACACTGCTCGGTCAAATGTCAAATGGGACATAAAATAAGGAAATAGACCAAGAGGTGATCATATGTTCAGGAGGATTGAGGAAACTTGTAGTGGCATGTAACGTTCACCTTGTGCGGAGCTTGAACGAAAGTAACACTTCCACATAACGTGCCTGGTCCCCATGTGTCGAAAGTTTGACTCGAGGATGTTCCTGTTGCCCCACGAGTTTTGTTGTAGTTCCCCAGTGCGAGTGGTGGGGGCAAGGGTGGCGGGTTCAGGGTGGACTCACACATAGAATGGTTGGAATGGTTGCAAATCATGATCTGTTCGCTTGATGTTGCACTTAATGATTAAATAACCTGGCAATTTGTTCTTTAGGATCCATCATTATCTATCACTTTTCCATAGAGAGTTGCTGGAGCTGAGTTTGTGTGAGAAGCAGGGCACACACCGGACATGTCGCCAGCCAATCACAAAGGAACTGGGATTCAAACCAGGAACATTCCATGCTGTTGTGATTTATACCCCCTTTTCTAAATGTGTCTTTGTTCTCATGTAATGACTGCACCATTTTAGCACGTGCTAATAGCAATGTGCTGGGCCAGGGCCCAAGGAAACAGCTGTAGCAGTCTGGGACAGTCAGTTTGTGTTTAGGCAGGATGAATTCACTGGACACCGCAGACCATCCTGGCTCAAGAGGCTGAGAGGGAACCGCAACACATGGAAGACTAAAGGATGACTTACTGTAGAGAATAAACTGAAGTGACATGCTGTTTTATATTTATACACCTCCACATATTTTGTCTTTTTCAGAGTGATGCCCTAGTTTTGGCTGATTATTCATTCCACCTTGAAGGTGTCGCCTTCCCGGGAGACACTGAAATGATAGCCTCATGCCAGCTATTTCAACGCAGTGCATTCGTTCTAAACCGATGTTACAAGGAGAAATGCTTCTCACCCGGTTCGTAAAAACAACAGTAAATGACAGACACAGATTTGTGTTTGTCATCTGCTGTGAAAAGGCCACCGGAGGCAGCTTCCCAAATCAGACTCGAGAAGACCTCCACAAACGCATTCCTCAGTGTTTACGTGACATTAGAGCAATGGCGAAACAACACAACTTTGGATCTTTGGCAAGATGATCACCGCTCTGATTAAAGAGTACAGAAGTTAACGTGGAGAGAAATGGCTGCAATGAATCATTTGGAAACAATGTGAGAAGCAGGTAGAGGAAGGTGGTTGTTTGGCTGTTCAGGAAACAGACAATGATAAAAACGAGGCAGGAGCTTTTTTTGGATTGGAAGGTTTTCAGTCATCATTTTGTGTATAGAATAAATATTCGATTTATTGCAATTATAGTTTAAACCTATGAACTAATTTTTACTACCTGACTGCCAGAATTAATCCATATTTACGTGAGTTTTCTTTATTAATTAATTCTTTATTCCTCCCTATTCTCCCTCTCTGGTGTCTCCCTTTATCTCCCCGTCTCTTCACCCCTGCATGACAGCATCATCTGTTACTCTCTGCCGCTCGCATTTACACTCTATGTCCAGGGAACCTGCTGAGTTTGCAAATGACCACGATGGCCCCTGATCAATTAGAACCAGTTTTCAAAGCACCTGAGTCTGTATTGGCAAAGGCTGCACAAACACGTCAATATCTCTTTTTAGATGAAGTTATTATTTATGGGATATTTATCTCACACTGGACTCAACCAGGATCAATAAGACTCTCTGATCCTTTTACCATTTATGTGGGCGATTTAACGGAAAATGCTTTTCCGTTTAAAGTTGTTGCACTTTCTACTGAGGGCAAATCGCTGCTGTAGCGAAACGTGTATCATAACCATGGACAGCTTCCCCTCATTCTCAAGTGGTGGACAATCTTTAACATGACGAGAGCTTCGTCTGAACCTGCAACCATTGCTGCTGCTACATTCACACTCGAGGACAATCTGTTTACACCAAGCAACGGCATCGAACTGTATCCTGGCTGCCAGTATCACAGTCATCTTCTTTCTGTACAAAAAAAAGCACTTGTTTTAGCAAATTCTGTAACAGTAATTGCATCCTGCTGATTTAATATGCAAGCGACAGTATATTTTATGTAGATGTAGATTATTTCTTCTGTGTTGCCAAAGACACTGGTGTAGAGCTGGCTGTTTGCACTGTTCCTACTTTGCCCTATACCCCTGTAAACTGTGACACTTTCCATCCAGTTCTGTATGACTTTCTAATGTAGATAATGAACTTAATGAAAATAGTGGCTGAGATGACACTATTGCTTCCTGTCATATAGTTTAACCACTGTAGACAGAAAAGACCCTGATGATGATTCTCATATTTATTTCTTTGCTTTCATTGTGGATTAAAAAACAACAACTTTTGATTGATGTTCATCTGGCAGGGAGCTGGGAGGGGGGGTATTAATTATCAACAGGCTAAATCAGGAAATTAACATGCAGAACATGTTCACACTGGATCCTCCAGACACCATCATGTTGTTTTTAGCTTGTGGAGAGCAGGCCACTGTCGTCCACTGGGAACAGCGCTCACAGGATCCCAGTCATTTACATACTGTACAGAACAGCGGAGGTATGACATGAGCTTTGGTGGGAATAAAAGTGACCGTTTTCAGAGCAGTGTACAAGACTAGTATCTTAGCAACCGCATCTCAATTTAGAGGCTTTAATGTTCTAGCGTGGGTCAAGCTGTGCGAGTCCCCATCAGGGAGCGAGGCTGTGATGAGAGAGCACAGAGGCTATGATAGATAGATGGTGGCATAGGTAAGTGAAAATAACTAATAATCAATCTGTGATGCTTCACCTTTCCCCCCACGTTTACTTGTATGTGTTTTAAAATGATGATTGAGGAGGACTACAGAGAAAGCAGCAAGTGCATACGCCAGCATCTGCCTGGTTGCACTGGAGGAGTGTTGTTTTTTAGTTTTTGCTTCACTGTGTACAGAGGACAGCGCTTTGCTGAAGGTTAAGCATCGTCCCCCAAGCTATTACACAACCGTCTGTCATGTTCACAAAACCTTCAAAAAACCTTCGACCGTTATAGAATTAAACATCAGTACATCAGATATGTGTCTTGTCTGATGAGTATTTTAACCGCACTTAAAAACAATAATGCAGGCAGCTCTGCTGCTGTCTCTTGTTCTCGCTTGACCTTATTTTCCCAAGCTCCTGAAAAACAGCCAGAAAAGAAAAAAAAAAACTCAATTCAAACAGAAATGCTTGGTCAAGTCACAAAAACATGTTTTATTTCATGCAGGGTTACATCTTTTCTTCGGTGCTGCGATTATTACGTAAATCTTCCAATGACCTTAAGTGTTCTGGATTTGAATATGTGAGCTGACAAGCCTCTGGCGGATCCATGTGAAGTCTATTCAAATGTGGCACTCAGAGGGGCATGGTCAAAAGATGTCGATCACCCGCAGAAATATTGAACGAATACAATGGAACACTGCTGCAAACATCTCTCGTATCTCTCATATCCAAACTGTTTGACTTTAACTTTAGTCCTTATTCAGGCTTCTGTGGCCTAATGGGGCCGATACATGGGGGCCGGTTGGTGAATGGGTGCCATTGGCCTTGGATGCTGGGGTTGTCTGTGTGGAAGGGCTTGCGGATGCGGATGATCTCCAAGCCAGACTGATTGGTCAGTTTAGTCAAAAGCTCTGAAATCTGCGGAGCTGTTTTTCTTGTAACAATTTCTTCCCTCACGTTGCCGTTTACTGCAGGAAGGAAAAAAGAGGAACTCACGAACAATACTCTTCTTGCTGACATAGCCTGCTTATTGTGAAATATAGCAGTGCAGGAACATTAAGACCATGAGTGGGGCTAATGATGTTGTGAAACCACCACTGTCAGTACATTTCTACTCAGATTAATGGAGGACTCTCAAAAATCAATGTTATACTGCCCCCTACAGTATCTCAGAAGTGTACCACATATAATAACTGGTCACCACAATAATTGATTATAACTGTGAACCAGACTTTTTAACTGTGAAGCATGAGTCTGATTTGGGAAAACGTGTGGACTAAGTTTCAAAGGTATAAGAATCCGTGAAATGAAAATCCCCTGAAATACTCAGTGCTTTGCAATGCTGTAAAAACTTTCCAAATGCATCTTAGTAAAATAATAATTGTTAATATAGGGACTCTATTATGAATTCTACATATTTACAACATTAAAACATTAATACTACAGTACTAGAATACAGGAATTCAGATGCATTAAAAGTCAAAACAGAAACTGATAAGCACTTACAGTACTCTGCAACTATTTTGGGTATCCTGCAGGTCTGAGGGGACACATATACGACAGTTCCAGGGTTCTCTCTGGCATAATCCACTAGACCCTCTTCAATAAAATCCCTAAAAAAAGCAGAGGACGTCATGTTATTGTTGTTATTGCTGACAGGTTGTGTTCCTGTTTTGGGCAACGTTATTATCAGGCGTGTGAAGAGCTGCTGTGTTGATTAGCTGCAGTTGCAATGCCTCTAGTTTGATTATTACAGTCCGATTGAGTAATAGCTTATGAGCACTAAACTTCATATGTTTACCTGACTCCCAGCGAACCCTGTGCGTTTTTGGAGAAGATGATGGAGACCCGCTTGAGCTGAGCGACATAGCGACCCACCCCGTTCTGAAGAACACTTTTCAGGAAGCGGCTCGGCGTCCCCCTGGACGTCATCCTCACACTGCCAGTGAATTATCAGCTAACAACTCATATAACGCTGGACCCCACACACAAGCGAACGAAACCCAACCTATTAGAAAGACGCTAAACAGCCACAACATACACAGAGGACAGGCTCACGGGCACGAGCGTCGCACAGTCCGCGAAGAATAAGCTCCGGAGGGAAACATGTAACTAACACGCTTGTTTCAAGCACCGGTCTCAAGAAACTGACAATAAGAGTATGAAAATAATACGCCAAGCCAGTGTTAGATTTATGGGGCAGTTTTAATAAAATTGTTATTATCATTACTATACATTTTGTTAAAAATACGCTTCCTTCGCATTTCGTGTCGCCGCATGTTTCACACGGGGTTGTTTTGATAGCGTACCGAAAAGCCCGGGTGAGGGAAGCATGGAGGGGACTGTATCAGATAAAAAAAGAGGCAGTAAGATTCATTTCATCTTGATGTCTTTCATTATACTTGTCAAACTCGTTTGTATACTTTATAATTTGTATATTGTGCGCGTGTGCGTGTTTAAAATGAACAGTTATGGCATCACGATCTGTCCTTTCTGTGACTGAGGTCATCTTTGACCTTTTTACATCTTTCAGCTTTTCCTCTAGGCTCATGTGGCTTTATACTGTCATGTCTGTTGCAGGTTTAGCGTCCTAACCAGACTACTCATGTGGAGGAGCTTGCTACTGAAGGGCACCACCTGTCTCTTGCAGGTGGCAGACCCCCACTTTCACCACCACAGACATTTTTCATCCCTGTGTTTGAGACACCTCACACACGGGCTCATTCACAGGCCCCTCGGGGCTCCATGTGCTCCAAGGCTTCGCGGCACAAGCTATTTCTTGACGCACAGTGAGACCAGGGCGTTTAAAAAGGACACAAAATCTTCTGTGGAGTTCCTAGTGAGTCCCATCACAGTCACAGACATCAAACAGTATGTACGCTCCAAAGATATTCCCATTCACGATGGCTACAGCTGCCTCCACATCCCGAGCATCTTTGTCAATTCGTCTATGAGGAAGGATAGTTTCTCCCTGTTTATTGACAAAACCACTGGGCAGTTCCTGTGCAAAGACACACTGGTTGAAGGGAGCTGGGAGGATCTCCAGGACTGTCTGGAGGTGATGCAGAAAGAGGGGCAGGACGTCCTCAGCCCCCATGTGCTCCTGGGATATCCAGAGACTGTGGAGGAGCAGGACGAGAGGGAGAGGGAGCTTAGGGAGGTGCAGAGGATCTGGTCCAGTGCTGTGCCCTTCACTGATGCCCCCGAAGACGAGGTTGTGCTGATTAAAAGCATGTTTCAGGTATTACGGTGTGTGAAATCATGAAAGATGCGCTCAATGTTGAATGAGATTGTATTTGAAAGAACTAAATCTAAATCTAAACACACTTCTCAGGCGGCCCCTCCGCAGCTGTCGTCTTATAACCACAAAGCAACTAATTATAAGTTCATCAACGACTACTCCTTTTCCTTACAGAATGATGATGATGTTCCTTCATGTTTTGTTTCAGATCACAAAGGTGTCAAATGCAACACTCAAGAAGTTTGGTGTGAGGATCTTCAAGCCAACCAGGAGTCTGGTTTTCCCCTGGTTTGGTGGACCTGACTCTTCTTTAAAGGGACTGAAGCTCCTCTCTGCCCAAAACACAGACAGTGAGAAAGTTGCGTATCATGAAGCTACAATTCCAAAGTGTAGTTCTTATTACAATCTGTTTGGCCTCCCCCTGGTGGGCCGTATGGACTCTGAGTTGGTTCTAACTAGTCATGAGCTGGACGCTTTGGCAGTGAGTCAGGCCACAGGACTCCCCAGTGTTGCACTTCCACGTGGAGTCAGCTGCCTTCCTCCGATCCTGCTGCCTTATCTAGAACAGTTCAAGCGGGTCACTCTTTGGTTGGGAGATGACATCCGTTCCTGGGAGGCATCAAAGATCTTTTCTCGCAAGCTGGGTCTGAGGCGTTGCTCTCTGGTGCGACCTGGGGAGGACCGCCCTTGTCCTGTAGAGGCGCTCACTCGAGGGAAAAACTTGAGCCGCATCATTAAAACTTCAATCCCGGCAGCTCACAAGTCCATAGTGTCCTTCAAGCAGCTCAGAGAGGATGTGTATGGGGAGCTGCTGAACACAGAGCAGGTGGCTGGAGTGAAGTGGACGAGGTTTCCAGAGCTCAACCGGATCCTAAAGGGACACCGCAAGGGGGAGTTGACTGTTTTCACAGGTAGAAAGAAACATAATGTTTATATACTGGAACTTTTTGTACATTTTCTATCAACTATCAAACATTGTCATCCACCCTGCACAGTTTACAAACAATCACAGATGTATCATAGGTGATTCTAACGCCAGTGTATATCTCTTTATTTACCAGGTCCTACAGGCAGTGGGAAGACCACCTTTATCAGTGAGGTGGCCCTGGACCTTTGCATGCAGGGAGTCAACACATTGTGGGGCAGCTTTGAGATCAACAACGTGCGTCTGGCCAAAATCATGCTCACACAGTTTGCCATGCAGAGGCTGGAGGAGAACCTGGAGCAGTACGACTTCTGGGCAGACAAGTTTGAAGAGTTGCCATTATACTTCATGACTTTTCATGGACAGCAGAACGTAAAGTAAGATGTACCAATGCTTCTAGAAGATAGGATCTTTTTTTAGTCCCACAATTTTTTGCATAGTGAGAGGAATGTATTATGACTCACCCTAACCCTTTTCTGTAGGACAGTGCTGGACACTATGCAACACGCTGTCTACCTCTATGATATAAACCATGTCATAATTGACAACCTGCAGTTCATGATGGGGCAAGAAAACCTCTCAATAGACAAGTGAGTAAGATTTGAGTTATCACAAGTTGGAAGAAAAAAATCATCCATCTGCTTCATCTTATGCAGGATGCCATGATGGTTTCATTTGATCCAGGTTTGCAGTTCAGGACCACATTATTGGGGCATTTAGGAAGTTTGCCACCAGCACCAGCTGCCACGTCACTCTGATCATTCACCCCAGGAAAGAGGAGGATGACCGTGAATTGCAAACAGCATCTATCTTTGGTTCTGCTAAGGTAACATGTTTGTGTTTTTTAAAAAATATCTATACTTTAGACTTTTGAAAGATTTAATTTTCTGCATTGTTTACACAAACCTAGAAAAATCAGTTCATTGCAACTCACAACCTGACCAAGTTTTATGTACACAGTTCTTATATGACTGAATTATGACTAAATTAACCACTGATGTGAATGAGAAAAGTGTCCTCTTTTATGAAATGCAAGGAAAAAGAAGCAACCCGTTTCACTCTCATCCCCCTCAGGCCAGCCAGGAAGCCGACAACGTCCTCATTTTGCAGGAGAAGAAACTGGTGACATGTCCTGGCCGCAGGTCCCTGCAGGTGACCAAGAACCGTTTTGATGGAGACGTGGGCATCTTCCCTCTGGACTTTATTAAGTCCTCGCTCACGTACTCAGCACCGCTCAAAGGTAAACACAAGCTGAGGAAAGTTCCTCCCCAAAAGCCTGAGAATGAGAAGGATGAGGGAAAAGAAGGAGTGGTGAAGAAAACCGAGGTTAAAAAGCAAAAGGCGGAGAAATCAAACAAAACAACAAATACTCCACAACCTCTTCAGAATCCTACTGCTGGCATGTAAATTGTCCGCAAGTCGTAAGGCTAAATCCAGGCAGGTTTTTTTCCCTGTTGCAAGTGATTAGTTCTTTCAGGATTCTTTCCATTATTTCATAATGGTATCATGTTTGGAACCAGAAAGATTAAAAAAACTACATTTTCTACAGTTTTTACATTTTCTACATAACATTTTCTGTATAATAACAATGAACTACTGTTAAACATGTTCTTCAATTTCAATAATAAGTGACATAATGTGACACACAAAAAACATTGTTTTCAAACCAATGTCCAGTCAAACACACTGTCTAATTGTTAAAATGATCAAAGCACTTGCAGAGTATCATTGTGTACTCTTTACTAATGATGGTTTGTTGAATGAGATGCTTTTTTATAATAAAATAACCCAAAATGCTTGTAAGGCAGCTTTTTTAAAACTTGTGTGCGTTTATTTGTGGGCAGCAGGGGGCAGTGTACACTAAAAAGGTGGCTGTTTATTTCAGATAGAAGCTGTGCCCATCCTCTATTGTAAATATCACTTCCCTTATTTACAACTGACTGTGGACATGTGCATTTCATTAGAATATGACTTTAGGCTTCAATAGAGGCTATTTTAACACAGCAGAGGCAATTAGACCCAGATGTAATTATCAACAACTACAATCTGCAAATTAGCAGTTGCACTCTTCATTTGTTTTTCATATACATATTTGAGGTTGATTTGCAATTTACAATAGAATCTGAATCCTTTAGTTTCCTTCTACGCTGCTGTTGATAATTAGATGGGGTCAGATTACACGCTGTGTGAAAAGGGTGATGAGATTCTATAGGTTTCCATGCACCTGCCTAATGCTCTCTCTTTACTGTGAGACTGGGCAATCTGCAGTGTCATGTTGCGCAATCCATTATTTAGGCTGAGTGACTTTTAGTAAATGCAAAGTGTGTTTCAAAACAACGTCACATGAATATTTCATGGGTCAAATCAATCGCCCTGGCTTGCCTGCAACAGTGTTGGGTTACATGACGTATCAGCAGGTTCCGTAGGTGAGGACGAGTGCCCTGCACTGTGGAGCACGCTGTTGCCGCACACGCTGATCGTTGTGTGATACTGCATCACTGCAAAACCAAGCACACTTCACATTTAGAAAACTAAGGGAATGTTTTGTCGTGGGAATATGGATTTGACTGTGAAGGTTTAAAATGCTTTTGTATTCGCGTCACAACTGAGACAACCTATAACATCAGGCATGAAACGCTGAACGAGGATGTCTCCAACACACATATGTATTATATTTTTTAATTAAGAAACACTATGAAATCTTTTTATTCAGCAATATTTTCCCCAGTCCAGTGTTTACAATGTTTACAGTGTGGAGCCTCTCTGTCTGCCTCTGACATCTTTGCTGCCTCCTCCTCTGATGGACCAGTCCAGGGAAGCTCCTGGCCCCAGACTACAGACTTTACAAACGCTATGATTTCCTCTGATAGCTGAAACCGTCTAATATTGTAGTAAGGTGTGTGAACCACTCCAGAGTATTTGATGAACATTGCATCGATGCGTGAAAAAGATGCGATGATTATCAGGGTTTTTGTTCCAAACTTTATCGTCTTCCCAGAACTTTCATGTTCGTCTTAATGTTTTGCTGTGAATGTTTTACTGCTGTGTAAGTACACGCTGCTGTCCATAATGACTCCAGGCTGTGTGCCGGAGGGGCCTGGCTGTCCTGTTGACTGTGTGGGTGTGGGATTTGGCTGCTGAGGCCTCTGAATGGGGCTCTTTGGCCTTGAAGGCGCAGCTACTATTAAATGATGGAGCCTCTGTTGCTTGCGCCTCTGAAGAAGTAAAAACACACAAGTGAATACGACTGAACGTGCACGCTTGCACTTTGGACTCAAATATTTACACTCTATAGCTGTCATGCATACATGCACGCTTTCCTGCATACATAGAAAAGAAGATAAAACTGTGTTAAATACAGAAAACTAACCCAGATGCCTGATTGTCCTCTCTGTTTATTTGGTTGTGCTGATCAGTGCTTTGCATGCCTATTCAAATAGCTGCCATCTGGAGAGGGGAGGAGATTAAACAACTCGAGTTACACAGCTCTTAATCACGAACAAAACAAATGATGCAGAGGCCAAGGAAATTCCACTTCATCGCGATCAAGCTATAGGATCAATGTGGATCTGATGAGGCTGAGAGGAGATGTTTCCGGCTGCAGATGCACTCTGGTCTCAGTAAGTGTTTGATGATCCAAAAAGAAAAAAAGAAAAATGAATCCTTAGAAATGGATCTAGTCCATGAACTTCTTCAACAGTCGAGAAGAAAACAAACATCCTGGTATTATAACAGTCTGAGAAAATTCAGCTTGAGGTCCAAGCTGCTCCCGTCACTGCTCACGATGACATGCAGGCATAACTCTCAGCTCCATTAGCTCCCCTTCATTAAGTCAAATATTTGACCATGTCTGGAGGTAATTTTCAAGACATTCAGAGGAGGGTAATCAGCCGCAAGGGGGGAGGGAGGGGGCTTCGGTTTCTGCAAAGAGAACGTCACTTAGTTTCCAAGATGGGATCATAAACTGACCTTTGTCATGATGATGCATTGTATTTATTCAACCATGCATCTTTATTGGAGAAATATGCTTGTTTGCTTGTTGCCGGCGGTTACATGGGAAGATGCCAGGTTACGCCATCGGGATCTAGTTTAGCTTTAGCGCAGAGACAGGAAACAGTGGGAAACTTGTATCTTCGGGGTTTTGACCTCCAGCACCCAGCATTGTTGCAGCTAATGCTAACTTTAGCAGTTTTTTTCCCTTTATTAATAAAGTTTGCTGACATTTTTTCCTCCTCGCTGCAGGTTTGGGTCAGAGGATGTTGCACCCTGTACAGATTGTTATTATTCTGACGGTGACGATCAATCAATCAAATTGTGATTGTATAATGTGCTTTACAAATAAAATTTGATTGATTGATTGATTTGACTTCCCAGTGGCCTCACAGTGAGGGAGTGTGTCCTTTGTATGTGGACAAAGAATGGACACTGGGGTCC
This sequence comes from Trinectes maculatus, assembly GCA_016785345.1. Lineage (NCBI taxonomy): Eukaryota > Metazoa > Chordata > Actinopteri > Pleuronectiformes > Achiridae > Trinectes > Trinectes maculatus. The sequence goes on from JAFBJQ010000268.1 coordinate 362,826, forward strand.
ACTCTTTCAAAACAACATGAACAATGTGTTGCTCTGGTTCCAGGAGAAAAACACTGGGGTCAAATACACGTTCCAGTCATTTTTCACCGGGTCAGAAGTGACTTTATTGTACTTCGCCAAGTTTTTAGTGAATTTCTTTTTTGTCCTGTTCGACGAACCACAGTTTTAACAGCAATAAAAGGCACAGGGAGAAGAATATTTTTGACCCAGATGGACATAAAATAGAAAGTGTGACAGAACATGCTGGGAGAAGAGTGAATATTTAGAACACGTTCAACAGTACACTGTATCCATCAATGAACTTTTCTTTTCAACCAAATGTGGGAAACATTACAGTATTTCTGCACTGCTCTTGCAGTAAATACAATGAATCTACTGCACCATGCATTTGCAGCCTGAGCATGCAGACTAGTCATGCCGCCTGCAGACAGACCAGAGGGGGTTGCAGAGTGGAAGGTGATTCAAGATGCCCCACCATCCCCTCTGTGTTAGCACAAGAGAGTGGGGGGGTGGGGTTGGTTTACTCTGCCTCACTCGCTCACGTGCACGTTGCACGTTTGACCCACATTAGCCAACAGTTTGCCTGCCGCTGTGTATATTAATAACCATGTGCACATCCTCCCCTCTGTGCTCCCAGACCTGGAGAAGGCTCATATTTCAGCTCAAGATGTGAAGGTTACGACTGCTCTACATTTCTCTCAAAGCTGACGATTCCCAAGGAAATCCGAAAATGGAGCAATGAGTTGATGCATTGTTTGTCAATCCAAAGTTATCCTGCGTCATATAGATCGCCGAACCACACTGTTGCACTGGATGACCTGCTCTTTCCTTACAATAAACTCGTAATACACTGTAGCATATGATTCTGTCACACATCAGTGGCCGGACTGTCTCAGGTTGTCATAAAAAGAGTTTACTTTTTAATCTAAGTATGGAACTTTGGTCATGTGATACAGACTAATCTCTCCTATCAGCTTGAGACGGATCACATGACTTCTTTTATGTGAAAGGGGGCACCTAGATCTTTAACCCAACTCTGCCGCTCCTCTCTGCTCCACTGAGGTTTACAGCAGATTTTAGCTCACGTCTCTGCTTCACCGATTCAGTTTGCTCACGCTACTCTCATAATGTCATTCGGGTCACGGCATGCAGCTAATCTGGATTAAAAACGACTGGCTGATGAAGTATGCGGTCCCCCTTGGGAGCGCAGCAGAGACTGTGACCAGATATTTCCTTCATTAGTCAGTACTAAAAGGAAAGACGTCTTGATGCCAGTGTATCTTATCTTATGAGGCCTATCCTGATATAGCTGACCATCCACCCCTTATGACAGAGCTGTGGTGTAAACACCTGCCATCTGTGTGCGCTCAACAGGCCACGTTCTGTTTTGTGAACATGATGCCGAATGAGTTGGAGAGACACCAGCATGCCCAGGGCTTATGTAACATCAGGGTCTGGCTGGAGAGAACACCATGGGTGCAGAGGCCATTGAAGAGCCCTGAAGCGGGTGTAACATCCTTAGCACATCCTGGAAAAGTTTTCATTTTTCAAAAAGGTCAAATGAACTGGAAGGTGGTGTGAGAATAAGATCTTAATTATAGTGGTAGAGGATGAGAGTGTTGGGTTGTGGTCAGAGGAGTGGATTCCGAGGTGAAGGGAAAAGATGACGAAAGGGGTAAAGCAGCCTTCTCTGGTTTTAATGAGTGGAGGGCCCCATTCCTCATGAGCAAGTGGTCAGAATTAGCGTCCGACACTGGGGATAAGGGCGACTCCTGGCAGGGCTCCAGCACGCCAAGCCAAACTTTGATTTCATTCACTCGGAGAGTGAGAATGGGCGATGGGGAGTGCTTTGGCCACCAACCAGACATTTTCTACAACCAGGCCAAAGAAAATGCTCATTCACTCTCAGATTAGCTGTCTGCATGGCCACCTTCAAACAAGGCCCCTCTCTGCCTAATCTTCTCAGACTGTGTGCACACACTGCCCGTCTGCATCCAGATCCAGTGGAAGCATCATCAGGATCAGGATGAAGCCTGGAGGCTGATGTTTGAATAATTCCTGTAGAACATGAGAATGTGGAACCATGCCAGAAATGATGTAGATCTAATGACGTGTCCTGACCACAGATTTGAAGCCGTTATAACACCATCTGCCTTTTGCAGATTAGTGAAGGCCAGAAGAAAACACACATGCGCGGGCCGTTGCCGATTGTTACGTTACTACAACACAGGTGGAAATGTTATTCACGAACGACTTGACCTTGACTCGGAGAAGCATAAAAAACAGATGCGCTGTTAAGCTGAAGGACTTCATAAAAGCACCTACTCTGCAGCTTTGGTGGAAATAAAGTTTTGACAGCTGCTGTCATGCAAACATTATAAAACATTATATATTATCCATGCGTTGCTAATATGCAACAATGCAGCTTTCAATCCAGGAGTCGCATCCGATGTGGATAATATGATGGATTCGTTACATTCGTCAGCTTGTGGTGATGATGTTCTTGTGTTCACATTAACAACCTTTCCTTTTACAACTCAGTCACCATCATCGTGTGAATCAAACACAAAGTTCACAAATGGGAATATCAAGCCTGTACATGAATATTATTATAGCACAGCTGCAAAACCCTTTTTAATGGCATTTTCCTGGCCTCCCTATGCACATGTGCCTCGTGTATCATCATGGAAACGAGTGCAGGAAATGGACTCTCAAATAGCAGAGATCCAGGGGCCATTTCCATTTCAGTGAAACAAGTTGCAGCGTCACTGACCACTTACTTTTCACTAGTTATCTCCATCCGGCGTGTTTCTGAACACAGAATGGGTGGATGCAGAGGGGAGGCCATTATCTGTGAACACATCATAATTGCTTATGGACTGGCTGCTCTGGGCAGCGATTGGCATCATGGGCATGCCCACCCCGGCAGAGAGCAGAGGGAACATCATGTTCCAATGCTGGAGTGGTGAGGAGCAGACCCTGGAGTTTGATTTATGAGTCACTGTCAGCAGACATGCGGTGTTCAGCTAGCACACAATTATAAATGACTGTAATAACTTGTCTCAGATTCTCCACAGGCCAGATAAGCGAAGGACAATTTTCCTTTATTCCCTTTGGGCCTGATTACTGGAGCCCCACCAGCTTCACAAAGTCAGCCAATTCAGCAAACCCAATTTCCCTGGAAGCGGAGCTGAGCTCTTTGAGAATTAAGGAAAACTTAGGAAATTGCTCCACACACACAAAGTAAACAAGCCAGCCAATGCAAACACGACAAAGTGTACACACTGCAAGAACACATTCATTTAAAATCAATTTTAAAATAATTTGCTATGATACTGTATATATTTTTTATGATGTCGTCAACAACAAAAGTGTCTCATGTTCATGCAGGTTTAATTTGTTAATATGTCTTATGTTTTTTTTTAAAATTTGTTTACATCATTTTTATTGTATATCCATCAAATGTAAAAACAGGAGTCTAAGGCCATGCTAGCAGTTCTGTCAGGCTGCTATAGTAAGTGTGTTAGAATTTGATCATGAGCACAAAACAAAAAAGAACAGCTCGTCTGCCATAATAACGTCTGACCTGCTGTGGTTAGTCACCTTGTTCTATATATTTAGACTACAGAGCAAAGAACCGGTTGTGCTGGAACAAAGTGGGAATCTAGGTTACATTATCCTAATCACAAACCATTGTCCTCTGGTGCCATAATCGCTTTACAACCTAACCACCACCCAACCACACTGGTTTATTTAGTTTCATTTATCAGATGGTTTAATTAGCTATTATTTGTCAGACAGATTACTGCTTGGAATATTACTGTCTGTCTGATCCCTGTGCTGTCTCAATAACTGTTCTGTTATTGAACGTTTTTTTAATTATAGACCTTATTATTATTATTATGGAGCCTTGTGTATCCTGCCTTAAAGGAGGCTTGTGAGCAAATGTGTGCGTGTGTGTGTGAGGGGGTCAATGACAGCAATCCAGGTGCGTCAAGCGCCCTCTAGTTCAATAGTGCAATAGAAAAAGCTTTCAAGGCGGTATTCAAAATAAAAGCACACTCAGATACTGGTTTAGCAGCACTGCATCATAATGAGCGAGGTATGTTTTTATTCACTATACTTTCACTGATATAAATCAATCAACACAATGCAACACAATTAACCAGTACCAGAATTCAAATCCTCCAAATGACCGTGGTTAAATTTACAAACTGCTACAATGACTTTTCCTAGAAGCGCTAAAGTCCAAATTATACGATTTTACGTCAATATTGTGAGTTGCAATTAAATTGAGTTGATATAAAGAATCAGAAATTATGGAATAAAAAGACAGGGTGGCTTTTTCATCTCACGTTTTCATTCTTTAACGCTCCTGATTCTTTTTATTTTAAACATGTCATTTCTCTTATTTTGAAAGCCCTGACCGGATGTGTGCATTACTTTCCATGCTGATTACCGGTGGTGCGTAAACCAGCGTCTGTCCAGCCCTCCGCACAGGAAGAGAGAGAGAGAGAGCGACAGAAAGAACCACAGTAGTAGTTTGTTCAGAAGAATCCACGGCACAGTTTGTGGATAAGAGGAGTCGGACAGGAAGAAGAAAACTTTTTTTTTGGGCAGAAGAGATTTTGTCATTTTGTTTTGTCAGTCTTTCCTGTGTCCGCTCCGCCGCGCACGGTAAGAGTTCCCAGCACATTTCATCTACTCCAACTTTACATCACACTGCTGCGGTGAGTGTGAAGCTGCTGCTGCTGCTGCTGTTATTGTTGTTGACTAAGTCACTTTTAATTAAGATATAAACGTATAGCAATAGTGTGTGTGTGTGTGTCTGTGTGCGCTCAGGTGTGTAGAGATTTCATTTGTGTTTCTAAAACACACGCACACACTGTAGTTCTTGCAGGAAAGTAGTTGTTGCATTTTTTTGTTTTGAGGATAATAGTTTAAGGATGAACTATAACTCCCAGAGGCCCCTGGGGTCCCCTCTGTAAACTGCAGCTCCTAATGATAATCAGCGCGTGCATCAGACGTGACAGGTTGAGTGGGTTTAGACATAACAAAGCGCCTCGTGCAGCGCATCTAGACCCATTTCCTGCTTTAACTTCAGCTTTGGCCCACATCATAAATAAACTATTTCCTGATCACGGTTCCCTCAGCAGAAAAAAAAAAACAAACAAACAAAAAAAACATGTTGTACTGTACTGCTTTCATCACATCTTTAAAAAGAAACAAACACAATTATGAGCCATTACTTAAACCTGTGTGCATGATGAATGATGAATAAATCCCAGCAGCAACACAAAAACAACCTGTGCATTATGGCCAAAGAGAGAGTGGTTCACATTCACAAGGACTGGTTGACCTGCCCTGGGGTGCAGCAGTCATCTATGTGGATTCTTAAAATGAATGACATTCCCCCACTAATACTGTCTGCAGCCACTATTGGCCCGACACAGAGACTTTTATTTTGTTTTTTTACAGTATTACAGCTTTGCCTGTTGCACGGTGGGACCAGAACTCCATAGTTTGTTTTGGTCAAGTTCATAGTCTATAAGCCATAAGGAGGGAGACACAGTGTTTGTGTTCCCAACAGCTTTGTGGTGTTTATAAGGGGAAAAAATCGTGTGGTTAGGTTAGAATAAAAAACATGCACAGGGGGTTTCCTAGAAATTTGTATAATGTCGGTGGGTGAGGGACTTGAGGGACTGGAGGGACGGGGGGGTCAGCGTCCCACCTTTTCATGCGATAAGTTGCGTTGAGACGTTTTTCAGACTAACTGAGGGGCAGCTCTGTGAGATATGAGCAGCTTAGAGGTTAAGTATGTTGCTGGCAGTGAAACTAGCCCTGAGCGGTGGGAGACATAAAGCAGTGTTATGATAGGAGAGTACACACGAGTGTGCGCACACGGTTATGCTATCTATCCTTGTGTTGGCTTCTTGTTGGCCTGGGTGAACAGTGTGGCTCCTCTTTGTGGTGCTGCCTCGAGTTTGGCCCCTGAGCTGTTTGAAGTGAAGGTCAAGTCCCTCTGGTCTCTGCATGTGCAAACTGTCTCCTTGAAGAACAACTGGGAAGAGAGAAACTTGAGAAGACAGGACAACAATGGGAACAGAGTGGGTGTTGTTCAGCTGCCGGGCAACACGAAGACTGTTGTGTTTGGTTTTGCTTAGAAGTGTTGAATTAGTGTTTTTGTGGCTGTTCTTGTTGTGTGTAGTGCCTCTTTGTGTTGGATTTCCTCCTCCTGCAGTGATGTGTGGAATGGTTGGATGCTGGCGTTGGTGGGGATTTCGTGTTGTGGCAGTCAGACTGCTGGTAGTTAAGGATCTGCTGTGGTGTCACAACACACCGCAGATAACTCAGGCAACGTGCTGAATCGACAAAACACACGTAGCATGTTGACAAAACAAAGTGAGCACACTTGTTTTTTTTTGTTGTTTTTTTTTCACTAAACTTTAATTTAATTTCTGTGACCAACAAAACATGAATTAAATCTTGGTATGTGTTTACATATTAGAGTATGATGATATCTAAGAATAGTGATGCATTCATTATAATAATATTATAATATGTGAGTAACTATTGTATTGAGATGTTTGATCCTGATTTTCCACAGGGCCTGTAACATTATCTCCTCCAGAGGTTTGGTTTGATATTCTTAGGCAGCTCTGAGTTTTGCACACAGCTGGACTGCACAGCTGGTGGAGGGCACTGAGAGGCAGGGGCCAAGGTTTCAGAGACATCAATCCCAGAACCTGGGAACGAGACAGGCTCTTTTATTATTTTATATTCTTTTAAACCCACTTCTGGTTCATCTGGATCAGAGTGACTGTCCTAACCTGAGCAGGTTGACGTCTTATTAGATGAAGCAGTAGATATGTGATGTTAACTTTGTTGGTGAAACCTCGTGTGATTTTTGCTTTGTCACACTTAGAGAGCACTGTGGCCATTAATATATAGACATCGACTTCCCACATTCCAATTTTGCATCATCGTCTTTCCCAGAGCTTTGACTAACGGCCCTATTTCAAAAGCACGGTTTCAAACCACCCTCCATTATCAGTGCAGAAACTAATTTTAAGGGGTCTGCTTATGCACATTAATGGCTGATTGAACTCTGTACATCACAGTCTCATCCACTGGGCTGAATGATTTAATCTGCACTCACACAACATTCTGATTTACTTCATATGTGAAGAGCTGTTTTAAAAAAAATATTTTTTGTTTTTTTTGTTGGCGTGAGTATACAACAAAGATGTGTCAGGAGAATCTTTCACAAAGCACGCACATGTAGTGCGTTACATCATCTGTTGTCACGTGACGATGAGTACGGGCGCTAAAAAAAGCACAAAAAACAGCGAGCCCTGCTCCCACGAGCAGCTGTGATTGGCGGCGGTAGTTAGTGTGATCATGACATTCACAGCTGCTGCAGGGCGGCCCATGTGCTGCCGTACAGCACAGACCTGGAGCCTCTCCTGACTCCCACTCCTCTCCTCTCTTTTTTTTTCATTCCTCCCATTACCTCCTTTCTCTCACGCTCTTCTCCTTCCCTCACCACCGCTCGTTTTCCCACTCATTCACCTCTCAGCTGTGTCAGCTGCCTGCCATGATGCATCTCACACTTGACTGTGGCGATGCCCACGACAGGAAACATGCGAAAACACAAACGCTGAAATTGAGGAATACAACTCGGAATTCTCAAAATGACAGGAACGTTGATGTGCCACGAGGAAAAGTGGCGGTATCTCACATCAGAGACGATGGTCCCATCAAAATGTTTGGGATGTTTTGCAAATATTGTAACGATAATATTTCATCAGTGTTTAGAGCTGGGACATCAGTCTTGTTTTTGTCTTGGCTGTTTGGAAAAATAAAATTGTGCCGTCCCAATCTTCAAATGTTGCGTTCACTGTTCTGCCTTGATTCAGATTTCTTGCATTAAGAACTACAGGACGTAGCTGGACACAGTAAGTGGGGCGTTTGGATGTTTGGATATTTTGGAATAAAATGTCTCCTCACTCTCAGCGTGACTTCTGGCCTGATTATTTTCCTGCTGAGGGGCCATTAGACAGATGACACACAAACCCACTCTCTCGCAAACAACGTATGAATAATGTTACATTTTAAAAAACACATCGCACTGTTAACGGCGTTCAAGTAGAGAGGACCGAGTCGCGGAGGCTGACCATGTGGTTGGAGGCTGAGTGACCGAGGTGACGAGGTGTCAGGGAAGAATGCGGGTGCAGATCAGACGCTATGTGGGTGGTGGGACGCGCGGTTGGGCAGTGGCTGCGTCACAGCGTTGCGTATGGGCCCACGCAAACACGGGGAGTGGATCTGAAGTGAGTTTTCTCAGTAGGTTTCGAAAAGGAAGGCGAATATTTGAGGTTTGGCCTGGGTGATCCTGAACGAGGATGTCTGAGAAACTGTTGTGGTTTTGTGCGATGGTTTCCATGTGGACCATCTTCTCTCTGTCCAATCAGAGCAGACATACCAATTTTCTTGGGGGACTTTCCCGCAGCCTCCCTGCTGATATTTGATGCTATTATATGTATTGAACAGGCAGCTTCATCCCACTTTGTCCATCAGTCATCATTTTGATCATTGTCTCACAGTAGCCTAAACGTTGTTATGTTATGTTGTTCTGTCTCTTTGTTATGCTCTGCCATTTTTCCTCTTTTTCTGAATGGACTTTGTTCAAAGTGCGTTGAACTGGTGTTGAATTTGTAAACTTGCCTGACACCTTCAGCGCACGGCCGAACAGCCGCACAATAAACCTAAGTGCTGTGGGATGGCAGTGTTTGGATAGGGAAAAAGCAGGACACCACCCTGTTCTTTAACAGTCGACTGGCCTTGTGTATGTGTGTTTACACAATGTGTGTTCATGCACTGGATATGTGTGTGTGTGTGTGTGTGCCTGAAAGCTTGGCAAATACAGAGCCTCATTTATCCTCATTACTTCTCCTCTTTCACATTACATTGCGTTACCAAAAGCTATTTAAATGTACTTCCTGCTCCTCATCCTGTTGAGTGTAACCTCCCAACCACTGTGCAGTTAAAGTGCAAACTGAACACGGCCCAAAACACGCACAACCGCACACACTAGCTGAACTGAATGTTTTATGAACATAAACAACAGGACCTGGTAGAAGGCGATAGAAGAAATTAAAGTACAGTCAGTGTTGGTTTGTTATTAGGTGGACACACACATCCAAACACATGCATTCTAATAGTTTCACTCCACTATCAGTTGAGCACAGGGATCTGAGTGACCGAGGTGACGAGGTGTTCAATGTAAAAAAAAACAAAAAACACACACAAGAAGTAAACAAATGCTAAGAGCCTGAACAATCATGTGACAAGTGACTGGCAGAGTGGTGTATTTCAGCTGTCTGGTGGTGATTGGCTGATTGCGCTCAGGTGTGTTGCTCTGCCAGGAACCACAGGTCAGCTCACGCCCACACAGGTAGGGGAGGGAGAGGGGACAGGAAGTGAGGAAAAGAGCAGGGCAGGAAAGGAAACAAGGAAACAGTCTTTCTATCAACAGCATTGCTATTCTGTCTTAGATGCCCAAACTTATAATTCATTAATTAATTTGCATCCTATTTTAAATTAATACTGAAATAAAAACTTTTTAAAAAATGACCCATTCTTCCATCTTTATTTCACTTTGTTGATGTTTAATTGCCTGTGGGTCAGTTAACGACACAGCGACACAAAGCTAATGTAAATAAAGGCAGTCCCTCTGCTTTTTCCTCTGTCTGCCAAACTGGCCTTTAATGAGAATTATCCCTTTAAATGATGAATAGCAGGGGAGAGCAGAGACCCTGTACACAAACACCTGTTTGTGATCTGCGGGTCGATTGTCAGCTTTTACAGCTACCAGCTATTAAGTTATTACTTTACAAGACTGCACAAGCGTACACTGTACAGCTGCCTAAAGCCATCTGGAAGGAGCCATGTTACATGTGGGCAGCCACAGTCTCCTCAACACTTCCATCTGTCTGCAGCATACTAATACAGCATGGAGGAGCTGCAGGTTTGTTTGGCTTGAACTAAAGCCTTGCAGTTGCACTTATCCCACAGGCGGTTGGTAATGTTAACTGTAGCAAACATCCCTGATCCTGCAGATAAAACAGGATGCTCGTTAACCAATTAGCTACTACGACACGTTTGGTTTCACAAACGTTTCGAAGAAATCATTGTCTTTTTGAAAAAAAAATCTTTATTTTTTTTAAAATCTATATTTATTTTAAGTTAAAACCTAACTAAATGACAAAAAAATAATCTTGTTTAGGAAACCGACTTATTTTGTGGTGCTTCACTGAAGTGTTGAAGTGACCAGTGAGGTTGTGGACTGGTGAACTAGGTGCTTGTTTAGTGTTTCGGCCCTCATTTTTTTGTTGACATGGAAAATCCCCCCAGTCTCAGCCCCCCTCTTTGTGAAGATTTCTTGCCATCATGACTCAGATTTTCCTCTTTCTCGCTGACTTCCATAAACACACTTGTCACATTTCAGGTTTTCCAGCTCTCTGCAGCGGCAGCAGTCTTGCTGCGTCTTCTGCTGATTCAACAACATGATGCATGATTTTTTTTTTGTGTGCTTTCTTTTGCTTTTAATCTCCTCAGCTCGGGGCGAACAGAGAGAGTGAGCGACAAGAAGATGAAGCGCTGTCCACCGGTGTGACTCCCTGGGATGCTTGGACCCTTTGCGTCTCTTCGGCCTCCAGAAGCTAAACACTGGGTATCGTTGACAGGTAATGAGCTGCTCCCTAATATGTAATATCAAGCCTTTATTCCTGAAGCCTTGAAGCTTGATTTAATGGAAACACTTTTGGATTCCTTCAAGAATTTCCACACACAAGGTCACTACATTCAGACCAAACATAATATTTTTTTGTCTTCTGAAGATCTGTACCTGGTTGACACTTTATGATGAAGCGACCGATACATGGCACACACACACACACACACACACACACACTGCAGTGTGTATCTTACGATGCTGTGTGGGATTTAGCAACGGATCTTAATCATGGATAGGGTTTGCTGGAGGAATAACCCTAATCTCTTTGGCACGTTACAGTATATCGTAAGTCAGAGTGTGGCTAAGTCAGGTCCCTGCCAACTCATTTCTGTGGATTTATGACAGGACTTTCTCTAAGAAGTCTACACATTTCTCTCTGCCCTTCATTTTCATCTAAAACGAATGTCCCGGCCACCGTTAGGTGCCATGTTTTGATCTCCGAGGTGTTGGTAGATTGCTTTGCGCCATGGTGGCTTGTTTAGAAAGTCAGTGTTCCGAATGGACGTCTGGCCGGGGACAGTTTTAGCTGCAGATCTCAGTGGGACTGATGTCCCCACACGGAGGCAGCATGGCCACTGAAGCGTGGCCTAGCTTTCTGTCCATTGCTGCTCACAGAAATGAACTGTTGTTATGAAAAATATAGGAGGAAGTAGGTTGACGGACAATGGAGAGGCAGCAGCGTGGACTATAATGGACGACCACCTGCTGGACACCCGCTACAGATAAGAGAAAAAACAGCATTGTTGCCCCTGAGGGGCCGCCTTCATTGTGCATTATAGAAATTGGCCCACAGATGGTACTAAATGCTTTATATAACTGAAAAGCATAAACTAGAAACCATCAGAAAGGCTCACCCAAGGAATTATTCCATTTAAGTGGCGTTTTTCCATAATGTCCGTCATGGTTTTCCTACATTATCCTCAATAAAATATAATATTGTGAGTTACTTTCTGAGGCCTTTTTGTTTGTGGATTTACGACATTTCAAGACCTGCTCACTACCTGATTCTACCTTGTTGCTTGAGCTTGTAAATCACCACCCTCAGTAGCGGCTGACTTGCGCTAGCCATTAATGGCGCCATTCACAGTGGTGATTTGCGGGCTGCCTCTTATTCCGGCACCGGTGGCCTCGGCGGTGGCAGCTGATTGATGGTCTTTGTTGTCCCGTCTTGAACTGAGACCAGTTTCTGCTGCTTTGGCTGCAGCAGGACACTTCAGCCTTCCACCGACATCCCCTCAAGACGTGACCAAGAATGACCTTGACCTTCCTCCCCGGCATTGTCTGAAGGACAAACTTGGTGTGACCCAGTTGCAGCAGGCGAGGCGAGATGGTGAAGAGGAGAAGAGGGGAGAGAGACAGATCTGTGTTTGTGTGTAAGGCAGAGGCAGGGCATAGCCTACTTCTCGTACCCCACTTTACCCCTCTCTTCTTCTGAAAGCTGAGCAGCTCAGCTCTAACTGCTCCGGCTCATCCTGTTTTTATTTTTTTTTTCGTTTCTCATTTGTTTTGCCCCATGGTGGATTACAGGTCAAGGCAAAATGCTGATTGCTGCCCTGCTGCCTCTATCGCAGGAGAATAGACGCGTGTGTGAGTGATCAGCTGGTGACTTAGGACATTAGTCTCTGCTGCTTTGATCATCACTTTTCTATTAACATTGGAACAAATGAATATCTGTCACTTTATGAACACTAACACTTTAGTTTACTTTATTGAAGGATGAATATTGCATTTACAATTTCATATTCATGTGTATGTTTACCTGCTTCATTCAGGGTGAGCCCCTGTTTAATGAATCATTTGTTCTCTAATTAAGCGTAACTCCGTCCTGAGCTGTGGTGTCAGGTTTACTGGAGCAGACTGACTGATGAGAAACAGCGCGGCAGCGTTTCATCTCAGCTGTTCATCAAGATGCTGTTTTTCATACTCGTTTCATAATGATCTTTCTAAATGTGTTTACATCCTCTGACCTGGAACTGAGTCTGAGCTCATTCATCTTTCTACGCACCTCACTGCAAATGGCAACGCAGACTTTCTTTACGTGAGATGATCGCCAGAACTTACATCCTCTTACAATTCCGCTTTTTATTTCACACTGGTTTCTAGTTGAAGTGGGCAGGGAGGAAGAGCAATGTGGTCTTTAAGTGCCAGCCTGCCTTTCTCTCTCTCTCTCTCTCTCTCTCTCTCTCTCTGTCTCCTTTCTCCTCTCTTCACAGCCTGACAAAGGCAGCGGAGGACGCTGCACAGTGGAGTTGCTTTGGTCAAAGGAAGTGGTAGATGAGGAGTGGAGCAGGGAGAGAGGAGGTGTATCTGACACAGGCTGAGCTGAGAGGAGGGGGCACAAAGGAGAGGAAGGGGAGGGGACTGTGCGCTCATTCACATTGGCGGCATTTGGCCTGGGTGTTTTTTTTTTTTTTTTTTTGTGGATCAGAGAAGTTTTCCTCTGGAGGGTTGGTCAGAGACGCAGCCAGGAGAACAGGAACATAGTGAGTATTGGAGCTGAGCCCCTGCAGGAGCTGGATGATAGAGAGGAGCTGCTCAGGCCGGAGCAATGCAGGGAGGAAACTGGGGTAAGAAACTCAAAGACACTGACGGAAAGAGAAAGTGGTTTTCTATAATAAGGAGACAGGCGTGTGGGTGATGTTGCTGTTTCTGCTCCATCTAGTGCAGGTTTAATAATCAATCTTAACAATACACACTCCCAGTTATCAGTCTTCTTATCAGTTAAACTAGAAACACTGACAAGCTGAGGACGTCAATCCGGAAGTGTGTGTGTGTGTGTGTGTGTGTGTGTGTGTTGTGTCAGTGATGTAATCATTGGCAGTGATCAGTGCATCATCATTCATAGAAACCTGCAAGACCTTGTGAGAAATGCCTAACGCTGTAGAATCCATTAGGGCGACTCAGCCTACAACAGACCAAGAAATAAGAAGTTCATTTGATTTTCATTTAAGCTAAAAAAAAAAAAGTAACTCAGATTGAAATAAAATGTCTAAAACAGGCAGCTGTAACACCGATGCACAACTTTAATTACCAAGTGCTAATTGACTGCTTAACGAGCCAAAAGCCCACATATTCAGTTTCCAGCGATTCAAATGCGAGGGTCACCAGTTTAACGCCCGTGAATATGACTGGAACAGTTATTAATGGACAGGTAAAATAACTGTTGAGGACATTCATATTTGACACGGCGTCAATGGGCTGTGTCACGCAGTGCGGTGTCGTCCCGCACTAAAGGTAGGTTGTCTCAAAAACTAAAATAGCATTGTCACACTTTCCCTCCATGCTCCAGTTTCCAGGGGGGGTTGGGGGGTGTGGTCAGGGGAGATGGGGGGGGGGGGGGGGGTGTCGAACAACACAGGTAATAACAACAACACAGGTAATAACAACAACACAGGTAATAACAACAACACAGGTAATAACAACAACACAGGTAATAACAACAACACAGGTAATAACAACAACACAGGTAATAACAACAACACAGGTAATAACAACAACACAGGTAATAACAACAACACAGGTAATAACAACAACACAGGTAATAACAACAACACAGGTAATAACAACAACACAGGTAATAACAACAACACAGGTAATAACAACAACACAGGTAATAACAACAACACAGGTAATAACAACAACACAGGTAATAACAACAACACAGGTAATAACAACAACACAGGTAATAACAACAACACAGGTGATAACAACAACACAGGTAATGCTTGAGACAGGAGAAACATGTCCTAATAAATTCTCGCCAAGCAGTGGCGTTTAGAGACGCTCACACGCTGACTGATGTGATTCGACTAAACTCTCATTAGTTGTTGTGCCCGCACATTCCTCCAGCTGAAGGAGTGACCGGCTGTCTGCCTGACTGTCTGTCTGCCTGACTGTCTCTGTCTGCCTGCTGCAGTGAGCAGACATTCAAACCTTCAGGGGCTTTCCCACACAGTCAGTCAGCTGACACTGTAGACATCATGGGGCGGTTACCAAATAATTCACATGCTGTGTTGTTTCTGTTAATGAATTGTCGTTGGGGGTTTTTTTGCCATTTTTATTTTTTTAAATAAATTTATCATATGATTATAAAATGGTTTGGCAACAGCCTTGATTAGTGGATTATGGATGAGCAAAATTAAATAGTTTACATCTATCTATCTATCTATCTATCTATCTATCTATCTATCTATCTATCTATCTATCTATCTATCTATCTATCTATCTATATCTATATCTATATCTGTCACCAAAATGGATTGATTGACGGCTTTGAGTTGCCAAGTCAGCACTCCGACCACCTCGTCTCTTTATCCCACCTCCTTTCTAAGGTTTGAGGCCCTGGTCACTATGACAACAAAGGGGAAAACCAGCGCTGCATGGACACGACAGGGCCTTTAAGGACGGTTTGAGACCCCAGCGCTTTTCTTAGTGGGCTCCCTGCATAGTTTCAGTCATCGTGAGTCCCAGGGGATTAGATCCTATTCACTTATCTGGAAAGCCAGAGTAAGAGGGTCACAGATGGATTCCTCCTTAAGACCGAGTAGACACTGAGAGGGTGCATCGAAAATGGTCATAGGGAATTTCACAATTTACATTGGCGCGTCAACACCACATGTTGCGCCAGTTGCCATTAACAGACACGCTGATGCAGTGATTTAAGACTGAATCGTTTCATGTCCACATTTTAATCTCCACTGCAGACTGCAGGAGTTGGATGACCTACAAGGAACTGTGACACAGCATTTCTACTGCTTCTCCAATGAGGGATTGAGATTTTCTGCAGTATTTGTTTGGACTGTCTGTAATAGTAAAGTGTGTATTGCAATGCAACCCTAACCCTAACCCAACTGCAATTCTAAGCTAACCGCTTCCATAATCGTACATTAACCCTACCCTAACCCTACACTCTTCCTATCCTACCCTACCCTGCTCTGAATCTTAGTGGGACCAGTGTTTATTGGTGCTAATTAATGTGTTAAATGGCAATAGTAGCCTTGTGGGCCCTTGGTAAACTTGGCAGGTTGGATAATGACTTGGCACGGCTCGGCGTTGGCTGGTGGAGGCAAAGAAACATGTCTGGCAAGCATCTCTGCTGTGAGCCCGACTTTGACCTTATTGGCCATCTTCCCCACTAACTGCCCGAGTGTGTCTTTATTACCCACTCATTCAAGTGATTTCATCCTCTGTGTGTTGATTGGGAGGCTGGCACCTCATAAGCGATCGCTTGAATGATCATGTTGTATTATGACTTTAGAGTCCGTATTCTTACCATTTAAACGCAATCTTTCAATCAGTCAACTATGTTGCGAAAGGCTCTATTAGAAATCCTTCGTTTACATCATCCTCACCTGCCAGACAAGCCTGAAACTCAAGATTAGGCCACACCCACCAGTCGGATATCCTCATGTACTCCCAGCGCTGTTTTTAGAACACAGCTGGCTCTGCCGTTGGCGCTGTCACTACACCATGACTTCATCATCATGCGTTCTGTTGGCCATTGTTCTCCCACACAGCGCTCAACTCTTCACCATCCCCACTGCAAGTCGCCGACACTGCAGTTTGTATGCGGCAGTTAGTGTGTCAATATTTATCCATCAGCTTTTGCGAGTGAGGGAGTGACAGTGTAAGTGTGTCTACTTTCACTAAATACCTTGTGCACAGCAACTTTTGACACGCACGGCTAAAGTATCACTGTGTACTTTGTACTTCCTTTTTCGAGTATTGTTCGGTTAACTGTGAATTATTCCTACGGCTGATCAGATGTGTGGAGACAGTAGCCTTTGTTGCTGCTACGGAAAAAAAACCCAGCATGTTAGAAGCCATTTTACATCTCAAATGAATAGAGACCCCTTTCTACTCCTCGCCCCATCCCTGGCAAGCCGAATGCCTCAAGCCCTGTTTGTGCTGCTTGAATGGGTTTAATGAATGGCTCGTTCTGGTCCTCTGTGTGTGGGCCACTATGGCCATGTGGGATATCTGTATGCCTCAGCCTGGTGTAAATCACCTCACAGTTTAGTCAGCTCTTGATATGACACCCTGCATGAAAGTGGAGGATGGAGATCTTGGACAACAAGATGTGAGATTTGAATTTGAGACTTCGGCTGGTCTCCGATGACTCGACTTTTTCTATTTACTACATTATACTCGACCTGCAGGTTGCTTCCTGACTTTGTCCACTTCAGTTGAGACGTCTTAGTACTACACTTGACTTAAAGTTGTTCTCAAGGCCTATAGACTGGACCTAGTGCAATGCAGAATACCTAACGCGATGTATTGCTGCAGTTGGCAGTTGTTCTGAGTGACTTGAATTATTTCACGATGACTTGTGACTTGTTATTACAAGGCTTTAGACGCAGGTTGTTCCCAAAAACTAGGTTTAAATTTTGTCTGGAATCATCCCAAAAGACTACTCAGGTGAAATTGAGAGTGAATTTGAAAAGCATGTATGTAAACATCTTTCTGTTTACTCATTCAGTGCGAGTGAGCCCTCTGAGCTGCCAACATGGCCCTGGTTCAGGCTCTGCCCATATCTGCTGAGCCCCACAACCCGAGCCTCAGTGGAGGAGCCCGCAGAAGACACCCCTCTGGCCCTTCACCCCCCATCAACGCACTACCACCCTCCAATCTGGATCCCATGGGCTCTGTCAGCAGCCTCATAGCCACTCGCCCCTATCAAGACCAACGCTCTGGTGGTGAACTGGGAGCAAGAGTTCGACGACCCACACCAGGCGCTTCCTGTCTGGGCAGCGAGTCCCCACAGGACCCCTTACTGCAGAACATCTCACCACTCAAGAAGCAGAGCGCCACGACATTCGGCAGAGGGCTGGAGAGGGAAAGTGGGAACGGGAACTACACCTATCTGAATGAGGACTATCTAGGTGACTGGAATGAGAACCACGTCATAGCCACCAGCCCAGGAACTGATGCAGATGAGATTAAAGAAGGATCGGGGCTAAGTGGGAACGTGGGTGGACCTCCTCCAAAACTGATCCCAGTGTCAGGAAAACTGGAGAAGGTGAGACTGCGATTAAAGTACTTACTAACTTGACTGTAATATTGTAAAATATTGCAGTCTGTAAAAATATTGTTTAAAGTAAAATTTATTTTTATTATTTTTAAATATTTTTGCAGGAAATTCTTTTAAGAAAAGAATCTCATGGATATCACTGATAAAACCTAAAGTGGTCCCTTCAGCCTTTAAATTATTCAATCAGATGTTGTTGTTTTTTTTTGAAAATGCATTGCGATTGTGGCTGGCAACCACATGTACTACACTACAATACATCACAATACATCCGTGCCACCACAAAAACATTCCCACATTGTTTCTGTCCTGCTCCTCTTCTAGAACATGGAGAAAACAGTGCTGCGGCCCACTGCCTTCAAACCTGTCATTCCAAAAAGCCGCACCTCCATGCAGTACCTCTCGCCCCGCCATTGTGCCAACGTATCCGACAGCCAAAACAACCTGAACCTGCTCAGCCCCACCCACAGAGAGGTGTCGCCGTCCTGTGCAGAGAAACGCAGCTCGTACAGCGGAGCACGCAACAGCAGTGGAGGAGGCAGCAGTCAGTCCTGCTCCCTGTCCGACTCTGGACGCAACTCTCTCTCCAGCCTGCCCCCTTACAGCAGTGTAGCTGGCTACAGCCTGGCATCAGGAGAGGCCTCTGCTGGGCACCTGGAGCCCATGAAGAGTGCTCCCCCTGTCAGCGCACATGGACACTCCAACTCAGACAGCGGGCGCTCATCTTCCAGTAAGAGCACAGGCTCTGGGTCGATTAGTGGCAGGGGGCAGCCTCTATCTGACAGCGGGTCCAGTGGGCGCTCCCCGGGCCCTGTGGATGGTTATGAAGGGGTGGTGAGGGACCTGGAGGACAAACTGAGGGAGAGAGAGCTGGAGCTGCAGCAACTCCGAGATAACCTGGATGAGAATGAAGCTGCAATTTGTCAGGTGGGTAGTCGCCAGGAGAGGAATCCCAAATAGCAACAGATAAACGACTGGTTCTAAACTGTTCTCTTTGCAGGTGTATGAGGAGAAGCAGAAGCGCTTTGAGCTGGAGCTGGAGGAGCTGAGACAGGGCTGTGCCACCCGGATGCAGGTAGCCTCCCAGAAGTCCCAGCGTGCCCAGCAGGTGCTGCAGCTGCAGGTGAGAGCAGCCACAACACCAATACACAGAAGCCACTGGCCAAAAGATAAAAAAAAAATGAAAGCAGCAGCATTTGCTAACTTGTGTCTGGTGAAACTGTCGCAGGTTTATCAGCTCCAACAGGAGAAGAAGAAGCTCCAGGAGGACTTTGCTCAGCTTCTGAAGGAACGGGAGCAGCTAGAGGAGCGCTGTACATCCTATGAGCATGAGAAGATCCAGCTGGGGCCTCGGCTGGAGGAGTCTAAGTGGGAGGTGAGCAGCACCACAGCTTCTTAAGGTGGAATTACAAAGTCCTTCGACTGAGGCCACCATCCCCATGAATGTACTCATGAGTAAATATATATTAATAAGATATATAATAATAAGATCAATCATGCCAGACAGAGTAACTTCTACTCAGACACTCAGTATTTACAGAGTGTTACTGATTTCTTTCCTGAGCTGAGCATACAGCCTCAGTGACGCTGTGTCTCTCCCCTTCAGGTGTGTCAGAAGTCGGGGGAAATCTCACTGCTGAAGCAGCAACTGAAGGAGGTGCAGGGCGAGTTAGCGCAGCGCGTGGGGGAGATAGTGTCACTGCGGGGACAGCTCAGAGAGACTCGGGGCGAACTGACCAACACCCAGGTCCTGCTTCAGGAGGCTAACGGCACAGCCCGCACACGAACCCTGGAGCTGGAGGTGTGTGAAAACGAGCTGCAGCGGCGCAAGAGCGAAGCGGAGCTGCTCCGGGAAAAGGCGGGGCGCCTTGAAGGAGAGTTGGCTCACCTCAGAGACGCTTTGGCCAATCAGGGCCCGGGAAACAGACAGTGTCAGGTGTTCCAGGAGGCGGAGGAGCACCTGCTGGCCTATGAGAGTGACGAAGCAAAGGCCCAGCGGCAGAGCAGCACTGAGGCGCTGCAGAACATGAGAGTGCAGATGGACCGGATGCGAGCTGAGCTGGCCCACGAGCGCCAGCGGGCCGAGCAGCAACTGGGAAGCTTTGAGGAGGAGCGCACGATATGGCAGGAGGAGAAGGACAAGGTGATCCGCTACCAGAAGCAGCTGCAGCAGAACTATGTGCAGATGTACCGCAGGAACCGCGAGCTGGAGCAGATGCTGCAGGATCTCAGTCAGGAACTGGACAGCAGGGAGGAGGACGAGGGCAGTGGCAATGAGATCAACTTCGACGAGGTCGCCGCCACAGAAATTTGACCCACGTGTCTCACCGACTTCTGATTTGCACTACTCTCAGTCTAACATCTTCACCTGCAGGGTCACACGTCATATAACAACAAAAGTGCAGCATAAAGTCAGCCTCACTTTAGTTCTGCCTCTTTGGTCCATTCTCAAAGGAGTCCCACTTAAAAAGCCACTGACCTCTATTAGTCATTAGTAGGCCACCCCAGTCCCCTGCCCCTCCATTAATGCCTGTGATAGTGTTGGCTCTAACTAACGAGACATCAGCGCATCAGTATAAAGCTTTATATGAGTAACATCCATGTTTCACTGTTTTGATTATGACTCTGCTTTTCCTGCTTTCGACATCACACCCCCACTCTGTTCACAGTCAGATGGCATTCGTACTGTTATTTCAGATGGAGCCCACACTTTTGGCGTACGAGTGAGTCAGTCAGGTCAAGGCGCCAACGACAGCGGCGACAACTGTTTGTTTGTTTGTGTTTTTTACAACGCGAGCTGTAAAAAGGCACACTGCATCATGACAAGCATGTTAACGGTGTATATTTTCTACATTTCTACTCCCGTCTCAAAGGAAGATGGTTTATTAAGTCAGTTAGTCTGACTCTAAAATCCTGGACACAGATGAATACAGGGGGTAGAGATGAGATCATGAACATCTGTACAGTTTAATGTTATGGAAGGCAACAACATATCTCGAACAAATCCAAACCCAAATGCAAACACCTTACATCCAGTGCAAGTCTTTGTCACTTTCATCTGAATTCATTTCACTTTGTGATTTGTTTGATGTCACTTCCTGTGGTGTGAGATTGGGCTGAATAAGAACTTTAGTTATTTTTTAAGTGTTATTTTGTTGATTGTAATACAGTAAATATTCTAGAAAATAAATAGGCCTTTCTTACAGCTGTTGACTTGAAGCACATGTGTTACTAACCAGGACCGTGTCTGAAATCACTCCCATTTACTATGCAGTCATGTAATATATGTGTTTTTATGCACCATACGTGCTGCATTCACACCAGATCAACTTTGTGTTTTACATTTGTAGCAACTGGTATCAAGTGATAACAAATACAATATGGGTTTCCTATGAAATCTTGCATCTAAATTAGTTGAAAGGTTGAATTTGTGTCACTATTTAATTTTATTTTGATGGACCTAACACATTGACGCTTTTGCAACCATTCGGACATGTTTGTTGATATGTCTGTTTGTCTTTTTTTTTACATAGGGAGTAGTAAATGAGAGTGATTTTGGACATAAATAGGAAATAAAACCAGCTGACTTGTATTCTGGCGTCATTAGTTTGACTTTTTTCATCTGTTTTTTTCCCCTTCAGACTTGTTGGAATGTCTTCTGTTTAAAGGAAGTATGAGCAAAGTCAAGTGAATGTCTGTTGGTTTCTCATGGAACTATTTGAATATGTAGGAAAATAAGGCACTTTGTCAACGTCAATGCAAAGTCAACTTCAGGCAGTTCTGTGATTTCAGCCCAAGCACTCACTCACCAAACTGCTCCATTTAAAAGGTTTACTTTTATTCCTCCTGTAAAAAACAAGTGTTGAATTTACATGAAAGATTTTTTCCATCAGGTACAGTTATGTGACTAGAGCCGATTTAGGCTTCAGCTTCAATACTTTTCCAGACATAAATAAAAACTATAAAGGAAGGGAGTTTTAAGTCCTCAAAAGATACAATGGGTGAGATAGATGTGTTTTGTACAGTGACTGACAAAGCAAGTCCAGGTCATTGTTTTACAACATAGTCCACACTGGCCTCACACACCCCGACACGTTAAAGGTTAATGATGACAGTGGAGACAGAATGATCAACTGTGTTATACTGTACACTCATAACATTCACTCCTAAGGTTTTGAATTAAGTGCTGTAATCTGTTTATATAAGGCCAAAGTTATACATACATTCATTCTGTTCAGTACTACATTCAGTCTGTCCGCTAAAACGATGTACATACAATTCATAAAACACAGCCAGGTTGGTTCCTGTATTTGTTAAGTACTTGTCTCTGTGGAAAAGATTGTGTGTTACGAAGGTTTGTGTCTTATGAACGAATGAGGGAAAAGCATGCACTGAATGACCAGTGTTTTGGGGTAAAAACCGTTTGCACCACAACAGACTCTAGTTTCCAGGAACCTGAAAACTAGAGTCCATGTTTCTTGCTAATTTACTTCACCACACGCCAGTGGGGACACTTGGTTTTCCTCAGTCACTGCTGATTGCATCATATGCTTGTGTAGTTAAGCATTAAGTATTAAGTGTTTTATCAGAGATGTCTGTCCATCTCAAAAGAATATAAACATAGCCACTGTGAATAGACCAAAGCAATGTCGCACACATTATATTTTGCTCCTCCAAATAGATACAATGCCCGTATATTAATTTCAGTGTGGATGTTTGCTCTGGTTCTGCAGTATAATTTTGTAATCCACAATATTTGTATGAAGACATTAAATGTATATTTTCATGCTGTACATTTACTGAACAAACCTACGTTTTTCATTAAAAATTACTAAATGATCAATTTTATAGCTACCTGTGGTGCATCATTTTCTTTTCGACTCAATATAACTTCTACCCAAGTCCTTTCTGCCATAATTGTATTATCACTCACACTTAAGGACACATGCAGTACAATGTAGATATTGTAAACCTGTGTTTTTAATGAAATTAAGTATTTTGAGTTACGATATAACAGCTCTATTTGTAGAGCTGTGATAAGTATTTGTTTCTCTATAATCATCTTAATGGCTATTTTCTATCTTGTTTACATTAAGTCAGCGTTTGTAGGTTTGTGCTCTGATGTGTTATACAGGGCTGCTCAACATATTAATGGACTTGCTGCACACTCAAATATTATACAGCTCACGTCTGCCATCTACTGGTAAAAAAAAAAATCTAACCTCAAGTCATCACAACAGTTGGTCCCTCAGTTTTTCTTATGATTTACACTGCTGAGCTATTCAGTTGTAAAGAATTTAGAGAAGCTTAGGCTAGCAGCCCAAGGTAGGTTATATACATTTGTATGGACTGTCTTTAAAATGAATGGCAAAATCACATACCTGACCTCTATTCACCTTGCAGTGTTAAGTCCTATAGATGTTTATCTTAATTCAGAATGAGCTTCTTGGTCTCCTCTTAAATGTGTTTGGAGACTTTGACCACAAACACCATGGGGTTTTTGGCCTTGTTGCTGAAGGCTTTTCGGATGATGTCGACAGCGTGCTGATGGGTAACTCCTTGCAGGGAGATTCCATCCACAGAGACCAACTCAAATCCAGCCTGGTGGCAAGAGAGGGAGGGTTTACATCCACAGTGACACAGTGATGGATGTAACAAATCCGTACAAACACAGGAATTGACACAAGACTTTAAATTGTCAGGTCATTAAAAAACGGAATAACGTTCCCTTAAAAACTTCAAACAATTTATGCTTGCTAAAGGCAGTGATATTTACATAATAATTTAATATAGATTTCTCCAGATATTCCCTTTGTGAAATGACTGTTGTGACAGTGGATTCTAATCAGCACGATCGGAAGAGTAGCTCCATGTAATTTCTTATGCTAGAGGCTCATCTGATGATATAAACACATAAATATTGAGCCTAAAAAGACATTTCCTGCTGCTTATGTAGCTCCAGGTTGAACTAATGTCATTCATTTTATCTTTATGTATAACTGTACTGCACTATTAAGTTTTAAAATGCGATGAAGTCTTATGGATAAAAAAATGATGCGTTGGGCAGATTGATCATGATTCCAGTATTAAAGTGTGTTTTATGTGACATCATACTGAAACCTTGTTCAGGCTGTTGTTACCTTGAGGACCTCACAGGTGGAGGCGGCTCCTCCAGGAAAGATCTTCTCAATTTTCACCACTGGCTGAATTTTCGACTCCATCCCACCAGATATACTGATGCCTGCAAAACAACAGTGGGAGTCACTGATGCAGTTTTTTATGTTCTGTTACTTCAGTAGCAGGTGTCTCATGTAGTAATTTGTAGAACAGGAGAAATGCTGTTCTGTGTACAATATGAATGTGTACATTAGTACTGAGATAATACTTAAGTTATACAAAACTGAATTGGTGCAACAAAAACAGTGAATTGCTTTCTAAAACTTTGTGAACACTTTTTTCCACCTATGTGGCAAAATACTGAATTGAGCTGTACAGAAAACTGTGTCCATTTATACAATGTCCTGGCTGCACAGACAAAAAAACCTGATTGAACACTTACCTAGCGACTGTTTGGTCTTAGAGATGCTGACAGTTTTGAGTTCATACTCCTGTTCCACATCTGATCCATTCACAGAGGATGCCTGATGGCCGTTTATCTGTTCACTCCCAACTTGCTGGTGCTGACTCGAACCAAAAACCTGCGACAACAAGGGCCGACTCCTGCGAGCAGCACTCTGCAGCGTGAACACACTTTCTTGGCTTCGCTCTCTACTTCTGTCCTTTTTGCCTTTAGAGTGGCTGTTTCTGAAGGGGGGGCGCCCTCTCTCTGTGTCTCCCCTGTCTGAAGTTGAGTTGATGAGGGAAGCCTCATCGAAGTGCACTGAGCGAATGGTGCCAATGTCTGTCCGGAGGGGAGGGTGGGAATCACTACTGTGGGCCAGGAGCCAGTTAGGGAGCAATGGGCTGGCAGAGTGGGGTCTAACCTCTCTGGGCTCTGTATTAAATCCATCCACTGGTATATCCAGCAACGGAGTGAAAGATGTGGAGGTGTGGGTTGTCTCCCTGGACCGCCGGGGCCTAGACAGACTGAGCTTCTCCAACTCCTCCAGTAGATGGCTCTCTTTCTCCACCTCCTCAGCACTGTGGAGCTCAAAGCCTCCTCTGTAATCTGATGTGACAAGACATGTTGTTTCTGCATCTTTTTTCAATGTTGTTTGCATGTTTAACTGTGGTCTCAGAGAACAGGGGCAGGACATTATGACAGGGGAAGGAAAAACGACAGAATCATCGTGGTCAGGTGAAGAATAAGAATCAGGAGTCAAAAGGAGAACCTTCTCGTTAGACATGTATTCCGAAAAATACTGAAAAAAATATAGAAATAAAACTTCAATTCTCAAAACCACATTTTCAGACATACATATTATACTGCCACCCTCCTGGACAGATCAGTTCTATAAAACCAGTATTGCAGTAGAACTACAGGCACTAACCTGGGATTGGAGTTATGAGGCGCCGTTTGGGAGCTCGACCCGATGTAGGAGAGCGAAGAGGAGGAGTTTGAACTGAAATACACAGTAAGCAAGCTTTACTTAGTTACCTGAACATGAGTACTATTTCAGTTAAGATACTGTAGATATTTAGATTTTATCTTATGCACCTGAGCGATACTTGAGAATGTCGTAGGCCTCAACTTCAACAGACTTCACCATGTTATTGAATACATTCAGGTCTGGAGGTGGAAGCAGCATTCTGGGCAATAAGACATTTTTTTTTCTTTACACATTTCACCATATCCATATCGAGTGATAGGCAACAATGTTTATTTTGTGAAACAGTGTTTGACTCAATTACATTACAAGCGTAGGAAAGTTTTACTTGATATATGAGTACAGTATATTTAAGCAGCAATATCAAGGATGACTTTATTGATGATCATTAGTTTTTGTTTGCCATCATCAGACATTGAGACAGAGGCTTTAGAGTAATCAGGTCATAACTAACTCCTTCCTTTTTACCTGACTTCCCTCAGCAGTAGCAGCTTTTCAGGACGGTCCAATACGGCCAGCAGGTGGCGTATCAAGTTCTCCACTGACTGCTCTGCTATGTACTACAGGTGGAAATCAGCAGTGAAGTATCCAGCAAAGACAAAGGCTGATTGTTTAAAATTACTGGTGACATATTTTGCATAAAAATGTGGCAAGTACTGTAAACACAATAACAGTTTTCTTTATTATCTACAGCATACAGCTGTGAACTAAGAGTCCTACCCGTTGGCACGTCGTCATGACAGCAGCTACCTCCTCCTCAGTCAGCAGCCTACGGGCCATGTCCTGCACCACCCCAATCATTTCTGAATTTGGCACCATACTGTGTTTTTGTCCCTCTGGGAAGCACAGAACAGAGCTAGTGAAATAAAGGCCAGGTCGTGTAATGTAATGTCACAAATGGACAGTGCCCAAGTTCCACTATAGTATGAATAAAAGGCCACCATATCTTTGTTACACAATATCATTATAACAGTTTCAGTAAACCTTGTGTATTTGTCCACAATACCACAAAATACTTGTGCCAGTCTACATTCACAAAAACTTGAACTTCAACTGCACCCAAAAATATCATTTTGGCGCCTTTCTGTATTCAGAAAGTACATTTTTCTAAAAATAAAACTATTTGTGAGACTAAATATTTATGTCTTCAGTGGGACTGAAAGGGTTTGGAGATGAAGCCAGATACAATATGCTGAGAGACAGTAACAGTAATATAAAGTCAGCCATCAAGATCACTGTTTAAATGATGAGAAATGTTGCTAATTGATGATTTAATTGATGTCTAAGATACCTTTGCTGGCCTTGTCTGTGGATGGAGACTTGGAGCGCCCCCTGGAAGTGTCTCTCTTGAGTGCACCCTTAAACAGCAAGTTAACGAAGGTCTTTGAGCGCTGCAGTGTGCTCTTCTTCTCTGGGCCCTTCTCTTTTAGCTTTTTCTCCTTCTTCTGCTTGATTTCTGGGATGGGAGAGCAATCGTTAATTAAGTTTGCATTCCAGCTGTTCCATCTTTTTATGTAATTTCCTGCCTCACCTGCCACAGTGACTTGGCTTTGTGACCTGCTGATTGGTCGGCTAGGTCTGCTGAGAGCCAGCAGCATTGCTGTCTTTGGGGATTCTTTCCTCCCCCTCCCCTCCTCCTCACGAATCACTGTGTCTTTGAGCAGAGTGGTGGGTCCGAGGCTGCAAATGGTGTCGGCGCCCAACCTTTGAGATGGATGGTCCGTCTGGATAGCGGTCTCAGTACGCTCAGATTCAAACCTGGTCAGCACAAATACTGTGATCGTGTCTGGTCTAGTCTATAGGTGTGCAAGTTGCTATCACAATCGAAAACGCTAACCTGTAAAGGTTCCGTTATATTAAGGACTTTGTGTTTGTCATTGGTAAGGCAAGGTGAGACCAAAACGCCATATGTGGGGGAAAAAATGAAAGAAGAAAGTTGTCTCTGACCTCTGGTCCTCAGTGGAGATGCTGACATCCACCATGTCTGATCCAAAAGGCAGGCTGGGGGGGAACATGACCTGAGACAAGCCGCTCAGAGAGCTGACGGGAGTCCCAGAAGACAGAGAGGAGGCTGAGGAATTTGAGTCTGAACCCTGGGAGGACGATTTCCGAGTACCATTGGCCACTAGGGAAGAAATAAGGAGCTATTTTTTAATAAATCAAACTTTACACTTTTTAATTTTCACATATCTAAACAGAGCTGGGTGTAGCTTTTTTTTTAAGTTCATCAACACAAGGGGCAAGAAACACGGATACATACACTTGTTGAGCCACCTGTATTCAGCCACCATCTCCTTATAAGCAGGGTATCTGCCTGCTTCCTGTGAAGATATGGCAAAGAGATATGCAAACAGATATGCAAATGAGATACAGTAGAAACCTTGAAACTTTTATGGGATTGCTATGTTTGATAAAGAGTAATCCAAGAACTACATCGCTCCAAAAAAATTGACTGCATTCCTTGCATGTTTACATTTTTGACTTTCTAATAACCTTTGAGAGTTCGAATGCTTTCTAACTACAATACGTTTCAGTTTCCAACGCAGGCTCCATGGTTTGATCAGCACCTGATCTCAGGTGCCTGGTGAATAATGCACACGACCGGGCTATTTTTCACAGCGCGAAACCCAAGCTCCGACAAGTAAAGTGAGTGAGGAATATTATGACTGCATGCCAGCTGTCAGCCCTGCCACCGGTACAGCCACTGTGTAGCGATGCGACTCGTGTAGTTTGTGTTCGCTTTTCTAGTGGCAGAGAATTAAAGATGAAAGGCAGAGAACGGGTCAGAAAGTTGATGCATGTCAGGCCATTTAATCGAGGCAGTAATGAAAGAACAGACATGCCTTTCTAATAACAGAGTCAATATGGAATGCGATGTGGCCTCATCAGCTTGACGTTAACACCGAATTCAACAACAAACATCCTCACATTCAACTCAAGACGATGTTATCCATTGACGTAAACAGTGTACTAAAGGTTTACACATATTTTCTGCTTCAGATTCAGGATAAACATTGATGGCATTCTACAGTAAAAACCGCTAAAGGTTTTCCATAATTCTCACCTTGATGGTCAACATGACGTGTGTGTGGCTCTTCAGCACCTCCACTGCACTGCTGTGGCTGATATCCTCAAAGCTCACTCCATTGGCAGCCAGGATCTGGTCTCCCATCTTAATTCCATTCTGCTCAGCCAGACCACCAGGATCCAGTCTGAGACACCAAGACAGGATTTCAGGCAACACAAACAACACAGAACAGATTACATTACAGGAAGTAACATGAGTAAAATAACAGTAAAATAACATGATACTGGAAGTGGAAACGTGGTGAATGAAGCCATAAAAATTAAAGCTTTTTCCCCCATTTATGTCCACACACTACAGCGAGACAGGTTATTTATTTTGTTGTTTATTTGAGGAAATGATATATTCACATACGATTTCTTGTGTGAGCTATGTTAGTGTGCCTTTCACTTTCTCCAGCAGATATACCTACTTGGAGACATAGATACCCAGCCCAAACTCCTTTCCTCCGCGGATGTTAAAGCCAAGGCAGTAGTCATCTGAGGTGGTGTAAAGATGGACAATCCTTTGGAGGGCGCTGCCTGAGCTGGCCTCTGAAGGTGTCCGCCCACTCTCCTCCACCACCATACGCCTATGAATCAAATCCACCCTGAAAAATGAACAGGCCACAAAGCTAATTATTCAGGTAGACAGAAACTATCACTGTCACTATCTAATATTCCTGAGCCAATATTACAAAGTATCCATCCTCTATCACCAGGTCGTCTTTTCCTTGGAGTAGCGGATGCCGGGGACTTTGCCAACACGTCTCACCACCATCCTCAGCCTGTTGTTTCCAGTCAGAACCTTCACAGCACTGCTCATGGTGATGCTCTCCAAGCTGACACCGTTCACCTCTACCAGTTTATCACCCACAAGAAGGCCTGCCTCCTCTTTAAAACACACACACACACACACACAAGTTAATGACAATATAATGACAAGACAAAAGAACTTGGATTTTTTTGTCATTGTTTTACCAAATCTTTATTTCCACGATGCAGCAATTAATCTTACCAGCAGTACTGTTGTCCTCCACCTTACTGACAAAAATGCTAAGTCCATGTTCGGAGCCTCCGCGGACACTGAAGCCGAGCTTTCCATCCACACTCTTATCCACTGTTATTGTATGGAGGTCCTCACTGTCATCTCCACCTGAAGTATCACATTGTATGCTATTGTTGATGAAAATTCCTGAAATGTTCTTCAATGCCTTTTAAATGTCATGAATAAGACAGGGTTGTCTTATTAGACTGAATTCCTTCAACAATGAAGTTTGTTTTTGTTTTGTTTTTGACTGGAGAACCTCAGACAGACAGATGTTTTCTATTATGTTTGTGTTTTAACAGCTATTGAGGGTGCGCTGATTTGTGTAGAACGGCATATGATTTTGTAACTTAAATGCTTCCTGACAGCTTTTGCCCACAACATTACTTTTTTCACAGGGATTGTGTGCAGGAATTGACAGCCACTGATCTGATGAGCATGACATAAAGAGATAGTTATTAAAGGTACTCATACCAATTGTAATGCAGGTCAAATTTCCACAATATCCATTATTTTCTACTGGACTTTTAAACCAGAGTACACAGGTGTAGTGTGTGTAGTTGGTTGTAATGAGTACTACACACCATCCACAGGTGAATTGATAAGGATGACCCGTCCCATGGGTGAGGAGGATCGGATTCCACGCCGGCGCTGCTCCTTCTTCCGTAAGAGGTTGCGTGTGGCAGTATGTGACCCTTGGGGCGCAGGGGTCTTCTCCCTGCGGGACGGGTCTGACGAATGAGCCATGGAGGCAGGCAGGGTCCCCTTTCACGCACACACTCCACCGACGGCTGCGTTCCGGGTGGAGGAGTCTACAGCAGCATACAGCAGAAGGAAGGGGATCCTCAGGTCACGTGTTTTCTCTGTTCCCTGCATGATGAAACTGCAAGTCCACATGAGGATGAGATGGATTTTAACAACGTGTCAGCATTGTGTCTGATTTTGTATAGATGCGTTTGATTGTTTGTGGGGTTATATATATATATATATATATATATATATATATATGAATTAAACTGCTGGATAATCCAACTCACTGATGCTGGTGGTTCTGTGACATGATGGCTGACTCTTTGATCCATTCCTGCCCATGATGCATCTCTCTCACCTATCTGTATCTAAAAGCTACAGCAACAGTTCCTGCGTAAACAACCAACGCACGTGCACAAACAGAGCAGCGTCCTTAACATTGACAACAAATGACAAAGTATCCAGTATGACATACGTTCTCAGTACGCAAGCAGCATTTGTGACGTCAGAAATTGGATTTCATGGGTTTGCTCACAATTGACCCACTTGGTCAGAACGTCACGTGCTGTTGTTACTATGGTTACATGACACTAACTCTGTGACATTCCCAGGGTGACCCCGTGGCGTCACACTGGGGTCCCCCTCAACACTTTCGACAGTGTTTAAACTACATACGAAATACTTTAGCCTAACAAACATATTTGTAACTACAAAAGCTTATACAAGACGTGGACACATCGCTTTTTATACAACATGTTGTCTATAACAACAAGCGCACGACAAACCAAACACTTACCACACATTTTACGCTTCAAGCAGCGATCACCGCAGACAATACCTTGGTCATCGTATATTAATGCTGCTGGACATCAGATGGGGAAAGTGAATTGCCAATAACATGTCGAAAAGTGTCCGTTAAATCCATATCATATTCCTTTACATGAGTTAACGTAACTCCACCAATAATCCTTTACCTGGTTCCGCGATGCGCGAGACAAATGAACGCACCTGGCTGGGACATTTCTGTACGGGGAAAAGAGCCCGCCCCCAGGCCACGTCGATTGGCTGCTTTGGGTTAATTGGAAGAATTTTATTGGAAGGCTAATCTGCCAATAACCCTGCCAATAACTGTTGAGCGGAAACGCAACAAAATGGGAGGGCAGAAATAATTCTAAACCTAATTATTTCACTCTGATAACTTTGTTATTTTTTTCAATAATGCAATTTACAAATATTTAATGGCAAATAACTTCAACAAATATGTTGTCTTCTTCTTATTATTATTACTTAGTGTTTTTCATATATGTTGCTCATCTTTTATTCAAACCTTGTTTTTATATCATCTGGTTTGCATCCCCACAGATAAAGACATATAAACATTAACAACACAAAAACTAGCATTAAGTGATAGGGTGTGACCTAAATCTGATCTTCTGTTCTGTGAGTTTATATAACAATCTTCACATTGCTTTATAGTCATCCTGCACCTTAGGCTGTCTTCACAGTATCTTTTTCTTATCACAGTTTCATCTCGTGAGGCTCTCCAATGAAACAACAACTGTTTACCAGGTAAGTGGAAGATGATCCCTCTTATCATCAGCTCACTTTGTCAATAGCATTTGGGTCTAAATTCCTTAAGCATGCAACAGTAAAATCAGTCATACTGATTTCAAAGTTAGTGATTGTAATACACATTGAACACAAAACATCATATCATCTTATGTGATTAACTGAGTATACTTTATTTTCGACAAACCAGGGCATGGTTCAGAGGTGATTACAATAGCTCAGAGTCAGTTGCAGTAACCCTACACCGTCTAAAAGAAACATAGCCATTATTTAACAGTAAATATGCAAAGCATTAGACTGAGAGCACAGAGCACAGAGTTTTGGCTAAAATGTTAGTAATTTACTTTCCCTCCTACTTCTTAAAATCTTTGTTTTCAAATCCATTTCAGTTTGACTTTTACATGAATAATCAAGGAACTAATTAAAAATCCATTTCAGTTTCACATGAGGTGTGCCTCTGTGTTGTTTCTCAGACAAGTCATTTCCAGCTGTGTCTGAGACAATCTTTTAGCAGTTCATCACTTGGCGACAGTTATTTTGTTTGATCCGAGACTGTGGCTCTGATGTCCAGTATTCTTCACTCTCCTTTTCCTTGTTTGTGTACAGACTGGGGGGTGGGGGGTGGGGGTGGGGGGGTTTGGGGGGGTTGGATTTTTGGTGTGAATTCCTTTTTTCATTTGTAGGAGCTTCCTTGATATCAGTGGCCTCTGTCTCTTCCTTTTGCCAGTTTACGATGATGGCATATGTATCAATGGATTGGACCTTCTTTCTTATCATATTGACCGACTGGTATCTGACTGTGGCTACAAGTTACCATGCTATTATGTGGACCTAAGCATTTCAATATCCATGTATGTGTGGCAGCATCAGTTCACCATCTCTCACGACAATTTACCCAACACCAAAAACAACTAATACTGGTTATATGAGGCACTAAGCATGCAATTTATGATTACTAGCGAAAAGCATTCATGCGACAAATCTACCACAGTGGAACCTTGGATTACAAACACAATATGTTCCTGAACAAGGTTGCGAATCGTAACATTCGCGAAAAGTAATAGAGGTTCGGTTCATGTTTACTTTTCGGGAATGTTTCGGTTCACTATTTACTTTTCATGAACTTTCTTGGGAGCCATAATGAGAGATACAACAAAGATATGTAACAAAGTGCACCGAATGATGTTTACACGAAGTGAGTGAGAGCACAACTGACGTGCATCTCCCAGGGGGAGGCATCAACTGTGTCTCGATATTGGCATTTGTTCAAGAGAAACCTGAAACATTGTTTGTTATCCGAGTCAAAATTTGTTCAAAATTCTTATTCGTAGACCCATTTGCTCAGAGTCAGGGGCATTCGTGATCCAAGGTTCCACTGTATATCATGATTACCAAGACACCTGTATGTTCTTTAGTTTCTGTTTTGTAAAACACTTAACTTGAATCAGATATAATCGCCGATGTCTCCGTCTCCAAACCCTTTCTGAACGATTTGTTTGATTCTCGCTGTTTCTTCAGGTGCAGCAGCTGGTAGAACGGCTTTCAGTCCACTCTCTATCTTTGCCATCCTGGCTTCAGTCTTGAGCTCAAAATCTTTCTTGTTCTTCCGGACGAGCTGGAGAATTCCAGTTTGAGCCTCCTGGCAGCCTTCCTGCAGCTTCACACGCTCTGTAAGGAACTGTGGGTTCGCTTTGTCCATGCCCATGAGCCTTCCCAAGCTGCTCACTCTGTCCATCAGGTACTTGGATGACACTTCTGTGTAGGTTTGTGCGATCATGTGGACGAGGCTGGCGATGTTTGAAGCCTGAAAGGCCTGGTTGTACAGGATATCTTTTGTAAAGAGCTTGTCATTATAGGCAAGTAACTTCACACTATCAGATGTTTTGACAAAACTCTGCAGTTTTATGTTGAGGCTGGTTTTGATGATGCTGGAGACCATCTGGAAGAAACGAACCATCTTCTCCCACTGCTCTTTGACTCTGCCCATTGCATCAAGACCTTTGACCAGCATTTTGATGGCAGTGTCAAAGTCAATCTCAGAGAGTTTGCATTTCTGCATTTCAACCAGAATTTCAGTCAGCTCCTTCATGTTCTTCTCCATATTCACCACAGACTTCTCATACATCTCTCGTGTTTGGCTGAGTTGTTCCCTGCTCTGCTCGATACGGAAACGGGCATTGTCAGAAGCTCTCTGACTGACAGATTTTTCTTGCGAGCTTTTCTCTGTCTTGTATTGCATTGGTGGTTTAGGGGTAAGAGCTGGGGAGCCTAAAGCCTTTTTGCTCTTACAATCAAAACTGAGTGCAGCATCATTCAAGTTTTTGTATTCTTTTATCAGCTCTTGGGTTTTCTTTTCATCCCATTTCTTTTCTGGGGAATACTTTCCCAACTCGTTACAGACAGTGATACTTTTGGTACAGAGTGACAGGGCTTCTTTGCGTAGTGGATCGTCTGAAACCTTGTTCAATTCCGCCACAATCCTGTTGAATTGAGACTTGGTCCATTCGGTCTTTGTATGTTTAGTCTTCTGATCATACAGATTCTTCCAGTCTATTCCAGTATCAGTGATATACTGATTGAAAGAAGTTGCAAGTTTCAGAATCTCGTCAGACTTGCTGAAGACTTTCATTTGTGAAAGCTCATCAACTTCCTTTCCTTCTGGCTTTTGGTCTGTGGATCCAGGTTGTTTAGTGCCACCACTACCACCACCACCACCACCACCACCACCAGTCATGAGAGAAGTGTATCCATTCAATATTGATGTCACAGATGATGTGATTCCTTCAACAAAATCCATGCCAATCATTTCCCAGCCGGAAGGAAGGGAATCCATGGCTCCCTTGTATGCATTCTGAGCATCTTCTACCTGCTTTCCCAAGGCCTCCATTGCTTTCTGGGACTGTTCTTTCAGCTTTTTGGCAGTGTCCTCCCTTAATTTGTTTTCCTCCAGTTTCCTCTTAACTTTTTCCAGCTCTTCACCGTAGAAGTTTTGAGCATTGACACTGGCTTCCAACAGCTCTTGGATTAATCCAATTACATCACTGTACTTTCTTTCAACAGAGTCAGCGAGTGTCACACATTCGTCTGCAACAGATCGAATGGTTTCTAGTTGACCTGGCAGGAGACTATTAATAACCGCATCACTGGCATTGAACAGAGTGGTGATTACCGTCTTCATGTAATCAGGGATTGCACTGGTGTGAATGCGGATTTGGTCCATATTCTTATGGGCCTCATTGAATGCCTGCCAGCCTGAGTTACAGATTTGCATAAGACAGGCCCTAAAGGACTCTGGGTACTTTATGTACTTGAAGCCACCTGGTGGAGGATTCTTGTTAATGGAGAAGTCATTACCAGAGGTGATGAAGACAAGCTCCCCCAAAATGGCAATAGAAATTGGAGCAGGAGTCAGATACTCCTCCCAGTTTGCATTGGGCTGCATCAGCATACTGGTGATTTCCCGCATCTCTGATGCAGTGGTAACATTTTGAGTGGCCTGAGCAACCTGGTCGGCCATGATGTATGCTGTTGATAAGAAGAAAAACAAAAGATGTGATGCATTTTCTGCTTCGTCAAACCACGATGAGTGAAGTTAACCCTTTGGAGCTGTTCAATAATAACCAACCACAATGGATTTAACAGCCAGTGCTTTAGGGCTATCGAAAAAAATCTAGCCCTACAAGTATGCTGTAACGTGTGTGTGGAAGCCTTACTAACCAACGGTTTTGAATTTAGCTACAAAATACAGACCGTATTAACTTAATTATTAACTGGTACTCTTATACTCCATTGGCCTGATACTGCAGAAAAATGATACTACTTATACTTTGAAAGCCATTCTCTGGCACATTTGATGTTTTTTAGTAATAATAAGACTTCTGCCAGAGAGACTGTTGGCACAACTCCATTAAGGCTGACTCTGTGTGCAGAGGAAATCAGTTTGGGCAGATGATCAAGTTTGCCACACCTGTCATTAAAGTCAGCACCTATGTATTTCACCAGGGCGGGGAAATGACATGTACCTAACATACCATGTTTTTGTCTACAATTAATAATTGTATTGAAATAATCCACATGTAACTAAAAGTAATCAAGTGCATTACTTTTATATTACAATAGAATACATTTTTTAACATGGATACCATTGAATAGTAATCATCAAAAAACATATGGTTATTGTCTGGGAGAAGTGGTAAATACTAAATGGTAAAGTCATGCTATGGTTCATCTGTATTGACGTTGTACATTGTTTAGATCACCAACCTACTATGTTAGTTGATGTGCTATGTAAAATACTAACTAGTGAGTTCTCCAATAACGGGTTCCACTGAGCGCTGGGTATATTGTGAACAGTGTAGTCACAGTGTCCTCTGCTGGACAAACCAAATTCTATTTCTATTTCTATAAAACTATTTCCACCAGCCAACGACCACTCTGCATAGTTTATTCTGTTTACTCTGAGCATTACTCTGTAAACCTTACTATGATTGACCACATTACAGTTGTTTTTATAAACTGTAGGTCATAAATAATTTAAAGACAACGATGCTGATGCATTTGATGATATTTGATCATTGATAACAGCAACATTTATTTGGGGGCAGAAGTCAGCACAAATAAGTTTCAATCAAAGAACTAACATTTAACTAAAACATTATATTATTTCTTTTTTTCCCATAAAAATATCGATTTTAATTTTTAAACCTTAGTAGAAAGATAATAAACGAAAAGGCAAAAGAAGACTTGTCATATGAAACCTTATATAGTTTGATTAAAACTCAAAAATCTCAAACAGTGGATCTCGTTTGGTTTCAATAGTCAGTTTCTGTTTATTTGTGAAGCAAATGCTATCAGTGGTTTTGCCGTTTGTTAAATATGAATTGATTAATCTTCAGTGTACTTACCTGGGCGGTTAGTCTGGCGACCGGAATCTTCCAGCTCTTGCAGTTTCCAGGATCAGGAAACAGTGAGAGATAAATGCTGACACCGCAGAATTTATACCCTTCAAAGGGTGGGGTGTGGTTGGGTGGGGGGTGGGGGCGGGGGTGGGGGAGTGGGGGTTGAGTGGGGGCACCGAACAAGTCTCCCCTATACTTAAGTCATCACTATCTTTTATCCACCCACCAGGCATTTGTATGCGCGCACACACACACACACACACTCACACACACACACACAAACTGAAAAACAGGAACCTTATACGGGATAAAAACCAACCATTGTGGACAGCCAAAGGGGAATTATTCTGTTTTTTCCACCTCAACTTTTGTTTCACACATCAGTAACATAAATACACATACCTGACAATACAAAGCTAAAATGTAAGTAATTCTAATCAGTAATTATTATATTTAAGTCACCTGTGCACATAATAGTAAAAAGTAAGAACTCAATAAAAAAAATCAATAGTCACTCAAGAATAGCTGGAGTAGTCTGAGCCTCAACACAATCTGAACAACAGCTTACATTGGTTTCACTGCGATATTTTCCAAAAAACGATGTGTATAATAAAATATGATTATAACCACAACACAGTGTAGCCACGACACCCTGGACTTGAAATAATGTATGTACTCTGAATTCAACAGGTGTGCGATCACATACAGTAGATGCAGGTGGCCACTCATCATCTTAATTAGAAAAGAGTCATGTCTTACATGAGCAAAGTCTCAAATGTGGATTACGATGCTGTTGCAGTGATTATGTCTAATACAGGTGTTGGCTCGATTATGTGTTTTCCAGGTTGAGTACGTGAATAGGCATGTTGGAAGATAAGTGGTGTGAAGAAATTTCACCGGATGTTGGCATGAATTGTACCGTTACTGTACTGAAAGCTCAAACATAACTGTAATGGGAATGGGTTCAAGCATTCCTGTCTGAACTCAAATTTTTAATCAATCATTTAATCAATCTTTTTTTTGTATTGCCTTTAAGAAAACTTTACGTTGCCTCACAGGGCTTCAAAATTTATATATAAAGCATCACTTTACAGGTTGTTATGATATCTAAATTTTATAAATGAAATTATATTGATGCTAAGTCCTGTACATGTTGTATCACATGTTCTCCAGTGGGGCCATTCGTCTAAATTAACTTGTCACTACAGTTTTCCACAAACAATAAACTTCATCCAGTGTTGGTAATGGTCATGGTGGCCATGGCCTACCATGTCCTCTGACATCACAGAGTTTGTGGGCACCTGCTCCATCTGTCCCCACAGCAAATCCATCCATCAACCTGCTGCAGGAATGTTACACCCTCTACCTGGTCCCTATTCATCCCAAATTGGGGTAGGCCTAGGACATGCTGGCGAGATTACATCCAGGAGTAGCTCAGAGTCACCTGGTCAAGATGCCTCCTGGACGTCTTCCTCAAGACATGTTCTGAGCATGAACGACTGGGAGGAGACCCTGGGGGGTCTCATCTCGGACAAGATGAGACTAGACTATCAAAAGATTGCATCTTGACATTTATCTTGTTTTCGTTTCCTGGCAGATTACGGGAATGGGCATGTCGTAATATAAGTTTTAGCAGGATGTTGGAATGAATTGTATAATCACTGCTAGTGCAAACATGCCTGTCTGAACGCAAACTGTCCTCACACATTGTCCTATTGTTGCACTCAAAAATCTCAAACTCTGGCGCTATATACATATTTGTATCATTACCACTGTAGGTGTAAGACGGATGGTTTCCTTTAAAAAGCATTTTTGTGAGGTAGGTCAAATTTTCTGGAAAGTGCAAATATTTCTCTTTACAAACCTGAAATCTGAAAATTCATGATCACTCTCTAATTTGACAACAAAAAAAATTTGGATTCTACAATGTATATGTAAGCATAAAAAGTAATTTGCACATTTGTTAGATGAAATATTTTCTGAACATGTGAAAATATGCTATCGCACCAACTACTTTGGTTTTGTGACAAACAAGTGCAGGCGATACCTGAGGCAGTTACCATGTTTGAGCTTGCAATGGTTGAGCAATTTATTTCGAGTAGATGACAGATTAATATAACCCAATGTTAGCACAGGCCCAATTCACACACTTTACCTTGGAAAAAAGACAAGTTCTAACCAACACTTGCTGAAAAATACATTCAGCAAGTGTTGGTTAGATTCAACTGCACAACTCTACTTAATCAAGACAATTAGACACAGGTGTAGCGTATCAGGGTAGGTAATCAGGAGTGATGGGGAAAACAGGAGACAAAGAAGTGAAGAGACCAGCAATTAATATACTGTATAATAATTTAAAAAATCTGTGAAAAAAATATTTCTAAAATATTTTTTATATTTAGTACCTGGATCTGTGTCAAAATCGGACTAAATATGGGCACAGTCTCAGATTTGGCTGATGGGGATGCTTGAACCAGTTCCATTGTTTGTCATGTTTGAGCTTGCAATAAATGTCATCTTGTTTGCCTTAAACTGCCTTATTAAATTGTCTTAGAGTGTATTTGCGAAATTCATAGTAATCCATCAACTATGGATTGCGCAAATATGGTCTAAGGCGCCTTCCTTCAAAAACGAGATGACATTTGGCCTTTCTCAGTTATGCGCAATTAAATATGGATTGCGCATATAAGGTTTGCACTCCTATTTGTACATTAAATGTAATCTAATCTAAATCTGAGATTCTGCCCGTGTAAGGTGTGATCTGCTTTGCTGAACTGGTCATATGATGACAAATGACAGCAAATCCTTCCATCAGCCTGCTGCAGGACTGTTACACCCTCTACCTGGTCCCTGTTCATCCTGGGTTCCATATCGATTTGTTTTGAACAGTGGTCTGCAATTATCCTCACAAGTAGTGGCAGGCATCTTGCAGGAGTGCTGGGGGCTATGACTAGTCTGTCCTCAGGTTACCATCCACAGATGGATGTGCATATTTATTGCACTCATAAATCTCATATATATTTTAGCTAGTGGTATGATCCACTCTGCAACAACACTGTAACAGAACTGATCACAAGTCCTGTCTTAGGACTAAGTCACTGATAAGGACTACGTCACTAGTCCTTCATCAGTGCTATCCCTCAGAGTCTGGGTTGGGAGCGCCAGAGGAACTAATGGAAGGGGCTGGAACACTAAGCGGCAGAAGACGAGACAAGATGAGACTAGACTATCAAAAGATTGCATCTTGGCATTTGTCTTGTTT
Source organism: Trinectes maculatus (assembly GCA_016785345.1). NCBI lineage: Eukaryota > Metazoa > Chordata > Actinopteri > Pleuronectiformes > Achiridae > Trinectes > Trinectes maculatus. The sequence continues at coordinate 402,788 of JAFBJQ010000268.1, forward strand.
TCGTGTCCTGGCAGAGTATGGGAATGGGCATGTCCGTATGTAAGTTTTATGGAAAATTTTAGCAGGATGTTGGAATGAATCCTATAATCACTGCTAGTGCAAACATGCCTGTCTGAAGGCAAACTGTCCTCACACATTGTCTTCTTGTTGCACTCAAAAATCTCAAACTCTGGTGCTATATACATATTCATGTGATATCCACTCTGCAACTACACTGTAATAGCACTGATACGGACTAAGTCACAAGTCCTTATCAGTGCTATCCATAAGAGTCTTAGGTGAAGACCAGGGACGGACTGGACATCAGGCATTTTCCCGGTGGGCCGATGTGCTATTTGTCTCCACACTGTATATTATCATTTATATATTGGTCTGCCCGGCCCTTTAAACTAGTAGATCAGCGACCCAATTGACACTCAAACTCTGGCGTTATACAAAGAACCCTCATTTATCGTGGGGGTTACGTTCCAAAAAGAACCCATGATAGGCAAAATCCGCGAAGTAGTCAGCTTTATTTTTTACAATTATTATACAGTACTATAGAACGAAACCAAAGATCAAAACCTGTTTTCAGGCCCAAGCATTTGTTTAAGCAATAAAAATAGAAGCGTTTTCTAACAAATAACTATGACAGTTTTTAGAAATACAGCGGGTCCTCGAGTTACGACGGAGCTCCGTTCCTGAGAATGTGTCGTAACCGAATTTCGACGAGGCACGGAGGAGACTGTTTGACACTGGCCTACAGTCCCTTAGCCAATCAGGACACAGAGCACAATGCACGTGCATACACTGTAAAAAAAAAGCATAACAAACTGCACTAAAAAAATCCGTGAAACAGCGAAGCCGTGAAAGGTGAACCGCGTTACAGCGAGGGTTCACTGTACTACATATTTGTATCATTACCACTGTAGGTGTAAGACGGATGGTTTCCTTTAAAAAGCATTTTTGTGAGGTAGGTCAAATTTTCTGGAAAGTGCAAATATTTCTCTTTACAAACCTGAAATCTGAAAATTCATGATCACTCTCTAATTTGACAAAAACTAATTCTTTGCATTCTACAATGTATATGTAAGAATAAAAAGTAATTTGCACATTTGTTGGATGAAATATTTTCTGAACATGTGAAAATATGCTATCACACCAACTGCTTTGGTTTTGTGACAAACAAGTGCAGGCGATACCTGAGGCAGTTACCATGTTTGAGCTTGCAATGGTTGAGCAATTTATTTCGAGTAGATGGCAGATTTATATAACCCAATGTTGGCACAGGCCCAATTCACACACTTTACCTTGGAAAAAAGACAAGTTCTAACCAACACTTGACACACAGAAGTGAAGAGACCAGCAATTAATATACTGTATTCTGGGGTCCCCCCAGAGGAACTAATGGAAGGGGCTGGGACACTAAGCGGCAGAAGACGAGACAAGATGAGACTAGACTATCAAAAGATTGTATCTTGGCATTTGTCTTGTTTTCGAGTATGGGAATGGGCATGTCGGTATGTAAGTTTTATGGAAAATTTTAGCAGGATGTTGGAATGAATCCTATAATCACTGCTAGTGCAAACATGCCTGTCTGAAGGCAAACTGTCCTCACACATTGTCCTGTTGTTGCACTCAAAAATCTCAAACTGTGGTGCTATATACATATTCATGTGATATCCACTCTGCAGCTACACTGTAATAGCACTGATAAGGACTAAGTCACAAGTCCTTATCAGTGCTATCCATAAGAGTCTTCGGTGAAGACCGCGGACGGACTGGACATCAGGCATTTTCCCGGTGGGCTGATGTGCTATTTGTGTCCACACTGTATAATATCATTTATATATTGATCTGACCGGCCCATTAAACTAGTAGATCAGCGACACTGGGCTGGTCCAATCACATTGTTAAACACCAAACCCTTTCGCTTTGGTCCTGTCATCCTGTTTTCAAAGAAAACTGCCTTCGAAAATTGCCTTAGAACGTATTTGCGCAACCCATAGTTAATTGAGAAATCAACTATGGATTGCGCAAATATGGTCTAAGGCAGGGGTCACCAACAGGGGGCCCGCAGGCACCAGGTAGCCTGCAAGGTAACGCATTTGTCAAAAAATAAAGTCAACGCAAAAGTTTATTTCGTAACTACCGGCCCGGTGGGCTGGTTTGGGCCAAAATGCCAGGGCTGATTTTTTGTCCCAGTCCACTGGCTAAGACGGATATGTTATTTGCACCTTTGCGTCTTTTGCACGTAAAGATTGCATAATGACCGCTTTCTTGTTTTCGTTTCGAGTATTTGAATGGGCATGTTGTAATGTAAGTTCAAGCGCAAACATGCCCGTAAGTATAAAGTGTGATTTGCACATTTTTCACATGGAATATTTTCTGAACATTGCACAATATGCTAGCACACCAACGACTTTGGTTTTGTGATGCAAACTAATTATCAAATGCAGTTACCATGTTTGAGCTTGCAACGATTGAGAATGTCCCCAGAGTTTGTTCATATGTGTTCCAAGTTACTGTCAAGTTTATATCACCATATGATGGCACATGGCCAATTCACATGCTTTACCTGGGAAAGAAATAAAGAAATGTGTAAGCCAGCACTTGCTGAAAAATACAGATAAGGCTTCTACAATTGGAGTTGCACAACTCAACATGATCGAGACACAGGAAAGGGGAGATAATTATACACAGGTGCAGCGTATCAGGGCAGGTAATTAGGGGTGGTGGGAGAACAGGAGACAAAGAAGAGACCTGCAATCAATGTACACAATAAAAATTTTAAAATCAGTTTAAAAACATATTTTTAAACATATTTTATATTTATTACCTGGATCTATGTCAAGATCCACATAACATAAAACACCCAGTTTTTGACGTCCCTCATCATGAGCAGACACAGGCACATGGATGCAACAAGTAAGTGTAGCAGCGTAGCTCTCATATGCATGTGTCGTTTACTCGCGGTTAAGATGAAATACATTCAGATCATGGTGACCTTAAAATATTGAAATAATTTAAATCCACAGGTGTGAGTGCAATGTATTGTTCATATTCTGTTGAGGCTCAGACTTCTCCAGCTATTACTGAGTGACTTCTTGTCGTGTGTGTGTGTGTGTGTGTGTGTGTGTGTGTGTGTGTGTGTGTGTGTGTGTGTGTGCGCCACAAATGCCTGGTGGGTGGATAAATGATGATGACTTCAGATTTCAGATTTAAGTATAGGGGAGACTTGTTTAGTGCCCCCACTCAACCTCCACTCCCCCCCACCCTTTGAAGGGTATAAAATCTGTGGTGTCAACATTTATCTCTCACTGATTCCTGATCCTGCAAACTGCAAGAGCTGGAAGATTCCGGTCGCCAGACTAACCACCCAGGTAAGATTAATCAATTCATATCTAACAAACGGCAAAACCACTGATAGCATTTGCTTCACAAACAAACAGATACTGACTATTGAAACCAAACGAGATCCACTGTTTTTTGTGTTTTAATCTACTATATAGGGTTTCATATGCCTTTTCATTTATTATTTTTCTACTGAAGTTTAAAAATTAAAATCGATATTTTTATGGGAAAAAGAGAAATAATATCATTTCTTTGTTTTTCGATGTTAGTTCATTTGTGTTAGTTCATGTGTAACCAGGAAGTCACCATATTTATCACTTCAGAGACGACTGCCAATGTGTGATGTTGAACTGATGGTTTGACAAACTGTTGGGAGGAATATACATGGGTATTAATACAAATATGAACTAAGACAGGACATTACTTTGAAACTCATATTCACATCACAGTTGTTTAATCTTACAGTAAAAATAATGGGTCCTATTTCTTTTCTGATTTATTTTTATTTCAACGTTCTCTATACTACAAAGAGATATTTCTGGTGACTTCTACTCCAAATGCATCATGATTTGTATCTTTAATTTTTGTATAACCGACATCTTTAAGTAGGTACACTACGCAGTAGCGCCCCCTACCGGCCCCACCTCAATACCACAACAGTGTTCTCCTGCTGTATCATAATTTTCATTTGAGTGAGAGCACGGATCACGTGCCAGGCCGCAATACACTGTTAGTGTTTGAAACTGATTTTTTTAAGCCAATGAAAGTGGACAAAGTTGACAGCCAGCAGCTTCAGATTATTATATCTATTATATGCAGCCAAACACGAACAGGCTGCTAACTGCTAACCAGTTAATTGCGGTTATTTGTGTAATTTCCTCCTACTGTTCCCAGAATTTGTGGTTTTGTCCACCTGTCAAAACCCACTTTTACCACTGGATAGGCCTATCGTTGTTTGTGAAATCTTTTATTTATCAGTATAAACTATAAATAGTTATAATGAGAAATATAAATAATTCGAAATAGTTTTATTTTTGTTTCATCAAGCAGACCATGCTCTAACTACACTGTTGGCCCATTGTGTGTGTAAAGGTGGGAAAGTGCATTTATTACTTAAAGTGTTTTTTCAATATATTTTGCAGTAATCAACTACCTGGATTTAATCTTGCCACAACCATGGACAAGGGGTATGTATTAGAATGAAAGAGCTCAGTGTAATGAAACTACATATTGACTTACCTGATATTAAATTGCTCCATCTGGCGTCCAAAATGTATGCTGTAGATCACTGTGTAGACGTGCAGAGACACATGATGTCCAATAAGAGCTTCATATAAATGTTGTTTTTGTACACTATTGGTACTTGTGTCAACTGATACTGAATAGAAGTTGTGGATGTAAATAATGTTTGGTATTTAAACTGTCCAGAATGTTTGACAGTGTTACTACTGTTGTAAAAGCTAAACTGATGTTATGATGTCTAATCTGACTTGTTTAGACATAATAACATCATGTATGAAGTTGATGTATGACTCTGTTCTGTTCATGGCTGTCTGTTCAAACTCTAAGCTTTAACCCTTTCACCATCACAGGTCTGTACAGCAGAGGGAACTGGCCCTGGCTGTCATCAGCCCACTGAAGAATGGGCTTGTTTCCTTCAAGACTGTTTCAGAGATGCTCATCTCTGTGAATCAAAGCAGTGTCCTTCCTGGCAGCAAGACTTTTGATGATATCAGGAAAGAGATTGTAAACATGAAGGAACAATTGGAAAAGTCAGAGCAGGTAGCCAGCAGAGAGCTTAAACAGCTAGATGGTGAGACTGAGCGTCTCACTGCAGAGTATAGTAACCTATCAAATCAGAAACAGCAGAAAGTCGCTGAGTTACAGCGCCTGAAAACACAACTGCAGTCACACACAGACTCTCTGAATGTTTACATTAAAGCTCTTGAAACAGAGATGAGAAACTTGCAATCTGCAGAGGGCACCTTACGTAGCATGAGAGAAAAGAGAGATGAGGCAGAAAGAAGGAGGAACATTGGAATTGGTCTCATGTTCATCCCATTTGTGGGTTTAATTGCTGGTGAGTAAATCCAATGTTAAAGTTGATCTGTTTTAATAGTTCACTCTATATGTTATCCCCTTATCAAACCATGTGACTTGTTTTCAGGGGCAACTATGATTGGCGTTAGTCAAGTGGAAATGAACCAGGCCTCTGATGCTGTAGATCATGCTCAAAGGGAAGTACAGAACTGTAATTCCAAGGTGACAACGTACACTAACAAAGTGTCAGAGTGCAAGTCCATGATCAGCAACACTGAGTCTAACATCAGAGATGTTGACAATAAGATTCGTGAGACAGAGGCCAAACTGCAAGAAATGACGGTGAAACGGGGAGCTGTTGCTGATTTTCAGGCAAAAGTTCGAAGTGCTGTCCATCACCTCGGGTTGCTGTGTGCGGTGGGGAACGTGGCAGAGGTGCAGACACGATACATGATCCTGATTGAGCCTATGATGAAAATCATGGAGGAGATGACAACAGCACTGGGAAAGATCGCCGGAGATAATCTGCTGCAAACAAATGGCATTAACAGCTTGATGTCGGAGATTAAAACAAACCAGAATAAACTCAAGGCAATTAGTGACGCCAATAAAAGTTCAGATGCTAAATTCTACTGATTTATGAAACCCTCACTGTCATTGTCATTGTCACAGTCAGCTGTACATTGACATATTGTACCCAGTCTGTCTTAATTGGGACAGAATGTAAACAAGAACTCGCCATACGAGTAGTGTAAGTGAAAGTAGTACATTAACACTTTTTAATTACTATTGATTATATGCTTTAATGGAGTGTATCTGTTGTTTGTTTCTGTTTATACTGGAATGGAAAGGTTATATAGTCATTAATCTTAAAAATCAAGATTAAACTTTCTTTTGCTTGACCTGTTTTCCTCTGTTTTGGGTGTCAGTTAAAACAGAATCTGTTTCTGTTTCTGCATTTTAGAGGATAAAATCATGAAATATATAACAAAGAAATAATCACATTAATTTCAACATTAGGGATATATTATTTGAATATACAGTGAACCCTCGTTTATCGCGGGGGTTACGGTCCAAAAAGAACCCGTGATAGGTGAAATCCGCGACGTAGTCAGCTTTATTTTTTACAATTATTATACAGTACTATAGAACGAAACCAAAGATCAAAACCTGTTTTCAGGCCCAAGCATTTGTTTAAGAAATAAAAATAGAAGCGTTTTCTAACAAATAACTATGATAGTTTTTAGAAATACTGTAAAATAATCATTTTAATAATCAACCTACACGGTTGGACACATTGTGACTGACGCGTATTTCACAGTTCCTCTTACTGTGCCTCTTCGTGCTGACTCAGCTCCGCTGTAGCGTCTTTTTCTACTGAAGGCCGTGGTGCGGGTGTCTTTGTCGGTGCAGAACGTTTTGTCGACATTGTGGGTTTTGTCGTGGAGACAATACGCAAACATGTAAATTTGCCAAGCTGAACGCATTCTGTACTGGACAGAGACGAGGCACGGAGGAGACTGATTGACATTGGCCTACAGTCCCTGAGCCAATCAGGACACAGAGTAATAGATAGCGAATGGGTAATTGATGCTGGTGGAAAGGTGAATCACTGTGGTGAGTCCGGTTAGAACTCAAAAAAAGACTCAGTTGCTGTAGTATGCCGATTTAATGACTTTAAACACAACAAACAAACTTTCTCCTATTTCTCTCCTTCCTGACTCCTCTGCTTGCGGGCGAGACGGTCGGGGCTAAGCTCCGCCCTTTAAAGGGCCAGCGTCTCCGTCCCGAGCACCGCCTTTTCAACACAGAGCACAATGCACGTGCATATACAGTAAAAAAAAGCATAACAAACTTCACTTAAAAAATCCGTGAAACAGCGAAGCCGCAAAAGGTGAACCGCGTTATAGCGAGGGTTCACTGTACCCTGAACCCAACACCATCATACCATCTGATATTGTAAACCCAGTATACTTTATTGTTGACAAAGCAGGGCATGTTTACGTAATTACCACATTAAACTGTTTGCTCAGTCAGTATAAGCTGCACATACAATACACACATTATGTACTTTTATTCAAAGAAAAAAAAATTTAAAATTACTGAGACGTGACAGTGTTGACAGTTACGTGTTTATTTGACATGGTTAATCAAGGACATATTTAAACACTGTCGTGTTATTCTGGTATATTAATTTTTCATATTTTGTTTCGTCTCTCAAATTCTGTCTGTCTCTCTTTACGTCTTATATGCAACTGATGAACAATGCTGTTTATTATTATTATTATTTTCAACAACATCTCTAACTACAATTTACCCAAGACACCTGTATGTTTCTATCAGTTTTGAAAAACACTTATGTGGTTAACTCAGTATACTTTATTTGTCACAAAGCATCACAACAATATGACAGTTACTACAGTTTACAGTCTTATATATAGTCTATTGATGTTAGAGACACTCATCTAGCAGTAGATATGTGAAGCATAACACTAACAGCACTGTATTTGGATTTCAGATTACAGCTCACTGAAAGTTTGCATAAAGAGTGACTATGAGAAAAAAATGGTTATGAGACGAGTTGGGGATCTAATCACTGGAATTAGATGTGTGTTGATGACTTGGACATTCTTTCCATTCAGTGGACTTTCAGAGCATGTCTTACTCTCTGGAAGTATTTGGCCGGGGCTGCAGGATCCCAGCTTGTTGTTAAGGTTGTATGGATCCAAGCATTCCACAATCCATGTGGCCGAATGAAAACATCTCTCACTACAATTTACACAACACCAACTGATGCATGAGACTACATGAGAAACTAAGCAGGCAAACTATGACTACATGCGACAAACCTATAGCATGATTAGCAAGACAGTTTGATTTGTTTTGAAAACCTGTTAACTTGAATCAGATATAATCACCTATGTCTCCCTCTCCAAACCCTTTCTGAACGATTTCTTTGATTCTCTCTGTTTCTTCAGGTGCAGCAGCTGGTAGAACGGCTTTCAGTCCACTCTCTATCTTTGCCATCCTGGCTTCGGTCTTGATCTCAAATTCTTTCTTGTTCTTCAGGACGAGCTGGAGAATTCCAGTTTGAGCCTGCTGGCAGCCTTCCTGCAGATTCACACGCTCTAAAAGGAACTCTGGTGCCTCTTTGTCCATGGCCATGAGCTTTCCCAGGCTGCTCACTCTGTCCATCAGGTACTTGGATGACACTTCTGTGTAGGTTTGTGCGATCATGTGGACGAGGCTGGAGATGTTTGAAGCCTGAAAGGCCTGGTTGTACAGGATGTCTTTTGTAAAGAGCTTGTCATTATAGTCAAGTGTCTTTGCACTGTCAGCTGTTGTTACAAAACTCTGCATTTTAATGTTGAGGCTGGTTTTGATGATGCTGGAGACCATCTGGAAGAAGAGCACCATCTTCTCCCACTGCTCTTTGACTCTGCCCATTGCATCAAGACCTTTGACCAGCATTTTGATGGCAGTGTCAAAGTCAATCTCAGAGAGTTTGCATTTCTGCATTTCAACCAGAATTTCAGTCAGCTCCTTCTCATTCTTTGTCATATTCTCCACAGACTTCTCATACATCTGCCGTGTTTGATTGAGTTGCTCCCTGGTCTGCTCGATACGGAAACGGGCATTGTCAGAAGCTCTCTGACTGGCAGATTTACTATCTGAGCTTTTCTCTGCATTGAATTGCATTGGTGGTTTAGGGGTAAGAGCTGGGGAGTCTAAAACCTTTTGAGTTTTAGGCTCCCTGGTCTGCTCGATATGGAAAAGGGCATTGTCAGGAGCTCTCTGACTGGCAGATTTACCATCTGAGCTTTTCTCTGCATTGAATTTCATTGGTGGTTTAGGGGTAAGAGCTGGGGAGCCTAAAACTTTTTTGCTCTTACAGTCAAAATCGAGGGCAGCATCCATTAAGTTTTTATTGTCCTTCATCAGCTGTTCCGTTTTCTCCTCATCCCACTCCATATCTGGAGTGTACTGTGCCAGCTCTTCACAGATGTTGATGCCACTTTGACAGAGTGAGAGAGCTTTATCGCACACAGAGTCCTTTGGAATTTCGCACAAATCCTGAAGAATCCTTTTGAATTGAGACGCATTCCATTCAGCGTTTGCACACTTATTCTGCTGATCGCACAGCTTCTTCCAGTCTATTTCACTTTCAGTGACATACTCACCAAGACACGTTGCAAGTTTCAAAATCTCTTCAGACTTGCAGTAGCCTGTCATTGTTGATATTATATCAACATTATCATTGTTTGGGAGTGTTGTTGATCTACTTGTTAGATTGATAATCCCATGCACAAAATTGCTGAATCTGTTCAATACTCCAGTAACTTGTAATCCCCCAACAAAATCTGGTAATGTGAATCCTCCAACAAAATCCATGCCAACCATTTCCCAGCCGGAAGGAAGGGAATCCATGGCTTCCTTGTATGCATTCTGTGCATCTTCCACCTCCTTTCCCAAGGCCTCCATTGCTTTCTGGGTCTGTTCTTTAAGCTTTTTGGCAGTCTGCTCCCTCAATTTGTTTTCCTCCAGTTTCCTCTTAACATTTTCCAGCTCTTCACCATACAATGTTTGAGCATTGACACAGGCTTCCAACAGCTCGTGGATTAATTTGATGACATCATCATACTTTTTTTCAACAGAGTTTGCGAGTGTCACACAGTCTTCTGCAACAGATCGAATGGTTTCTAGTTGACCTGGCAGCTGACTATTAATAAACGCATCACTGCCGTTGAACAGAGTGGTGATTACCGTCTTCATGTAATCAGGGATTGCACTGGTGTGAATGCGGATTTGGTCCATATTCTTATGGGCCTCATTGAATGCGTACCAGCCTGAGTTACAGATTTGCATAAGACAGGCCCTAAAGGACTCTGGGTACTTTATGTATTGGAAGCCACCTGGTGGAGGATTCTTGTTAATGGAGAAGTCATTACCAGTGGTGAGGAAGACAAGCTCCCCCAAGATGGCAATAGAGAGGGGAGCAGGAGTCAGATACTCCTCCCAGTTTGCATTGGGCTGCATCAGCATACTGGTGATTTCCCGCATCTCTGATGCAGTGGTAAGACTTTGAGTGGTCTCAGCAATCTGGTCGGCCATGATGTATGCTGTTAATAATAAGAAAAACAAAAGATGTGATGCATTTTCTGCTCTGTCAAACCACGACGAGTGAAGTTAACTCATTTGTAGCTGTTCAATAATAATCAACAAAACAACTATAACATCAGGTTTTAGACTCATAAATCTGAGATTACTGCACTCAGGTAAAATCCTTCAGAGCTATGATCATTTGCAGTAATATTACTCATGTAGAGTTTTTCCAAAAACATGTCAGTCAGACACATCTTAAACATGTTCGAAATATCAATTATGGTTATTGATTATAACACAAGTGTGGGAACACTTTAAAATAATAATAATAAAATAAACAGTACAGTGCGTCCAGTGTGATATGGAGCTTGTTTATCGCAAGACCATGACTCCAGTGATGCAGCATGTGCAGTGGAAACAGCGGTCTGTGTTACTCCTGAGCGCAGAGCTGACACAGGGCAATAATGTAAAAGGAAATACTAACTTAAGTTTAGCACAGGAAAACAATGAATGAACTATCAATATCTATAAATCTATAGACATTTTTATATATACTTTTTTTATTACACTAATATACTGTCGTTTTTGTTGTTGTTATTTCTGTATTGATATTTTATGCATCAAATGACAAATGTCAAATTCCGGGTGTCAACAAAAATAGATCAGCGCGTGACATCTGCCAAGGTAAAGAGTAAAGTGTGGCAGAAATACAGCAGTGTTAAAATGAAATCCCCAGTAATGGGGATTTAAATGATCGTTTATATATTTAGATTTAAAAAAAATCTGAAAGAGCGAATCTTGCCCAATAAGCGTTAATCATGGGATCGTCTATCCAGTAAATGCAATTAATGTTTTCTACTTGTCAGAAAAGAGATATTTTTACCTCTGTGTTCAGACTTCCGGACTCCCTCGGCTCTTGCTGTTGGCAGGATCCGGAACTAGTGAGAGTTAAATGTTCACTGTACCGCTTTTATACACGTGTGTGTGTCTCTCTCGCTCTTGCTGTCTGTCTGTGTCGGTGTGTGTGTGTGTGTGAGAGAGAGAACGAGACAGAGAGAGAGACAGATTCTCTGAAACCACGTGATTTCGGGAAGCCCCTCACACTCCCACCCATGCGCGTGCACGCTCACATGTACATAGAAGGTTCTCAGTCTGAACTGAGAGTGAGCGGGTGCACTCACTCTCTATGACTGTCATATTACCACAAGACAACACAGCACATTTAAATCTACTGCACATACAAGAACCTCACAGGTTTGATTCATCACACTAGTTCAGTGCGGAAGTGAGATCACCCGTTCAGTGTGACGGGTTCATTTTCCAGTACCTTCAAAATAAAAGTGCGGTGTCACGTAAAAACAGCTGTGAGGCATAGACAGGAGTTACATTGTACAGGCACCGCTGGTGTAGTGGCATCACGTATTTGCTGAATTGTGTGTGTGTGTGTGTTGGGGGGCTTATTTGAACTCACTCAGCTTCTCTGAAATCACGTGACGCTGCCCAGGCACCAACATCTTAGAAAAACCATCAATATAAGGTGCTCAGGGTAAATGAGTAGACCCCAACAAATCTGTCAGAAACCTTCAGTTTCTTTCCACAATCAACATTTTGTACAACACATTTGTTTGTGTTGTAAATTTGCACTCAAAGTAAATAAGTACACATTTTGACAAATAACCCCAATGAATGTCTTACAAGCAAAGCTACATTGTAGTGTAAAAACATTCTCATGAACAATAATTCAACCACAGGTGAGTCTAATTATTTATTAGACACGTGTCCAGCAGACAGTTGGAAATTGAACTTGTGTTCAGTGCTTATATTTCAAAGGGAATGCACTTATTATGGTGAGCACTGTATATCTGTTTGTCAATGTCTGTCTGGCCATTAAATGCTCATGTGTTTTAAATCAGTCTAATGCAATCTAATGAACCTGTAATTTCAACAGAGTTTATGTGAGAGGTGAACATGGGCAATCACTTTTGTGATGTGATATTCTGAAAATCTTTACCCTTAACAGAAATAACGACACTTATGGGTTAAGAGAGAGTTCAGCTCTAGAGTAAATACATTAAACTGTTCTTCCTCTTCTTCCAGCAGAAGCAGGACATGTTCAAAATGAACAGCACTGTCAGAAAGAGTTCGCATGCAAAGAACATATGAATCAGCAACAAAGGTATCAACAACATATTCATTCATGCATACACATTATACACATACAACATATTAAAAAATGATGCATCTCAAAACGCAACAAGTGCAAATTAGATGAACAACAGCTACACAACAGCTATGACACTAAGTTTTATAAATCAGCAATAATCATCAACAAAACTGCTATTGGTGTCACAAATTTGCCTGAGTGTATTCTGGTTTGTTACAATGTCCCACATCAAGCTTTTAATGTCCCTTGTGTACAGCAGATTATCTCCAGCTATCTTTTCCAGTGCTGTTGTCATCTCCTCCATGATTCTCATCATAGGCTGCAGCAGGATCATGTATCGTGTCTGTACCTCAGCCACGTTCCCCACCGCACACAGCAACCCAAGCTGATGGACAGCATGTCGAATTTTTTCCTGAAAATCAGCAACAGCTTTCCACTTCACTGACACATCCTGCAGTTTGGCCTCTGTCACACGAATCTTATTGTCATCTTCTTCGATCTTAGACTGTTGTTGAGAGATCAAGGACTTGTACTCTGATACTTTGTTAGAGTATGTTGTCACCTGGGAATCGCATTTCTCTACTTCCTCTTGAGCACGCTTTACAGCATCAGAGGCCTGGTTCATTTCCAATTGACCAGCGACAGCTAAAGCGGCCCCTGAAAACAAGTCACATGGTTTGATAAGGGGATAACATTTTGGCAAAGTGAACTATTAAAACAGATCAACTTTAACATTGGATTTACTCACCAGCAATCGTCCCAAAAAATGGGATGAACATGAGACCAATTCCGAAATTCCTTAATGTTTCTGCCCTATCTCTCCTTTCTCTCATGTTACGTAAGGTGTCCTCTGCAGATTTCAAGTTTCTCTTCTCCGTTTCAAGAGCTTGAGTGTAACTATTCAGAGAGGCTGTGTGTGACTGCAGTTGTGTTTTCAGGCGCTGTAACTCAGCGACTTTCTGCTGTTTCTGATTTGATAGGTTACTATACTCTGCAGTGAGACGCTCAGTCTCACCATCTAGCTGTTTAAGCTCTCTGCTGGCTGCCTGCTCTGACCATTCCAATTGTTCCTTCATGTTTACAATCTCTTTTCTGATAGCATTAAAAGTCTTGCTGCCACGCAGGACACTGCTTTGATTCACAGAGACGAGCATCTCTGAAACAGTCTTGAAGGAAACAAGCCCATTCTTCAGTGGGCTGATCACAGCCTGGGCCAGTTGCATCAGGTCCAGATGTTGTACAGACCTGTGACTGTGAAAGGGTTAAAGCTTAGAGACTGAACAGACAGCGCTGAAGAGAACAGAGTGATGTGTAAGTCTACTTCATACATCACTATCAATACACACAAGTACTGATAGTGACAAAAACAAGGTTTATAGAAAGCTCTTATTGGTGCACATGTATGCACTGCATACATTTTGGAAGCCAGATTTAATATCAGGCCATTCTAATACATACCCCCAAGAAATGGCCTTGTCCATGGATGTGGCAAAAATAATGCTGTGTAGTTGATTACTGCAAGAATCAAAATATAAATACAAATAAATGACAAATTAAAAGACACATTAAGAGAATCAGTCCTAATACATTTGGATTAAAGCAATCTGAAAGATTTAATCTTGCAAAGTTAGCAAATTAATCATTTTATAATTTATCCGCCAAACGCAATCAGTGTTTAACCAACCTGTGTGGTTAGTGCTGAGACAGAGTCTTCCACCTCTTCCTGTTTGCAAAGTGAGAGCTAAACGTTCACTCTACGGCTTTTATACACTTAGATCTCTCTCTCTCTCTCTCTGTGTGTGTGAGACAGAGTGTTATGGATGGGGGGGGGGGTCTTATTTAAAATCACGCAGCTTTTCAGAAATCACGTGTTACTAGGAAGCCCAATCACACTCCCACCACATGTGCGTGCAGTCTCACATACACACAGACGCTTTTCAGTCTGAACTGACAGCAGAGTGAGCGGGTGTAGAACTCTCTATAACTGTCATATTACTACAAGACAGCACATTACATTTAAATCTGCTGCACATAGAAGAACCTCTGCACTAGTTTGCTAACGAGTGTATGTGAATGATGTTATACCTGTGTATATGTGGTCTCGTGCTAAACAACAGGAACAACAACACAAAACAATTGTGAAGTCGCTCTCCCGGAAGTAAAAAAAAACATCCGTTCAGTGTGAATTCAAAAGAAACTTTATTTGTAAATTTACAGTGCAGAGTGGCACTGTACCTATACAAACTGCACTTCCGCAAGAACGGACAAGCTTAGAGAATCAAACAAATAAGCAAATAAAGTTTTAGTTTTAAGCAAAAGCAATAAATGATAAAATGATAATTACAGTACATTAAAAAGTATTTCAGCAGAAGGGTATATTCATTTAGTGTCTTCAATTGAATTTCCTTTGCTTTAGTTGTAATGGGACATTAAAAGAACTTTTATTTTAAACTCTCAGCACCTTTTTTAGAGAAAAACCTAGAAGAATGTGTGCTCATGAGAATATTCTGCCTACGCCAGTTTCTTTATCAATTCCCAAAAATAATAACAGACACACGGCTGCTAAGCAGAGTATGCATTATAAATTATTTTCAGAATTTGTAATTTTCTACTGGGTTAAGTGTTTTTTTTTTCAGAACATGCATTTCCTTTTTTATTAAACCCATATATGTACTGTATTTATGACACTGTAAAAAAGTTTTTCTTAAAAGGCTACACTGATTAAGTAAACTTTTGCTGTTTTTACTCCACATGCATGTAGACTAGTGTAATCAGAGGTGGTAGTGTGTGAAGATGTGATGGACAAAGTGCAAATCAGATAAACAACAACTACACAACAGCAATGGCGCCAGGTTTCATAAATCAGCAATAATCATCAACAAAACTGCTATTGGTGTCACAAATTTGGCTGAGTGTATTCTGGTTTGTTTTAATGTCCCACATCAAGCTTTTAATGTCTTGTGTACAGCAGATTATCTCCGGCGATCTTTTCCAGTGCTGTTATCATGTTGTCCATGATTTTCATCATAGGCTGCAGCAGGATCATGAATCGTGTCTGCACCTCTGCCGCGTTCCCCACCGCACACAGCAACCCAAGCTTATTGACAGCATGTCGAATTATTTCCTGAAAATCAGCAATAGCTTCCCACTTCACTGACACATCCTGCAGTTTGGCCTCTGTCTCATAAATCCTATTGTCAACCTTTTTGATGTAACTCTCTTGTTGACAGATCAATGACTTGTACTCTGACGCTTTCTTAGAGTACAGTGTCACCTTGGAATTGCAGTTCTGTATTTCCTTTTGAGCACGCTTTACAGCATCAGAGGCCTGGTTCATTTCCAAATGACCAACGCCGGCCATAATGGCCCCTGAAAACAAGTCACATGGTTTGATAAGGGGATAACATATTGGCAGAGTGAACTATTAAAACAGATCAACTTTAACATTGGATTTACTCACCAGGAATTGTCCCAATAAGTGGGATGAGCAGGAAAACAAGTCCGACATTCCTTACTGTTTCTGCCCTATCTCTCCTTTGTATCATGTTACGTAAGGTGTCCTCTGCAGATTGTAAGTTTCTCTTCTCTGTTTCAAGAGCTTGAATGTAATTATTCAGAGAGGCTGTGTGTGACTGCAGTTGTGTTTTCAGGCGCTGTAACTCAGCGAGTTTCTGCTGTTTCTGATTTGATAGGTTACTATACTCTGCAGTGAGACGCTCAGTCTCACCATCTAGCTGTTTAAGCTCTCTGCAGGCTACCTGCTCTGATTTTTCCAATTGTTCCTTCATGTTTTCGATCTCTGTTCTGATATCATCAAAAGTCTTGCTGCCAGGAAGGACACTGCTTTGATTCACAGAGACGAGCATCTCTGAAACAGTCTTGAAGGAAACAAGCCCATTCTTCAGTGGGCTGATGACAGCCAGGGCCAGTTCCCTCTGCTGTACAGGCCTGTGAAGGTGAAAGGGTTAAAGCTTAGAGTCTGAACAGACAGCCATGAACAGAACAGAGTCATACATCAACTTCATACATGATGTTATTATGTCTAAACAAGTCAGATTAGCCAGAACACCGTCAAACATTATGGACATATAAGTTTTACTATCAAACATTATTTACATCCACAACTTCGACTGAGTATCAGTATATGCAAGTACCAATAGTGACAAAAACAAAGTTGATATCAGGCTCTTACTGAACATAATGTATCTCAGCATGTCTACACAATTATGTATTGCATACACTCTGGATGCCAGACGGATCAGTCAGTTCAAGTCAATATGTAGTTTCATTAGACAAAGCTCTGCCATGCTAATACATACCCCCAAGAAATGGCCCTTTCCGTGGATGTGGCAAAAATAATGCTGTGTAGCTGATTACTGCAAGATTCAAAATATAAACATAAAATATAAATACATACAAATATAGATTATGAAAAATCATACTCGGCAAAAAATATTTGCTAGTATTTAAGTTGCAACTGAAGTGAATGCAGATAATTATCATAGATCATTATTCTAAAAGGTCTGTCTCTCATCCAGACAAAAGCACAGTTCTGGAGTTTTCATCCTAAACTAGGGCCAGTTTATGCAAAGTTTCTACCTGCAAACTGAAAACACCTGTGAAATGATCTCCAATGAAATTTAACCTATGTGATTATACTTTTGTATTTATATCGCAACGTTTTGGCTACATAGGTATTTTAATAACAAGCACTGTTCTTAAAGGGAATCTTTCATAGAAGAATGATGTCCACATCATACATGATGTTATTATGTCCAAACATAATAACATCATGTTATTATGACATCAAACAAGTCTGTTAGCCAGAACCCTTATGTTTAGGTTTTACTCCAGTACTGATAGTGAAAGTTTATAGCAAGCTCTTATTTGACATAATGTATCTCAGCATGTTTACAGAATTATCTACTGCATACATTTTGTACTTCAGTTGGATCAATTTAATAATACATACCCCCAAGAAATGGCCTTGTCCATGATTGTGGCAAACATAATGCTGTGTAGCTGATTACTGCAAGATTCAAAATATAAATACAAACTCTCCTGTAAATACATACAAAATATAAATTATTTAAAAAAAAACATACTCAACAAAAAATATTGGACTACATGACAGAATTTGTGTGGTATTTGCTAGTAGTCAAGTCACAATTGACATTAATGCAGGTAACCGAATCATCATTTTAGGCCTTTAATATATTTGTATCATATTTGGAATGTGAGTTACACAGAGAAAAAATCTGCCTGAAATGTTCTATATTTTCAAAATGATAGTGGCAAAATTAGTTTCTGTATCTAAAATTAACATTGTTGTGAGCAAAAAGTTGCCAAAAAGGCAAATGTATCAAATGTGATACAATATATATACATATATAATAAACAAAAGGTTTAATATCAGACATAGTTTATATCCACAACTTCTAGTCAGTATCAATAGATATGAGTACCGATAGTGACAAAAACAAAGTTTATTGCAAGCTGTTATTGGACAAAATGTATCTCAGCATGTCTCTACAATTATTTATTGCATATATTTGGACGCCAGATGACTCATATGTAATTTCATTAGATTGAGATCTGCCATTCTAATACATACCCCCAAGAAATGGCCGTGTCCATGATTGTGGCAAACATAATGCTGGGTAGTTGATTACTGCAAGATTAAAAATATAAATACACATTAAATATCATAAATATCACAAAAAAACATACTCAACAAAATACATTTCCCTGCATAACAGAATTTGTGGTGCATTGGCTGGTCGTCACGTCAGAGTTGAAGTGAATGCAGGTGAATTGAGCTCAACTCTGTTGCACGTCTCAGTTTCAACACTAGATGGAGCCAGCCACAAAAACGAAATTAAGCGAAGAAAAACTTTTACCGCGAGACACCAGAAATGGCAGCGCCGAAGAAACGCAAAATAGGAAGTGAGTGTAGGAGATTTCAAACACGACGGGAAATGAGTATTTCGTCAAAGAAATCAACGGAAAGTGGGTTTTACGTGTTTGATTTGTAATGAAGATGTTGCTGTGATGAAAGAGTATAATGTCCGTCGGCACTATGAGACCAAACAGCAGAGCTACACATCATACACCGGTGCCGAACGAACACAGAAAGTCAAGCAAATAGCAGCTAGCCTGCAAGCTCAACAGCAGCTTTTTTGCTGTCAACATAATTCGAGCTGGAGGACTGAACCACAGAGAATTTCAGGCTTTCCTATCTGATGTGGATGCTGAATTCGGGGATGTACTCGACCACTCTGACGTCCGCTGGCTCAGCCGCGGCTCTGTGCTGCAGCGGTTTTATTCGCTGAGATAAGAAATCCGCCAGTTTTCTTTCATGAACTAAGTGACCCTCTGTGGCTGGCAGACTTGGCATTTTTAGTTGATATTACGCATCATCTGAATACACTGAACAAGAACCTACAAGGCAAAGAACAGCTGGTGCCACGCCTGTATGCGCACATGAAAGCCTTCTGCATAAAGCTCCGCGTGTTTGAGACACAACTACGAGGCTTTAAGTTTCCTCTGATGAGACACCACGCAAAAAAAAAAAAAAAAAAAGATGAGCCTGTTCGGCTCAACATACATATGTGTTTTGGAGGCTCAATATTTGACAGCTGTAGGCTGGTTACTCTGTGTTGTAATCGCGAAGTGCGTGTCTGTCAGGACACGCCTTTCAGTTCCCCCAAGACTTAATGAAGAGACAGGAGCATACAATTCCTTGCTTTAATCGTCCCTTCACAGTTGTAAGGGGTGGGGTTTGGGGTGTGTGTGTGTGGTTCTGGAATAAACAAATTATAACAATCATTGATAACAGCTCACAATATGTTTAGCCATAGCACCCAATCCAAACAATAAAACGTAATTAACATGGACATATGAACATCATATACATAAACATACATGAGATGCTATAGCACATATTTAAGTGTCAACACGAAACGGTCAGTGACTAGGAGCGATTAAGATAGCATAACGTACTATAAACGGCTCCTGAACCATTAACAAAGTTGGCTAACACTGCTGGAGCTACGGAACTATCACATAACTTATCACATGACAACGAAGTTGCCTTCAGTAACGAACAGTACAACTTACGTTTCTCTGGACGCACACTTAACCGCCAACAGCTGATCACCCGACACGAGCAGTAACTCAGCTTCATTCGCGTTATTCTATCTACATAGCTCCGCCGTCTGTCTCTTCTTTTCTCTCTTCTTCTCCGCGGCTCTCTGCCTGATCGAGCACGACAGCGCCCCCTGGTGGCTAGACCCGCTTAAATCGCCTGCTCTGTCAACCTTCAGAACAATATGTGAACAAACATTTTCTCTATTAAATCAGAACAAAAGCAGACCGAGAACCAGAATGACTGACAGCCATCTCTGTGAAGTCCTTCGTGTCTCAACCACCAAACTTTCTCCTGACATGTCAGCCATCCTTCAATCCAAAGGACAGCATCACGGCTCCCACTGCACAGCAATGTTCTTCACATTATAGGTGAGTTAGAAATACACACAGTATTCATGTGTCAATATGTCACCTCTAGTGTGTTGTTTATTTTTCTGTATTTGGCCTAAAAAAGTTTGGACACCCCTGAGGTAACTGAATCATCATTTCAGGACCATTTCTATCATATTTGCTATGTGAGTTACACAGAGAAAAACACTGCCTGAAATGTTGTATATTTTCAAAATTATATTGGCAAAATTTGTGTTATAATCTGAAAGAGTTGATCATGCAAAGTTAGCAAATTAATCATTTACTCATTTATCCAGTAAATGCAATCAGTGTTTTCCTACCTGTGTGGTTAGTGCTGAGACAGAGTCTTCCACCTCTTCCTGTTTGCAAAGTGAGAGCTAAACGTTCACTCTACGGCTTTTATACACTTAGATCTCTCTCTCTCTCTCTCACTCCGTGTGTGTGTGTGTGAGACAGAGTGTTATGGATGGGGGGGGGGGGGGGGGGGGGTCTTATTTAAAATCACGCAGCTTTTCAGAAATCACGTGTTACTAGGAAGCCCAATCACACTCCCACCACATGTGCGTGCAGTCTCACATACACACAGACGCTTTTCAGTCTGAACTGACAGCAGAGTGAGCGGGTGTATATTATACACCCGCTCACTCTCTATAACTCTATAACTATAACTGTCATAACTCTCCATAACTGTCATATTACTACAAGACAGCACATTACATTTAAATCTGCTGCACATAGAAGAACCTCTGCACTAGTTTGCTAACGAGTGTATGTGAATGATGTTATACCTGTGTATATGTGGTCTCGTGCTAAACAACAGGAACAACAACACAAAACAATTGTGAAGTCGCTCTCCCGGAAGTAAAAAAAAACATCCGTTCAGTGTGAATTCAAAAGAAACTTTATTTGTAAATTTACAGTGCAGAGTGGCACTGTACCTATACAAACTGCACTTCCGCAAGAACGGACAAGCTTAGAGAATCAAACAAATAAGCAAATAAAGTTTTAGTTTTAAGCAAAAGCAATGAATAATAAAATGATAATTACACTACATTAAAAAGTATTTCAGCAGAAGGGTATATTCATTTAGTGTCTTCAATTGAATTTCCTTTGCTTTAGTTGTAATGGGACATTAAAAGAACTTTTATTTTAAACTCTCAGCACCTTTTTTAGAGAAAAACCTAGAAGAATGTGTGCTCATGAGAATATTCTGCCTACGCCAGTTTCTTTATCAATTCCCAAAAATAATAACAGACACACGGCTGCTAAGCAGAGTATGCATTATAAATTATTTTCAGAATTTGTAATTTTCTACTGGGTTAAGTGTTTTTTTTTTCAGAACATGCATTTCCTTTTTTATTAAACCCATATATGTACTGTATTTATGACACTGTAAAAAAGTTTTTCTTAAAAGGCTACACTGATTAAGTAAACTTTCGCTGTTTTTACTCCACTTGCATGTAGACTAGTGTAATTAGAGGTGGTAGTGTGTGAAGATGTGATGGACAAAGTACAAATCAGATAAACAACAACTACACAACAGGAATGGCGCCAGGTTTCATAAATCAGCAATAATCATCAACAAAACTGCTATTGGTGTCACAAATTTGCCTGAGTGTATTCTGGTTTGTTTTAATGTCCCACATCAAGCTTTTAATGTCTCTTGTGTACAGCAGATTATCTCCGGCGATCTTTTCCAGTGCTGTTATCATGTTGTCTATGATTCTCATCATAGGCTGCAGCAGGATCATGTATCTGTGTCTGCACCTCAGCCACATTCCCCACCGCACACAGCAACCCAAGCTGATGGACAGCATGTCGAATTATTTCCTGAAAATCAGCAATAGCTTCCCACTTCACTGACACATCCTGCAGTTTGGCCTCTGTCACACGAATCTTATTGTCAACGTCTCTGATGTTAGACTCAGTCTTGCTGATCACGGACTTGCACTCTGACACTTGGTTAGTACATAATACCCCCCAAAATGGCCTTATTCGTGAATTTTTAGCTGAAACTGGGGCCAGTTAATACCAATTTCTTTTTACCTGCAATTGAGAACATCTGTGAAATAAGCTCCAAACTAATTTAACCATGTGATTCACTTCGAAAGAGTCAAGAGTCAAGGATTTTTTTTATTGTCAATTCACGAATGTCATGTCATGTCAACTGACCTCGCCTCACAAAAATAAAAAAATGCTGCTTCAAGAACCTAAACCTACCTAAAGAGCATGAATAAATCCTTCAATACATTTTGGTTTTATTTTATTTATTTCAAGAATTCAACTTCAGCCTCGAAAGGCAGTTAAACAAGAAAATAGAAATAGTTAATTTTGTTTTTTTCTGAAGCTGAATGTACCTTGGCTTTCTTTTTATATAAACAGATCAAGTAATGTTAATGATTAGAGGGAGCACAAAGTTTGTGTCTTTTGATAGTCATGGGTAGTTTTCTTTGATAATTTGATAGAAAGACTGAAACTGAATACATTTAAAAAGCAAAGGATCATATCATCTTATGTGGTTAACTCAGTATACTTTATTTGTCACAAAGCATCACAACAATATGAAACTAACTAACTAAACTACAGTTTACAGTCTTATAGATAGTCTATTGATGTTAGAGACACTCATCTAGCAGTAGATATGTGAAGCATAACACTAACAGCACTGTATTTGGATTTCAGATTACAGCTCACTGAAAGTTTGCATAAAGAGTGACTATGAGAAGAAAATGGTTATGAGACGAGTTGGGGATCTAATCACTGGAATTAGATGTGTGTTGATGACTTGGACATTCTTTCCATTCAGTGGACTTTCAGAGCATGTCTTACTCTCTGGAAGTATTTGGCCGGGGCTGCAGGATCCCAGCTTGTTGTTAAGGTTGTATGGATCCAAGCATTCCACAATCCATGTGGCCGAATGAAAACATCTCTCACTACAATTTACACAACACCAACTGATGCATGAGACTACATGAGAAACTAAGCAGGCAAACTATGACTATATGCGACAAACCTATAGCATGATTAGCAAGACATTTTGATTTGTTTTGAAAACCTGTTAACTTGAATCAGATATAATCACCTATGTCTCCCTCTCCAAACCCTTTCTGAACGATTTCTTTGATTCTCTCTGTTTCTTCAGGTGCAGCAGCTGGTAGAACGGCTTTCAGTCCACTCTCTATCTTTGCCATCCTGGCTTCGGTCTTGAGCTCAAATTCTTTCTTGTTCTTCCGGACGAGCTGGAGAATTCCAGTTTGAGCCTCCTGGCAGCCTTCCTGCAGCTTCATACGCTCTGTCTGGAACTCTGAGTTCGCTTTGTCCATGGCCATGAGCTTTCCCAGGCTGCTCACTCTGTCCATCAGGTACTTGGCTGACACTTCTGTGTAGGTTTGTGCGATCATGTGGACGAGGCTGGCGATGTTTGAAGCCTGAAAGGCCTGGTTGTACAGGATGTCTTTTGTAAAGAGCTTGTCATTATAGGCAAGTAACTTCACACTATCAGATGTTTTGACAAAACTCTGCAGTTTTATGTTGAGGCTGGTTTTGATGATGCTGGAGACCATCTGGAAGAAACGGACCATCTTCTCCCACTGCTCTTTGACTCTGCCCATTGCATCAAGACCTTTGACCAGCATTTTGATGGCAGTCTCAAAGTCAATCTCAGAGAGTTTGCAGTTTTGCATTTCAACCAGAATTTCAGTCAGCTCCTTCTCGGTCTTTGCCATATTCTCCATTGACTTCTCATACATCTGCCGTGTTTGACTGAGCTGTTCCCTGCTCTGCTCGATACGGAAACGGGCATTGTCAGAAGCTCTCTGACTGGCAGATTGACCTCTTGAGTTTTTCTCTGCATTGAATTTCATTGGTGGTTTAGGGGTAAGAGCTGGGGAACCTAAAGCTTTTTTGCTCTTACAGTCAAAACCGAGTGCAGCATCATTCAAGTTGTTAATGGAATTTATTACCTCTTGGGTTTTCTTGTCTTCCCACTCCTTTTCTGGCGAATACGTTGCCAACTCGTCACAGATAGTGACACCTTGTCTACAGAGTGACAGGGCTTCTTTGCATGTTGTGTCCTGCGGAATTTTCTCCAAATCCGCAGCAATCCTTTCGAATTGAGACTTAGCAAATTCACTGTTGCATTTTTTCTTCTTCTGATCATACAGATTCTTCCAGTCTATTCCAGTATCAGTGATATACTGTTTGAAAGAAGTTGCAAGTTTCAGAATCTCGTCAGACTTGCTGAAGACTGTAATTCGTGCAACCTCATCAACGTTGTTTTCTTCAGGACTTTGTCCTGTGGATCCCTGTTGTTCAGTGCCGCCACTACCACCACCACCACCTCCACCACCAGTAATGAGAGAAGTTAATCCGTTCAATACTCCTGTCACAGTTGATGTGATTCCTTCAACAAAATCCATGCCAATCATATCCCAGCCGGAAGGAAGGGAATTCATTGCTTCCTTGTATGCATTCTGAGCATCTTCTACCTGTTTTCCCATGGCCTCCATTGCTTTCTGGGACTGTTCTTTCAGCTTTTTGGTAGTCTCCTCTCTTAATTTGTTTTCCTTCAGTTTCCTCTTAACTTTTTCCAGCTCTTCACCATAAAAGCATTGAGCATTGACACAGGCTTCCAACAGCTCCTGGATTAATTCAATTACACCAGTATACTTTTTTTCAACAGAGTCAGCGAGTGTCACACATTCGTCTGCAATAGATCGAATGGTTTCCAGTTGACCTGGCAGGAGATTATTAATAACCGCATCACTGGCATTGAACAGAGTGGTGATTACCGTCTTCATGTAATCAGGGATTGCACTGGTGTGAATGCGGATTTGGTCCATATTCTTATGGGCCTCATTGAATGCCTGCCAGCCTGAGTTACAGATTTGCATAAGACAGGCCCTAAAGGACTCTGGGTACTTTATGTACTTGAAGCCACCTGGTGGAGGATTCTTGTTAATGGAGAAGTCATTACCAGAGGTGATGAAGACAAGCTCCCCCAAAATGGCAATAGAAAGGGGAGCAGGAGTCAGATACTCCTCCCAGTTTGCATTGGGCTGCATCAGCATACTGGTGATTTCCCGCATCTCTGATGCAGTGGTAAGACTTTGAGTGGTCTCAGCAATCTGGTCGGCCATGATGTATGCTGTTAATAAGAAGAAAGACAAAAGATGTGATGCATTTTCTGCTTTGTCAAACCACGATGAGTGAAGTTAACTCATTTGGAGCTGTTCAAT